>JANPWX010000161.1:0-75942 GCA_024734555.1 Trochalopteron elliotii | reverse complement strand
CGTTCCCCACAGCGGGTGGCCAGGGGCTGGGCCCACCCGCACTGTTCCAGGTGCCCTGGGGCACCCCGCAACAAGACCCGAAGGGAACTGACACTTCCTGAGCTAAACCAGGGCCCCAAACCTCCGCGGAACAGAAATCCCTCCCGGCGACAACTCGCCCAAGGTGCCACCGGACAGACGCCAGCCCCTGCTCCGCCCCGGTCCCCGGGGCCACACGTGGCACTCGTCCTGCGCCCGCCTCGCCGTCCCGGTGGCACCACGGTGCCCTCCCGCACCCCGCCGGGAGCATCCTGTCCCCGCTGTACCCCCGGAGGAGCCTCCCCCGTGCCCGGGGCTGCGGCAGCATCCCCGGGACACCCCCGGGCCCCATCGCCACCCGCAGCCCCTCACTGCCCCAGGCTGAGGGGGACGGAGCCACGGGCTGGATGCGAGGGCTGTCCTTACCCCCGGAGCACCATCAGGAGAGGGCTGGGAAGAAGGAGAAGAAAGCGGAAGAAGGGAAGGAAGCAGGGGAGGGAAAAAAAGAAATTAAAAAAAAAAAAAAAAAAACGGCCAAACCAGCAAATCCCGGCCCCTCCAGCCGAGCCCAAGCTCAGCCGCTTGGCTGAGCTGTGGGGCCGTGGCTGGCCCTGCCTCCCGCCCCGGCCTCCTCCTCCTCCTCCTCCTCCTCTCCGCGCACCCCAGGCCGGGGCACCCGGCCAAAGCCGGCCCCGGACCGCCCGGTCCCCGCAGGGACACGCCACCGCCACGCTGGGGACAGGGGGTGACCCCGCGTTGCCACCCAGGGAACTCCACAGGAGGGGAACCCAGCAGCCCGGGACGGAGGATCTGCCTCAGGATCTCTCAGGAATGTCCTTTGTCTGGGCTGCGGGTTTGGGAAGGCGGCGGAGCGAAGCCGGGCCCCTTCCCCGGGTGCCGAGGGGGCTGTGCCGGGGCGGAGGGGATTTCTCCTGCAGCAAGGCCCGCCGGCTCTCGGCACCTTCCTGTGAGCATCTTGGCAGCAAAATTCTCCTGCTTCCCGGAGGCCAAATCCTGCTTGGACCCACGGCGAGGCAGGGCTGTGGCGTTTCCAGGCAGGAGGGCGGTGGGAGCCGAACTCGGTGCATCCATCCACAATCCCTGCCCCTAACCCCGGCATGCCCCACGTGCCTGCTCTCCACGCACCAAAACCCCCCATCCTGCCCCCCCGAGGCCCCTCCACGCAGGACAGGGGTCCCGGGTGGGCAGCCCTTACCTGGAGGTGCCAGGGCTGCTGTCCCCAGGGGCACCGGGGGTCTGAGGGGGCCCGGGGCGTCCCGGCCCCGCTCCGGCTGCTGCTTTAAGCTGTGGCTTTTGATATTCGTGATTGGTTTCATAATCCCGATCAAAAGGAAATCACCAGGATTATGAAATTGTTTTAATCCTCCTGGCTCTGGCCGCACCGGCCCCTGCCAGCACGAGCAGCAAGAAATCACTTTTATCTTCTTAAAATGTCCCTGGCCACCCTGGTGGCCCCCATCACAGCCAAACCTGAGGCCAAGGGCTTCCTTCCCCACCTGGCTGACACCAGGGGTGACTCCATGGGGGACACACCAAGCATCTTCCCCTGGCTGCTTTCAGGCAGGAAGGGCCAGCTGAGAGCTTTGTGTGGAAGAGCCCAGGGCAGAGGAACCATCCTCTGTCCCCCAGCACTGGGGTCCAACCCCCCTGTGACCCATCCTTACCTGCACACCATTCCTGAAAGGCATCCTGGCTCCTTTGCCTGGGCTGTGGAGGTGACACACGCCTGGGAGATGTCCCCATGGAGCTGGGGTGAGGTGCCAAAGCAAGGGCAGCAGGAGGGCTCCTGCCACCAGCCAGGGAATGCCAGCAGGGAGCCGTGGCTGGGATTAAACCTCCGGGAAGCGGCTGCTGTGAGCAGCAACAGGCTTAGAGTGATTTCAAGGCACTGGGCTCTCATCTGGAGGGAGACTGATTGCAAGAGGCAATGAAGAGATTTAAAGAGCAAAATAAACGCAGAGACCCCAGACAACCCCGGGGCTGGGCTGCTCAGCCTCGGGTCACCCACTGTGCTGGCAGGACACCACCTTGGACTGGAGAGAGGCAACCAGAGGCTTCCAAAAGGACCACGAGCCTTTGGCCAGAACAGCACAGTCTGGGCAGGAGGTTTCCTCCAGCACCAGTCCCTGGCAAGTTGGGTGTAATCCCTGGGCCACGTCCTGTGAGCCCCTCCTGCCCACTCCAACCCCTCTTCTGACATCTCCCTCCTCCCAGGACATGGATGTCCTTCACCTCCAGCCAGCAGTGAATCCCACAGCTCCCAAGAGAGCAAAAGCAGCAGGAGCCAACGCTCCATGGGTGGAGCACAGGGAAGACACACACACAGACCAGGGACAAAAGAGCCATCAGATCATTGGAAAACAAAGAGCTTGTAATAATGAAAAAAGGACAGATTTCGTAACCAATCACTTTTTCCTTTGAAAAAACACAATCACAGTAACTTTGCTTTATACAACCACCTAGAAACTATGAAACAGTATCACATTGTGCAGTATTTTTTTTTTTTTAACCTACTTATCAAGAAGGGAATTCCACACTTCAAAAATTATATCCATTTGGGGAGGAAGGAGGAGACAGCTAATAGCGCAGTCACAGATACATCATGAGTCCAAGCAAGCGGCAATTCTTTGTCCTCACCTTTTCCACTGAGCCAAAACAGAAGAGTGGAGAAGGGGATAGCAAAAGAGAAAGGAGGGGAGGGGGAAGAAAGAAAGAAAGAAAGCACCCACAGAGGACTAATCACACTCCATAATTACTTTTGACATCTACAGGGCTTCATAGAAAGATCATTTAGACCAACACAGTGGGGAGGGGGAGAGGAAGGCGGCGGCGGGACCCGGGGGGAGCTTTGGCATTTCCACCCCGGGCCCCTTCCAAGCGCCGATCCTTCGCCACGAGGACCCGCGGGGTGGAGAGGTCATGGCAAGTTCTACCAGGATGCCCGATTTCTCCTCTGGAGTGAAGAGTTTGCAATTTGGTTTACAGAGCTTTGAGGGACTGTCAGGCCGCGGGGCACCTCGCCAGGCAGGGGCGGTGCCTCTTGCCCGGGAGCAGGGCTGGGGTGTCACCATCGGGGACATCCCGTGCTCTGTGTCCCCCTTTCCCGGGGTGTTGCAGCAGGGACCGAGGCCCCCAGGGATGGGGACACACCAGTTTAGCCCCACGGTGGCAGCAGGGGACACTGGCCCCAAGGTGCAGAGTTTGGGGTTGGGGTCATGTAAAGGAGGCAAGGTTTGATGAGGTGACAGCCACTGAGCCCAGCCGTGACTGCTGCAGAGGTACCGCAGGGATTTCCCACTCTTCCCCCAGGAGCCCCAGCCCCTCTTTTCCAAGGAGACAAAACAATCCGATTGCCTTCTGGAATAAAAATGTAAATTAAAAAAAATAATACTGTTTAAGGCAGAAGATCACCTTCCCCCTGCGAGTGCAAAGCAGAAGGGTGGAGGAGAGGAGGGAGGACATGGAGCTGGGATGCAGCATGTGAGCAAAGTGGCTTTTGTGTCCCCAGCTTGCCAAGCCATGTTCCAGCCCCAGGACCCTTCCCAGCACGTGGCCTCACACTGGGGACACAGCCCAGCAGAGCACAGCAGCATCCCTGCAGGACAAGGCCAAATCCACTCAGCCCTTCAAAACACAGCAAAGGCTGCACACTGTCCCTAACTGCTCGTTGGAAGTAAAATCCCCAGGGATTGTTATCTCCTGAACCAGGAACATGCTTTCCCTCCCTCCCTGTCTGCCACACTGGCGCTGCAGCTGAGCACCAGCACAGAGGCAGAACAAGCAGCACAAGGGAAGCAGGAGCAGCAGGATGCAGCTCTACTGAGATTTCCACCAGAGGATCTCTCCCATTCCAAGATGCTCATGC
Organism: Trochalopteron elliotii; assembly: GCA_024734555.1. Classification (NCBI taxonomy): domain Eukaryota; kingdom Metazoa; phylum Chordata; class Aves; order Passeriformes; family Leiothrichidae; genus Trochalopteron; species Trochalopteron elliotii. Next base: position 72,038 of record JANPWX010000161.1, on the reverse strand, counting down.
TGAAGGCTGCTGCCAGCTGACCCCTTTCATTGGAATCAGACAAACAGCAAAGACACTTGAGAGAATGAGGAGGGCCAGGAGCAGGGTTGGGAAAGGCATAGGATGAACAGCAGCTGACTTTGGGAATGCACCTGGATGAGAGAGGTAGGAGCTGACTGGGTACACACAGGCTGCAGCCAGGAGTGTGCAAATGCATTTCTTCTAAAATGTGCTGGGACAGCATTGGTTCTCACTGGAGAAGCTCCCACTCCTGCTTGCTGAGCCCAAAGATCCCAATCCTGCCCTGCTGTCCTGTCAGGAACACACCCATGGCACAAGGCATTGCCCTGCCCAAGCACAGGGACCTGGTGTTTCTGGTGACACCATCCCAAAGCCACACGGGGAACCCCAGCCAGCAAATAAACTCTGGGTGCTGCAACACCTCACCCCCTGCACCCCCAAAATCCCCACGGGCATGGCAGGATGGAAGACAGGAGGGAATCAGCACGGAGAAGCAAGTTCAAAGGGAATCTCCAAAAGTCACAAATGCCACAGGGTGGCGTCTCCTCCCCTTAGACTGCACCATCCCAATGGGCTTCCCCAGACCAAAGCAGCTCCACACCGTCCTCAGAGCTGACACAACTCAACCTCCACTGAATCAGGAGGCACAGCCCAACACCTGAAAGCCAGAAAGACCTTCCTCAGCTTCCACTTGCCATCCAGCTACATCCCAACAACTTAAAGCAGTGGATAAAACCCTCACCCTCAGCTCCTTTTTATGCTGCTGTCCTTCTGGGCTGCCACCCTACAGGAGTGTTTTCCAGCACCCATGAGCAAAGCCCAGCCCAGGAAATGAAGCCACCCTGGGAATGTCCCCACTCTCCTCTCTCCTGCTGCTCCCAAGGAGCGACAGGGCTATTTTCTCTCACCATCTGTTCTGCTTCATTAGGTCTCCCTTTATTGGCCAGATGTTCTCGTAGACGTGGAGCCATCCCGGCTTTAGTGCTCGCTCTCGGGAGGAATCTGCACGCCTGATTTCTCAGAAATCTCTGGGAGGGAGGGAACAGGCAGATGCAGGGCTGGGAGCTAGGAGCCTTTAAAAGCCACACTTCTGGGAATCCAGGCTGCTTTCCCCCGAGACAGCATCTCCACTGCCAAAAGGGACAATGTTTTATTTTAGGAGATAATGTTTGCTCGTCATAGCGTGCCACCTCCCTTTTTTCTTTCCTTACTTCTCCTGCCAGCAAAGACAGAAAAAGGGAAGAGACAGAGCAGAGCAAGGAGCAGAGCAGATGGACACACCAAATTCTTGCTTCCCATAAGGATTTGGGTAAACTACAGAAGAAGAATTTAATCACTTGCAAGGTGATCCCTCCTGCCAGGTTGGGAAGCAGAGGGTCGGACGGTGCAGCAGCAGGATGGACAAATGGACACAGGTCACCCAGCCATGCCCTGCCCTCCCCAGCCCAGCTGAGGAAGGCAGAGTGCTCCCAGGGGGGACTGGCATCACTCCCAAATCACAGAACTATGGAATGGTTTGGGCTGGAAGTGACCTTAAGGATCACAGAGTTCCAACCCCCAACCAAGGGCAGGGACACCCTCCACTAGACCAAATTGCTCACAATGTCTCTCTGTATTTTTAATTTCCCTCTGAAAGGAAGATAATTGCTAGTAAAGCTCAGATTCTTTGTATAAAAATCCCACTTGCTTAAGTCACACCCAGTGGTGTTACTTGACTTGAATGAATCCAAATAATTTTGGATTGCCTCCCTCCCAGTGCAGCTGCCCTCCCCAGGCAGGGATGGCTCCATTCCCCACTGCTGGAAATACCTACACACAGTTTGGACATGGCACCAAAGCAAATCAGGAACCTGAAATATTTTAAGGGGCTTTATACCCCAGACTCCACTTCCATGTGAATGGGAATGCTGTTTCATGTTTAACTGACCTAAGGGAGGTACAGACAGGAATCCAGGGAACATGGATAGCACAGCCCTGGCTCATCCCACACAGAGGGAGATGAGAGGAGCAGCACCACAACAGGGTTTTAATCTATTTCCAATTAAATGGAGAGAACCAAGTTTCCTTCTTCAGTTCCTCTGGGCAAGAGGCACAGCAGGCAAACTGAGGAAATAAAACATACTGGCCATGGGAGACACTGTGCTGATTAAGGGAAACCACCAGCAAACAACAACTGAGGAGAGATTCCTGCAATTCCATCACCCAGACTGCCACCAGCCAGGTGAGGCTCCTCCTTCAGGAGTTTCACCCTTCCCTTGCAGACCCATGGAGAACAAGGTGTGCCAAGGGAAGGATGACAGGACTCTGAGGCCTCCATGGCTCCCTCCCAGGAGGAGGGGAGACCAAGGAGACCAAGAGAATTCACATCTCTTTTCCAACATCATTTGCTCAGCTGTCCATTACCCAAGCCTGCTCAAGTACCCCACTTCCCAAACTGGGAGAATGAGATGAGTCAAGGGGCAGATCACCCAACAGAGGCTTTTTGCTAAAGCAGAAGCCACAGAAGAGCTGTTTTCCATCTCACCTTCCCCATCAGGTGGGCACACCACAGTTCTTTCCATACTCCCTGAAACACAGCACCACTCCTAAGCCCCAGCCTGCTGATGGCTGTCCCATGTGAACTGTCACCATCCTCGCCTCGTCCCACTTTGCTGGGCTGCAGGAGAACTCCTGAAAAGCTCCCTGCTCAGACTGAAATGCCCTCATGACACACCTAAGGCTTGGAAAAGTACTTTTGGATCTGCAGAATGAAGTTGCAAAGCCTTTGTTTGCCCAGTGTTTTGTGCTGTTGGTGGGAACCAACTCTCCTTTTCCTTAGGATCACCTGCACTACTTTCACACGGGGAGAAGTTGGCTTTGAACTGGCACAAGAGACATGCCCAGAAGCAGTAGCAGCAGTTAAAAAAAAAAAAAAATCAGAAAGAGAAACTTTGGTTCAAAATAAAATTGAAAAGAAATAAAAGAGAGAGAAGGTACACACAGGTGCAAGTTGTCTCACGAGAGGGGTATTTGCAGGGCCATCACCCCACGACCCTGGAGATGGAGATCTACATTCCCCACTTTGTTTTACCGTTACAACCTTCATTGCACAGGACTCAAAATCACTCTCATATGGTTGTTAAGTTTCATAAATAATGTGAAAACTATATGCAACAGATACATCATATTTCCAAAAAATTATACGAAAAGTTACATCAAATTAAAAAGTAGCTTCATGAATGAAGATACTGCTCTAAGTGCACTTTCCCTGCAAGTGCAGCCAGTGCCTCAGCGCTGGATATGAAGGAAAAAAAAACAAACAACTGAAAAAAAAAATACCCAACCAAAAAAAAAAAAAAAATTGATTTAAAAAGTCCGGTTTCAACCAGTCAAAACCGGGCCAAGCAGAAACTGAGTGTGCTCTCAGCACTGTCCCATGAGGGAGTCCCTATGATGCTTCATCATCCAGATAAGGTTTTGTATGTCCTTGTTGAGACTGTAAACAATCCTTCTTTCCTGAACTGTCCTCTTTATTGGCAAAACAAAGTAAAATATTTTTATTTGTTTGTTTGTTTGTTTGTTTAAAATAGAACATTAAAATTAACCCAGAAGAAAAGAAACAAAACACAGTGAGCTTTGTTGGAGTCCATAGGATCTGGTCTGGAAGAGCTTGGAAAACGTGTTCAGTGTTTTCTCCTGTTTTCAGCTGGAATTGTACCAGAGCTCGGGTTACTTGGGGAAGAGGGGAACAGAACGAGAAAACAAAGGATGTGGAACAAGAGAACGTGGCCATCTCATGTGTTCACTTCGTTTGCTAGGTCCTCTATCAATACCTTTGTGTCAGAAGCCTTGGACCTGGAAAAAAACACAAAACACAAAACACTCACTGGGGAGAAGGAATTCCTGGAATGACATGCAGACAGCAAACACACAGTGCACTTGGGGGAATGGAAAAAGGGGAAAAAAAAGCCTTTCTTATGCAGAGGAGGAATAAACAATCTACTGGAACTGTTTCACACCCTCCCACTCTCCCTGGGAATAGCAGAGCCCTGTAAAGATGCCCCAGATGTCCCTCAGCATCCTCCTCCTGTGGCACTGCCCACTCCACACCATGCTGGGCACACTGTCCGTGGCCAGTGTCACCTGCCAGGCTGTGGGACCCAGCACTGCTGGGTGTGGAGCACCCTCCCAGCTCTCCCCACAGAACTCCACCAAAGCCTTGCAGGATTCCAGAGGGGTGTTCCTGCTCCATCTCCCTTTGCTGGGCTGCAGGAAGGAGCAGGAAGCTCTTCAGGGATGTGCCTGGCACATCTCCACTCACTGCATGTCTGAGGGGTAAATGGGCATGGCTGGAGGGAATTCCAGCAGGCTTTGGCCCACATTCCCTTTGCATAACATTTTTCATTCTCTAGCAGCCACCCCAAGGCTGTTGGTATTGGTCCCATCCGTGCAGGGATAAGAGCCAAGCACAGCCCTGAGGGCAGAGCACACCCTCCTCCTCCTCCTCCTCCTCCCCCAGCCCTCCCATGCAGTGCTGCAGGGATTGCACAACACTCCTCAGCATCCCTGAGGAGCCTGGGCTTGTTCCCTGGCCAAAGGGCAGGGCTCCACAGCTGTGCTCCCAGGGCAGCAGGGACACAGCACACTGCAGGGAAAACACACACTGGACAGGTTCAGGCTGGGGAAACGTTTGGGGTGCAAGAATGATGGCTGGGAAGAAAAAAAAAGTATGGGTTTGGATTTGAGAGAGGAAGGAGTCTGAGATCTTACCTATGAACCTTAACCAAAGAATAACTGGAATCACACAGAATCATAGAATGGTTTGGGTTGGAAGGGACAGATCATCTGGTTCCAACCCTCCTGCCAGAGGCAGGGATGCCACTCACTAGACCACATTGCTCAGGGCCAAATCCAGCCTGGCCTTGGACACTCTCAGGGATGGGGCAGCCACAGCTTCTCTGGGCAACCTGTGCCAGGGCCTCCCCACCCTCACAGAGAAGAATTTCTTCTCAGTATCTAATCTAACCCTGCCCTCTGTCAGTTTAAAACCATTGCCCCTTCTGTCGCTACGAGGTACAAAGAGTCCCTCTCCCTCTTTTTCATAAGTCTGGTTGAAGAGAACCTCTCCTACAGTTTGCATTTACAACCTCTGGCAGACTATTTCTGCAGGAGGGGAGTCTTGTAAGAAGGGAACTTGTGGTAATGCACCCCACACCTCCAGCAGGTGTGGGAAGGAGTTTCAATTTACCTTTAGACATTTTAGGAAGTTTAACTAGCAAGTTCTGTGTTTTCCCCACAGTAATCTGCTCAGTGCCAGCACAAGAGCATGGATTGGGCTTCAAGAGTGTAACAAACCCTGCTGTTAATTTCATTGGCAGCAGGCCAGGCTGTCCCCCCTAAAACATTCAGTATTTAGGAAGGAGCAAAAAGGAAGCAAGAGGCTTTTTGGAGTGTTTTTAACAGGGTGTCAGAGGTTTTCTCAGACACCTGTGCATGGCTTTCCCTTTGTTTTCTCTAACGTTTGTTATTTTGTTATTTTTCTTTATTAAACCTTTTGGTTTACCAAACACCTCTGAAGAGCAGTCTGGCTAATTAATTTTAGCCACTTCTCTGTGGAAATGTGTCTGTATAACAGGCCATTTTGATGCACCAGCCAAACTGGTTGTGAGTAATATTATCAAACCACCTGCAGTTTTGTTGTTAGAGCTCTCAGGAATTCATCAAGGTTACTGAGAAAACAACAGGATCAAAAATAAGAAGAGAGCCTGAGAAACTGTCTGCAAAAAATGTAAACCCTAGACAGGGGAAGCACAAGGTGAGGATGGACACTTGACCAACTGGATGTCCCAAAGGATGTGTGCCTGCCTCATGAAGAAGCAGCTTGGCCAACCCAGAGATGTGTGCCCACGTGGACAGTAGAATCTATATCTGGCATGTAATTCTATATCTAGAATCTATATCTGGCATGTAATGTAAACAATAAACAGCTTCTGTTGGAATCATATTGGTTCTGTTATTCAGTGGGCCATTTCCCCCTGCACTTCTCTGCAAAGGCCGGACCCTCAGAAGCTGATACACTGATTTATAAGACTCTGACCACGTGCTAACCTGTATCAGGAACTCCCTTTTCTGAGGGTTTACCAGAGCCCCAACACACATCAGTTTGTATTTTTGTATTTGTATTTGAGTTTGCTATTAACATCAGCAACTGTGAGTTAGTGCACTGAATGCCTGAAGAGCACGGGCAGTACAGGAATTACCACCAGCCATTTCAGAGCTCGTGGTGGCAAGGGAGAAGGCAGCAGTACATCAAAATGTACAAATCCTAAAGCAGGCTCTGCACGGAGTTTTAATCCCCTGGCAGAGAGAGAGAGAGAGAGAGAGAGGCACACTCATTTACTAATTAGACACGTCCTCCCTTTTCGGGGCTGAAATCTTTGCGCGATTCCCGCTCTGGGATTCCCAGTGCAGGATTCCCAGTGCACAAACACCCAGCAGGCACTAAGAACATCCCCAGGGCAGACGTACTGTGAGGCGAGGCGGGGCCTGCGCAGGGACACGCTCAGGCTGCGCTTCCACTGCTTGTTCTTGCGGCGGTTGCGGACGCCGTCCTCCTGGTCCATCATCTGGTCCAGCAGCGTCAGGTCGTCGGCGTTGAGCGGCGCCACCGAGATGTCCCTGACCGCCCGGAACTCGCCGCAGTTGTTCAGGTGCTCGTTCTCCAGGCGGAAGAAGTTCCACACAAACCGCCTGCAGGGGGAGGAGGAGGAGAATTACCGACTGAGCTCCTCTCTTCCAGGCGTTCCCTGAGCTCGGCGGAGCCCTGGGGTGTGCACCTGGAGAGACATCCAGGTGTTGGAACCCCGGGCGCTGAGGATTTCAGGCTTTTTTTGTGCTGACAGGCACTGACCGCCAAGAGGTCACTGCATTTGACCTACGGCCATGGAAAAGGCTTCCAAAATTGAGTGACGGCACTGGGATTATGGGTGTGCAGTTTGAATAGACGTGTGTAATACCACAGGGTGGAAAATTTAGATTTTAAGGTTTTAGTGTATATATATACATATGTGTATATATATATATATATATGTATGCATATATATGTATATGTGTGTATATATAGTGTTTATATATGTACGTATATGTATGTATATATATGTATATGTGTGTATGTATAGTGTTTATATATGTATGTACATGTACATATATGTATGTATATATGTATATGTATATATATAGTGTTTATATATGTATGTACATGTACATATATGTATGTATATATGTATATGTGTATATATGTATATGTGTACATATATAGTGTTTATATATGTATGTACATGTACATATATGTATGTATATGTATGTGTATATATATATATGTGTACATATATAGTGTTTATATATGTGTGGATGTGTATATATATAGGGGTTTTTTTAAAGGTTTTAGTAAAATATATAAAGCAAGATGGAGGATTTAGGGTGTAGGCTAAGTTCTTTCTTTTTCACCTTCTTCATGGGTCTGGGTGGTGTTTTGTAATTGGGTAGGAAAATCCACATTGCGGGCCACGGGTGGTTGGTTTTTGGGTTAAAAGTAAAAGTAATTTAGGTGTCATTTCTTTATTGGACAATTTGTGCTTACAAGACCTTGGAAAGAGTTAGAGCCATTTTCTATCTTGCTAGCTAGAACTCACAGCTTGTGAGACTGTACTGTAGATAAGAATTAATAAACATCTGAGTCCGAACACGAACTGCATCTCCCAAGCATTTAATCCTGGCTCTAACAGAAAAAAGAAGATAAAACCCCCACATCCAGGGACTAACAGCAGCACCTGCTGCAACATCTTTCCCCTGTCAGGCTTATCCCCTATCCTAATGCTCACAGCCCTAATATGGACAACCCAGAGGCACCAAGCTTTACAAGCCAAAGACCACCTCCAGCAGGATCTACACAATGAGGGTGAGCTTCAAGTTCTTCCCAGGAAGCTGTGGGGGTGGGTTTCCAGCTACAGTGAAGGTGTTTAAAGGTCCTGGAACCTTGCAGGATCCAAATCAAAGACACAGAATACAAATGAGCATTTGGAAAAGAAGCAGAAGTTTGAAAACCGGAAACTTGAGGATCAAGTGAAGTTTCAACTGGAAATTTCAAGGAGAAATTTGGTAAAACCTCAAGATTATGTCACAGTTCAAAAGGAACTGCAAACTCAGTGTTAAGGACTCAGCTCCACACTGTGGCAGAGCCCCCTACCCCTCTCTTCACCCTGTTTGGATTAAATATTCCTGTTAATCCTGGTCTCCTTGAAATAAAAACCAGTATATGCCACGTCCAAGCATCTAGGCGCTTCCCCCCCAACACGCTGATGTTCCAGAACAAAAAAAGTGAAAATCAATCCCAGAGAAATGAGGTGCTCAGCCCAGCAGCCTTACCGGAACACCTCAAGTGGGGCAAGTACAGTAGAAATGATGTCCGCAGCGTAGGGGAAGATTTGCATGGAGGTGAGGGAGATCTGGATGGTCCACGCAAAACGCAGGATGACGTCTTCTACAATGGCACAATAGTAGTATGCCTGAGGAGCAACAAGAACAAAACAGCTCAGCAAACACCTCCTGCACCCAAAAGACCTCGTCAGGTCTTCGGGAAGCTACAGAATCTGCTGCTCAAACTCAAGCGAAATGAACAGAAATAATCTCTTGGAAACAAATCAGCTCCACTGCTGGAAAATCCCAGCCTGTAGCATTGGAATGGCCAACTGCAACATGCTCTAAACTCAGCAAGTTTGGTTAAAAAGTTACAAGCCTGTCCCTAAGGCAAGAGCAGGCTGCATACGCACTTTCTGTGGGTAGACAATTCCTTCTCGGAGAAAGGTATTTTCACCAGCATTTTTGTCAAAGAGACCCCAGTCCATCTTCAGGTCCCAAATGAGGGTATAGCAAGAGCTGATGAAACAGAAGATAATCCACAGGTAGAAGAACACTTGGGTGTCACTGTGGTTTTTAGCTGGAAAACAGAAGAACAACACACTTCTGTAGAACTGAGAGCGCATCCCTTCTTAAAACAGCTACAAACTGCCTCATTTGAGCAGTGGAAATCACCTCTTCTATCCAAGTTCTGGGAAAATAAATCAAATACTAATCTAAGCCAAATCAAAAGCCTTAGCAGGACCTGCTTTATATTGTTATTCGAATTCCACTTTCATCTCGTTCAAGTTTCAGCACTTGGGATTGAAATTTACACGAATATTTGCAACGGGCTCCCAGGGAAGTGGTCACAGTCCCAAGCCTGCCAGAGTTCAGGAAGCGTTTGGGGAACACCCTGAGGCCCGTGGTGGGGTTCTTGGGAATGGTCCCGTGCAGGGCCAGCAGCTGGACTCGAGGATCCTTGCAGGTTCCAACTCGGGATATTTTTTCCATGATTTTTATTTTCTTGGACTTAGGGCAGAGCTGCCGTTCTGGCTCTGAACAGCAGGTGGAAGCTGCGGGCCACGTTTCACAAAGAACACGGGCTTGCACAAAGGATACAGCACGGAGGCACAGCTCGGCTGGGAGGGCTCGGTAAGGAAATATTTGAGTGTCTATTAACATCACCAACTCTGAATTAGTGCACTGAAAGCCTGAATAGCATGGGCAGAACAGGAATGTACCACCAGCCATTTCAGAGCTCGTGGCAGCAAGGGAAAAGGCAGCAGTACATTGAAATGTACAAATCCTAAAGCAGGCTCTGTACCCATATAGAGCTCCTCTTTGGAAACAGGAGACCGTGGGCCCACCAGCTGCTCAACTACGGGTGGGTTTTTCCAACCAAGTAGTTTCCCACTGCCCCTTGAAAAGGTTACATTGCTCTCAATTCGGCTACAATTCCCTACATTAGTTGGCTGGGGAAAACCAAACAGAGATGGTTAATTCTGTTTGCCTTTGAAAAGCTGGCTCCAAAAGTTCATGCAAATAAAACACATTATGATGCTTCAGAAGGCTGAGACATTTTGCACCTGGCTGCTAGCAGGAACCTCTCCTTTCTGTGCAGCCTCAGCAATTGCTCATTCATCGATTCCCTCTAACAAAGCAAATAACATTTCCAGTACAAAAAAGATGTTTTCAGCCCAAGCCCAACGCCACACTATGCGACAACACCTTTTCCTATATATGTGGCTTTAAAAAAAAACCAGAATCCCTGCAGCTGATCAGCCAGGGAGCAACAGGGCAATTTGCCCTCTCCTTCCCTCTGCCTTTCCAGCAATTACGATCTAAATGAAACGCGGCAATCCGATAAAATTAATGGAGGTGAAAATGAGAGTACATTCCTCCCATTTACGCCTTTCAGCCTTCCTGGACATGATATGCAGGATATAGGTCAAACCCACAGGCTCCTTCCCCTCTGAAAACACCCCCCTAAGGCAAACCCCTGAACGCCACTTATGCAGCAAAGCCTGTTTTGCACCCGTCAGTGCAGGAAAAGGGCACGGGATCGCTGCAGCTCCCAGCTCTGAGCAGCTTCCCTGCTTTGGGGCAAGGCTGGAAGGCTTTGAGCACATCCCACATCCTCTGCTTGGTCAAGACACAGGTGTAGCATCACAATCCTGGTCCCTGCAGAGCCCTGACGTCAGCCAGGAGCAGCGCTCACCTCCTGCAGGCTCGGGTGCCCAGGTACCTCAAACGCTGCTGCTGCTGCCTGGAAACAGCCTCTCCCAGGCTATTTTTAACGTGCAGCTGCCCACAGAAAGGGACACAGGTGAGGATTTTGGAGCTTAGCAATGAGGGCTGCACTGCCAGGTTTCATTCCCCCCTCCCACCACTCCCTCTGAGCTCCTCCAAAATCTCCACAGCATTATTTCAGGAAGAAAAGGCAGATGCTGACATTCGGTGACTCATGAGACACTAAGCCTGTTCTTCCCAGAATTATTTTTAGCTCATTAGATCTCCATGTTTAGTTCCCATTACCAGACCCTAAGGGGTAATTCAGAGGCAGTTCATGGGTTGCATGTGCTTTCAAAGCACCTAAAATGCTCCAAAACCACCCTGTGAGGCTGCACTGCTTCCTCTCACCTTAGGCTTGAACGTTACATCATGATGCTTTGGGTTGGGTTCTTTTTTTTTTTACCCTTAAGGACAGAATTCAAATAAACTGAGTTTTATTCCACACCTTCATGGAGCAGCCATGGAGAAGGCAGTGCAGCCAGCACCATCCTTTGCATCCCCAGCCTGAGCCATACCCTGCAGGAGCAGGCAGAAGAGCAGAGAAGCATTGCTGGGCAGCTCTTTTGGAGTTTTGTGGTCATGGAGGGGCTGGTCTGCCCCCTGATTATCATCTCCAAGCTCACAAGGGGCGAATAAAACTCTATGCTAAGTTGGCAGTTACAGAGGAAGGGGATTTCAAAGGTTTTTGCTGCTTAAACCTAAATCCCAGAATGGCTGGGGTTGGAAGGGACAGAGGGTCACCTGGTCCAACCTCTCTGCTCAAAGCAGGGACATCCCAGAGCACGTGGCACAGGTTCTTGAGAGCAATTAGAGAAAGGAGAACTGGGAAGGAAAAGGCCCAAGTGAGAAATCTAATCTCACCAATCTCAAAAGGATGTGCTTGCTTTCACTTAAGTTACCCTGGGCTCAGTTCCCCTCTCCCTGCCTCTGCCTTTGTAGGAGCCTTTTCAGTGGCATCTGGGGTCACACTGCCGGGCCCTTGCTCCTGCTCCCTTTCTCACCAACCAGCTCTGCAATGCATTCAGCTCCTGAAAAAATTCATTAAAAACCCAAATCACTCCCTGGTATAAATGCCCTAATCAGAACTAGCCCATTGTCTTCAGTCTTGGCCTCCAAGTCCTTCCTTTAATCATTTATCCTCCTTTTCCTCCTGCTTGCAGTTCTGTTTGATACCTTCCTTCCTTCTGTCCTCATTGGTATTCAGCTGGTGTGCAGAAATATGTTCCTGCTCCAGGCAAGCAATTATAGCTGGGTCTCTGCTGGCTGGTCCTCACAGCCCTCTTCACTGCTGCTCAGGGGGAGAGAAAAATCAAGGCATTCATATTCTGCCCAGAGGCTCCATCAACTCCTGGCCTGCCGGTTTTCCAGGAGCAATACAGAGCTCTGCATATTTATGATGATGTCAGGGTCTATTTAAGCAGGAACTGTTTCATCCTGTGTGTTTTTTCTTTGTTTAATGAGGTGCTAGAAAACACCAAAAAACCATGAGAGAGGGAGAGAGTCTCTGGGTGAGAAAAGCACTCTGGACACCTGGCAGATCTCAATCTCTCCAGGAAGGGAAAAAAGAGGAAGTTTTCAATACCCCCATGGCACCAGTGACATCCCCCCAAAGAGAGGCACAAAGGACCTTCCTACTCCATGCTCCAAAGGACACCACCATGGAGCAACTTCCTGAGCTGCAGTTATTCAAAGCAGCACGTGCAGGACAAAACAGCACCTCTGAAGCTGCAGATGCAGCTCTAAGCCTGAGGATGGGCTGATTTCAGTGCTCTCACTGCCATCTCTGCAGCTTGGAGGTGTGCAGTTATGTCAGAGGCTATCTGAGTCCACAATGCCTGGCTGCCTCCACTTGCCACAAAGCCTGTGGGAAGCAGGGAGCTGTTTGCAGCCTTCACCACAGAATTTCCATTAGCATCCTCAGTTTACCCTATAACACACAATTCCAGCAGATCCTCTGCACAAATACACCTCAAACTGCTCCAGAAGGTCAACTGGATAAATAATGGATGGCTTCCACCTTTGAACTGAAGCTGTGAATAGCCACAGTCCCAGAAAACAGCCGAAGGCACTTGCTGCAGCAGAATTTACTGCCTGCAAAAACTGCTGATAGGCAATATCCTGGATCCCCAAACCAGCCCCAGGGGCCACAGCATCTGACTGGCATTCTGAGGGAACACTGCTCTGCAGAAATTACAGCCCCTTCAAAGCCCAGGCAAGAGAAAAGGTTGTTTTCCCATCAAAGAGAGACAGCGAGTGCTCTCCCGAACGCTGTTAATATTGACTTTACCTCCAAAGAATACTATCTGTTTACCCTGCTGAATTATTCTGGGGAATGTAAACACCATATAGTATTCAACACAGCAAAAATCAATGCCATGTATTATTGAAGGGCTGGATAAGAGCACAATGGCCCTCGATAAGCATTCCTGGCATGTCACCCACTGTGGGTTGTGCTGATGGGGAGCGCTCTGATAAAAGCTGGAGGAAGCAGGAGGTTATCAGGGAACACAGCCAGGTAAGCCTTGTTACACAGAACACTGACTACTCTGCCAACCAACTCTCAATCCATGCTCACCAAACCCAGCCTCAACCACAGACTGAAGCAGAAGCAAAGCACAGATTTATTTAGCGTGCAAGGCAAGCGCAGCCCTGAGCAGGCCTAGGGATGGTGTGTGCTCATTAACTCCATCCCAGCACACCACAGAGCAGGGTGACAGCCAGAAGTGAGTTACCTACCTAAGAACTGCCATCAGAGTGACATCCCCAAGCATTTGTTTAACACCTCAGTGCTCGAAGCACAGCATTACCTCTCCCCTCAGTAATTAGATGTCTTAATGAGCGGGTAGCGCTGCCTTTCTGCCCAGCCAGCACGTCCTGCTGTTTAGCACTGATCAGTGGCAGAGCCAGGACATGACAGGGGATTTAATGCAGTTAAAAGGCAAAAATAACCCACAGGAGTACACGCAGGACTCGCCATCGTGCGCTGCCAAACACCAACTCTTCCCTCAGAACCTTCCCTTGGATTGTGCAAACCTCTGCAATCGCCTCCGGGCACAATTTAAGCAAAGCAGCAGCAAAGAACTGTCAAGAGGCAACATCTCATATCTTCTTCTAGCCAAGAGCCTGCATTTGTAGAGCAGGGAAATCCCAAAATCGTGTTTGGATTAAAAACCCTCTGCAGGTTTGTGCTGGTTTGTGTCTAATTTCAAGACACGGCAGTGAGCTCCTGGCTTGTACTCACAAACTGACAAGTGTGATTTAAGTGCAAACAGGAGGAAGCACAAATCAGTTGTGGCTGAGATTTGAGCTGGTTCTTTTCTGGTGCCTTCTGTCGCTTTTGAGAGGTGTTCTTAGGGAAAGTTTACCTGCTACCTTGAGAAGGATGGGGTTTCCAACCAAAGCATTTGCCAGAAGTCTCACTAATAAGAATATCTGGATTCATGATCAGAAATGAACAGCATGGTAATCAGGGCCTTTGATGGACACTTTGGGGATGGGGACACAATGTCATCTGCTACCTCTACAGTGCTTTGACATCCAAGAGCAGATTCTTTCAAAATTTACTTCTTTTAAAAGCAAAAGAGAAAAAAAATCGTTAGATGATTGCATCTCCTACATTTCTGCACCACCACAGACTCCAGACCTGGGTGTATCTGACAGGAAGATTGCTCGTAATGCAGCCACTTGCTTTTCTTAAAATGTTCCATTAAAAAAAAGGTCAGGTTTCCCCCCTTAAGTGCCTGTGAAATTAAGAATCGGTAGGTCACCCTTTTTACTTACACCTCATTCATTAGCATTCCCATTTCCCCGGCCACCTTCAACACAAAGGCATAACAAGTGACACAACGGCTCTCTTGATCCACTTCCCAAATCCCAGCTCTTAATCCCCATCTCCTCTCAGCTGAGAAAGCAAAACCACGGAGCCGTGGGGTGCTGAGGTCACCACCCACGTCCCATTTGACATCTGCGAACCTACAAAGCCACGGCAAGACTTCCCCAGTGGGATTTTCTGCCTCATTTGTGTGAAATGAGGGAGTTGCTGAAATCCCTCTGAATTGCCATTCCCAGGCTCCCCACTGAGTCTGCTCTCCTTCCCCGCTCACTTACCGGCACCTCCGCCCTGGCCAGGCTGCTCCTGCTGCAGCATTCCCGGGATATTCCATCATTCCCGGGACGTTCCCGGCTCCTGCCGGCTCCACCCTGAAGCACCATCACGGGGATGGGTGTCAGCAAGCAGCTGAGCCAGCCAGGGGGAAGCAGGGTGCCACAGAGCCCCACGTCAAAGCCGCGAGGAGGTCAGGGGCCAGCATAAGAAATGTTTGCCCAGGGCGATGCCTCCCGGTTCCCTCACTAATGACACCGCTGCCGCTCTGATGGGAAGGATCAGAAAGACTGCCTAATGAACACAACTCATTACTGCAGGCCTCCTGGGCACGGGATGACAGGGCTGCAGACAAAAACTCATCCTAGCTCACAGCAATGTGACAGACGGTGCATGTTTTGGCTCCGAATAATCATCCTGCTGGAGCTGCCAGTGTGCTGTGCTAAGGGAAGGCCTGTGAAAACGGCAAGTATTAAGAAAGAAGCCACTTAATCCCATTATAAAGTTTGTTTTACTTCAAGAGGTCAATCCAAGCACTCTATAAGGCTCTTGTGACACCTAAATCAAATGCTGACAGCTCTTTCAGCGCTGAGGAAGAGGGGGAGAGATGGGAGGTCTTGTACCAACACGGAAGTGAGGGAACACGATCTCGCAAATGCTACTTGCTTCATTCTTTTGTGGGTTTTTTTTAAGGTTTTGTGCTTACAAAAACTCTACATGTTCACGTATTTTGCCCTGCCCCACCTCCTAAAAATGATATTATCTATCTCAGCTGGGGGGGCTGTACACTGTTGCACTGATGCCATTTCAGTCCCAGCTCTCCCATCACCTCATTGTCTCCTGCTGTAAGCATGTAGGATCACAGTGCTTTATTGTCCCACCTACCAGCAGCCTCACTCCACGGGGGATGCAACCTGCAGCTTCCAACACAGGAATGACAAGGGCTAAGTGACACAACGCAGCACCCACAGAGCTCAGGTGCAGCCAGGTACCTCCTGCAGCTCCCAGCAGCACAGCTGGATGTCCCCCCAGCCTGTGCCACATCCTGCTGTGCATCTCCATCCCTGCCCTGGAAGTCAGAGCCCTCCTCAGGGCCCTGCTTGGGGACAGAGTGTGGGAGAAGCAGTGATCTGCTCCATCCTGATGCTGTGTCAGCACTGGAAATGGCTGTGATTAATGAGGAGTGGGCAGCAGGTAGGAGACCTGGGAATCTTCCACTGCATTTTCCAAAAGCAGCACATTTCCCATTCATTTTCCTGTGGTCAGACCTGGTTGAACCTCTCTATTAATAAAGGGCAGTCCAACACCTTCCTGCAAAAGCCATTAATGGCAGGATGGCTCTAGCCTTGACACTCCACATCTCTATTCCCTGGCCCTTTTCTCTTAGGGCTGCCTTTAAAAATCATAACTTAGACATTACTGCAGAGAAGCCTGTTTCTGGAATAATGGGGAGAGCACAGACAGAAGCACTGCTCTTCAGAGACAGCCCTATTTAGTTAACTTCCGTATTTTTAATTACTGCCAATTTCCTGGGCTGTTTAATGAGAAAGTGCAGGGCAGTTCCATTACCTTAGACCGACCTAGGGCTCTCCAGGGCACCCCAAGCCAGTGGCAACTGGTGTTCAGCAGGCTCATTTGGAGTACCTGGAAAAACCCTGGGAGCAGGATGGAAGAGGAGATGCTTACTCAAGTTCCCAGGCCACGTGGATTAACTTTGGAATAATTCAGAGGTTAATAAATAGCAGGATACTATTCAGACCACAAGGATTTCACTGAATAAGGTGTGTGAATGAAACTGAGTGTCCATAAACCATCCTGCCTTTCACTTAAAGGATAAAATCCCACACAGCCAATAGCAAACTAAACAAAAAATGGTCACACTGAACCCACAAATCCCACAAAACAAGAAAATTATGACAGAGAGGCACTCAAGCTCAGTTCTTCAAGCACAGAAGCCAAATCTATATTTTGGGATTTTTAGTGACACCATGTAAGCAAGCTGCATCAAGGTGAGAGAAAACTGTCAGCAGCAAAACCAGTCTCATTTTAAAAGGAATAAAGTTGGAGCATAAATCATGACTAAAGCTACTAAAGTGACCAGCACTCCTTGGGCAGTACAACAAAACTGTTTCTTAGAAGAGCTGAACACCTAAATTTACCAACCCTATCCTACACAGCCTGAGTCAGGTCTGAGTGAGGAGTGAAACCAAAGCTGGCTATCCCAGATGTGGCAGTGTGCCTTCTTTAATGCAAGCACAATTTATACAAGAAGGGCTGCCCGTGGATTTCCCTCTCTGGGATCCCCTCAGGAGGACATGGACTTGCTGGAGTGAGGCCAGAAGAGGCCATGAAGATGCTCAGAGGGATGAAGCACCTCTGCTATGGGGACAGACTGAGAGAGCTGGGAGTGTTCAGCCTGGAGAGGTGACCAGATGTCTCTGGTGAAACCTTAGAGCCCCTTCCAGTGCATAAAGGGGCTCAAAGAGAGCTGGAGAGGGACTTTGGACAAGGGTCTGGAGTGACAGGACAAAGGGGAATGGCTATAAACTGACAGAGGGCAGGGTTAGGTTAGATGTTCTGAAGAAATTCTTCCCTGTGAGGGTAGTGAGGCCCTGGAACAGGTTGTCCAGAAAAGCTGTGGAACACATCCCTGGAAATGTTCAAGGCCAGGTTGGACACTGGGGCTTGGAGCAACCTGGGACAGTGTAAAGTATCTCTGTTCACAGCAGGGAGTTGACACTCCATCATCTTTAAGGCTCCTTCCAAGCCAAACCACTCCATGATTCTACCAATGCAGTGATAAGCTGGACTGAAGTGGGAGCTGCTTTGCTGGTGCACTTGTCCAGCAAAGCACATCAGCCTTTGGCAGAGTGAGAACACAGCAGAAAGCAGCTGTGTGTCAAAACAACGCCGGGCGCGGGGTGAATATTCCGCCGCAGGCTGGGCCTTAATCATCTTCTTCCCCAGCAGCACGTAGGTTTCCCTAGGGATTAAACAAGGCAATGTAATACCCTGTTGGCTGCCTCTGGGGAAAGCTACTCAGCACTGGCAGGGAACTTAATGCCAGCACTGAGCTCCTTAGTGCAAAGCAAGGGTGGGAAAGAAGGGGACAGAGCGGGGCAGGCACTGGTGACACCCCGGCAGCTTCGAGTTACAGCCATGCCTCATTTGCCTGAGCAAACACACCCTGCAGCACTTTATTTACAGAACACGGCCTTTGCTTCCCATTCCTTTGGGACAGATAGAAATACTGAGAATTCCTCCTCTGGGAACTCAGCAACAGTTGTCCTCGTGTTGTTGCTGTCGTCCCTGAAACGTGACTGTGCCTGTGAGCTGTGCTGGAGTCTGCACTGCTTGCTCCAGCATTATGTTCTGGGGTAGCTCCTCTCCCATTTGCTTCACCAATCCCAGTGATAGCTGAATATCAAGATGACAGCCTGGAGTTACCCCTGTAAAGCTGGTCTGGTCCTAAGTTTGCAAGTTTCAGAGCAAAACCTAACAGAATTCACTTTGCTGTCTTAGTGGTCTGACATCCAAATTGCAATTAGCAGAGAAATTGCACCCTGCACCTAAATCCAAGGGAAGGAAAGTAAAGAAATGGCTTCTCTGAGGGAAGAAAGAATCAGAATTATGCACTGCCTGAGCAATATGAATTATTAAATAGGGATATTTTGGGGAAACAGATACTTGTCAAGAGCCTACAGTACATGGTGCTACAGCAGGGGATCCTTCACTAGAGGAGGTTTGGAGTAGGGAATACCACACAAGACTAGAACAGAAACATCACTTAAACATAATAAGGTGGCATTTGTACATTTGTTTAGTTTGAGTTGTTTTCCAGCAGCAAGCAGGGGAAAACACAGAGTGCTGTCAGTGCACTGTGTATGAATTAGCTGCTTTCCACACCAGCAAACCCTCCCAGCCACAAAGTCCACCCTGCTGGCAGGCAGCAGCTAAAACCCACAGAGCAGCTACAAATTATCCAGTGTTCAACTGAAGGGAGGAAGATGAGACTTCTCAGAGGACTTTGATGTCCCCAGGCCTCCCAAGTGGAGAACAGGCACTGGTGTCCATTACCTGACCTCCCAAGGAAAGGCCAGGGATTACCCTCCTCTCCTGGCAGCCAAAAGCTGTCATTCCAGATGTGTAAGTCATAGGCTTGCAAGCAGAGGCACAGAAGACTGTTTAAATAAAACTCTTGATACCACAGCAATTAATAGGTTTGTTACTGAAATTTAGAGCAGGTCTGAGGAGCAAGGATCTTCACCAATCTGACACCTGTTTTGGGCAGCCCTTTATTCACAACACACAGCTCCCTCCAGCAGATGTTTAGGAGGTAAGAGAGGGGGGTTTGCTGTCCTTGGGCAGACACAGAGAAGGTGTGGGCGAGCAGCATGTCTGTTTTCCCCAGTAGCATCATAACAACTTGATGACAGACCATCTGATTCCAAGTTCCAAACAAACTGGCTATCTATGTAAAGCACTTTGATAAAATTGGCTTCTTAACAGGTACAGTACACCATAAAGTGCATTTATGGCAGGATGGGAACAGGCCTCCAGGCATGAGGGGACGTGCCCAGGGCTTTAGGCGGCCCTCTGAAAAGCCCAGCACAGTGACATTTACAAATCTGGGTTAACACATAATTTCCAAAGGCCACGAAGCTTCCAAATTAATTTTTTTTCTGTACGACACCAACAACTACGTGCCATTGACAAAACCGGGCAGACAAAAGCTGGGAGTCAGCAACGCCTCACAGCAACTGGAACAAGGCCCATAAACACCTCATTACAGCCCTGCCAGACTGGGAAAGGGGACACCAGTTATGTGTGACAGTGACCAGAACCGGGGTAGTGACGCTGGTGCGGGTGAAAAACTTCAAGGGCGGCAGAAAAGGGTCAAACTCTTCAACAGGACATTTTGACAGAGGCTGGTTTTCCTCTTGCTTCCACAACCCTAGCCCAACTGAAGGCTCTGGCAATGTGTCCCCTGGAGGGAGGCAGCATTAGTCAGCCTCCCCAGAGCAGCTCTGGCTACAGAAGATGTAAGCAGAGACTCTGGAGCCGGGCGATCTGTCCGTGCCTCGTCCCAGGCTCTGGCAGTGGTGACTAACTGGACTGCAGGGCTGCAGAATGTCACTGAGCAAACAAGCTCAAACAGGAACCAGCTCCAGGGACACGGCAGCGGGAGGAGATGCACAGGGGATGATCCCACACCAGCTCTCCGTGGATACAGAGCCCAATTCCCAGCCTTCAGCCAGCGTGGGCCACCACTGCCCCTCCCTGCCATTAAGATGCAAGGCCTGACAAACATCATCAGTGTGACTCCGGGCCCAGCTACGTCAGAACAGACATTTCTTGGCCACGGGAAGGTTTCTAACAGCCCTGCCTCCCCTCCAAAACACCCAGCATGTTAACTAGAATCATGCCTTCAACACTTCTCCCTGCCTCACCACAGGAATATTCCAGGCTAAGTAATTGCTCACGACTGTGTGTGGTTGCTAATTTCTGGATATATAGGAGGGAGATATTCTCAAACGAAAGAATACAGCTTTTAGGGGTTCAGAACAATGAAAGGCAGGGCGACTGCCTGAAGTGCAGAAACTAAAAGCTTTTTCCTTCAGAACAAGAGTAGAATCGAGTAATTGTCGTTTCCAAGGAGATGAGGAACTTCAGGGATCAGAGCTCAATCTGCAGTTAAATGGATTGGAAACAACTCCTTACCAGCTGTAGAAAAAACATGGATAGAATCACGCAGGAAAATCAGAGAGAGCATTTTTTTCCTGGCACTGTGCACATGCCTTCACATTTAGGAATGATGGATCGATTATTTAGATGATCCAGGTTAAATATTCATGAATGTTAAGGGAGAAGTATTTGCTGTGCTATCCCTTTCCCCATATATCTCTCTCCCATTCACCTCCCTTCACTGCAAAACCTGACAGGTATTTCAGCTTTCAAAAGAGAAACCTAAGAATTCCCTCCCCCGCTCCCTAAGTGCAATTCTAAGCAGAGCAGGGATGTGAAGAACACCTAAAATAAGATCTTAAAACACTCTTTACAAGCTGGGCAGGCCCCTGCCTTTCCCCAGAGATGTTTCACAGGTGCCAAAACACAAGAAGCTCACGCTTCAAGGGGATGCCGGATCCTGAGCTTCTCTCGTGTGAAAAAAGCAAACCCCAGGAGCTGCAAAAGGATTCCCCAAAACCACCAGTACCTTTGTGAGTGCTGTAGAGGGCTGCAAATGTCACCACGAAGAAGGTGGTGGAATATTTTCCAGCGTTAACCAGATGAAAGGCCCGTTTGTTATCGCGGTAACGGCGCAGGCACTGGATGAATCGCAACCAAGCAGGGATGCACTGGACAACTGCTCTCACTCCGTAGGAGTAGCTGTTACAAATCTGATTATCTGCAAGAAAAACAGGAGTTGAAGCTGTTAAGGCAAAGAGTTAGTAAGTTGAAGAACTGCTGTTTGTCTTCCTGTCGGCAATATCACTTTAGGGCAGCGATTCCCCATCAACAGCTGGTACTGAGGCACACAAACAACAAGAAGCCCAAAGTATCCTGAAGGTCAATATTCCATCTTGGAGGTGTTTGGGTGACAGGACATCACTAATACACCCAGACAGATCGCCACCTAACTCCCTCCATCCTGCCAGTATAACTAACAGGCACGATTAGAAATCATCTATTTTTAAATGTGCTCAGTGCTGTTGGCAGTACAGTGAATAATCAAATTAAGGATGGAATTACAAAAGGCCTTCGACACTGGATTTTTGTGCATAAATGGGAGAGCACTTAGAAACTCTGCAGGACAGTTCTAAAAGGCTACTTTGCCTAAGATGTCCTTGACCTGTTTTCCTTGTGCATTGTAACAGGAGAAAACATATTTCAGTATGGGATTGGGTTTGGCGTTTTTCACTTTGATTTTTAAAAAGCAAAGCCAAGGCATGGTCTGGCTTCAAAACCTGGGACGAAAAGCAAGCACACCATGATGCCCTTGTGTTCCTTCCTCCATGTTTGAAAGCCTTCTTTTTATTAAGGCAATGACCAGGAAACCCTCAGCTTCTCCTGGAACTCCTCAGGAGCTCCATATTCTTCTGCTGTCTCACTCAGCACATCTAAACCAAACACCCTGCTGTCTAACATTAATTTGTTTCTTATTCACACTAAGGGAGACACATTATTAGCTGATATTTATCCCAAAACACCGTGCTATCATTCCATTGCTCAGATTGGAAGACGAAATTGTTATGCACACAGTGGCTTTATATATTTTAATTTTATTTTTAATAAGTAAATATTCAGCTGCTTGCAACGCAGTCTTTTAAAATGAAGGGAAAGATCAGACAGATTGGAAGAACAAAGTGAACACTGATGCTTATTGAAGCATACAGCAAATCCTCTCAGCAAGTGTCAAAACCATCAGACAATATGATTTGCCAGCAGTCACTGCTTAAAATGGAAAGTCAACAGCCCCATCCGTGAGGAGACAGGTACTGTTCTGCCACTGGCAAGGCCAGAGTCAAAATTCACATTCCATTTGTGCTCTTTCTGGCCAGAAAAGAAGAGAACACAGAGCATGGACAACCCTGGCAGAGCAGCATCAACTCAAATGGAATAAGAGGTTGCACTAAGGAGCTTCTCCATCCTGTGTTGCTTCAGGGTACTGCAATGGAGCCCAAAGGAACCAGGCTACAGCACAGACAGCTGTGCTTAACAAGCTCAGGATTCCCATGATGATTCCCAACAGGCAGAGGCTAAAGGCAAATACATGGTTAAACTACTATGAAATTAAACAACAATGCCAGGAAAATTGATTCCTCTTTCCAAGCAGGAGTGCTGTGTCTAAATTCTTTGATGGATATACACATCAGGCCAAATGACTGGATTAGGAAATGAGCACTGATGTGAAATTTCTCTGGATGGAAGTAAGAAAGAGTAGAATCTCTCTAATGCCATGTTTACAAGAAATGCCAATTATTTTCGTTTCCTGCACTATTAATAACCCTCTTTAAAACCGACAATGAAGAAGTTGCCTGGCTCAGTGTTCCTCAGGTCATTTTGACCACATTCCCAGGGCTCATCAGCATTACTCTACCTGTATCTGCCAGAAGTCCAGCATTGTCCTCCCACTGAACCTCAAAGCTGTAGAAGCAGATCATGTATTCCAAGTCCATAAGTATCACGACCAGGCTGTTGAGCTGATCAGCCAGCCAGAAATCTGCAAAGCCCACCTTGTGGAAGGGAGCAGTGAATACTCGAAACTGTCAGGAAAAAACAAAGCAGCAATAATTCATGGCTGTGTCAAAGGCATCCAAATGCAATGGCAGGGCATCACAGAACTGAACAAATATGGAAACAACAGAAATGCTTGAAGATTTATTGCTGACCTTTTGCTCCTGCTGACAAAAAAGGATAACTGTCTCCTCATTTTCTGTACACACATTCCTGCTTTCCTCCTCCTGTATGCATCTATTCCCATGTCCCCCACAGCCTTTTGTTTTTTACTGGCAGAGCAGCCAAGCCTCCTCCAACAAAGCTCCTTCCCAGAAACTCCCAGTCTCCATTTAAGAGCTCTACACAGCTCCATTTCTCTCACTTTGATCAGCACTTTCTTTCAGGCCCTTACATCCTGTCCATTGACATCTCCCACACTTACCTTCCCCCTCACACTTAATGTCAGCTGGATTCAGACCCTCAGCACAGCCATTACTCTGGTCATGCCTTGGTTTACTTAACTCATGAGCTCTTCTTGGGTGTTAGAAGTTGTGACAGTGAGGACTGTTACTGGGTCTGCCAATGCCTGCAGCAGGGAATGGGTTAAAGAAAGGGCAGAGGAAATCCTATTGACTGTCAGTTGGACAGTCCACTCTCCCTCTAAGTCTGAGCAGCAGTTTTGCTCCTTCCAAAGCAGACAGTTTTCTGCTCCATTACCTTTGATTACCCCTCTCCCTGCCCGGTTAGTTACAGTTACTAATGGCCAATTCCTCACAGGGACGGCACCAGCGCCATCCGCTCATTCCACGATTTATGAACCTTTAAATTAGTGAAAGCACAGCCTAACACTGATCTTCTGTACTGCTCTTCTTATTAACCTGAAGGGTGAACAGCTCCTGAAACCCAGGAAAGGACTGACACATCCCCATCAGCCTGTAATGCAGATTTAAGGCTCTGCTCCTAAAATTTCGAAGCTAAATAGGGGATTAAGAGTTAGTGGCATAAAGCAGATATGGATCTTAACCCAGAAAGCTCTGTGCTCACGTTGGATGGCACCTATTCCCAAGGGTCAGACAAGGCCAGCTTTTAGAGAGGACTGTCTTCAAAGGTGCCCAGCTGCCTAACAGATTCTGCAGAGGTCAAAGACCACACCAGCCTCCCTTGCAAAAGCTCTTTCCTCCCTTTTCCCAACACTCCCTGATATTATCTTCATCTCTTTCATTGTAGACCATTGTTTTGTTGATGAAAAAAGACTAGCTAAGGAAATGAAATGTGAAAATAGCTTTACAGACAGAGCTCCCTGAAAACAAAATAAAAACCAAACCAAAACAACAACAAAACACAAAAAACCAAAAAACAGAAAAAAACCCCACACCCCAACGCCCCCCCAAAAAAAAAAATCACAAAAAAACCAAAAAAAACCACAAAACCAAAAAAACACAACCCAAACAAGAAATAATAATATTCTTGTCATTTAATTTAGGGAGAGGTACTTCAGCACTGCCAAGTGACAGCATAAAACTTTTGAGAGAGTAGAAGTTTTCCACCTGCAGGTTACAGCTGAGGAGGAGTCAACAGATAGATCCACGACGTATCTGGCACTGGCATCTGAGTCAACCCTCCTGCAGAACCTGAGCTGCCATCTGAGCCCTCCCAATGCCATTTACTGTGGCTCCTGCCTGCTGCCCAGGCACAGCTGGAGCTGCAGCCCTGATTCCCAGCTGAGAAGTGTCTGCAACATCCTCCAGATAAGAACAAAGCCATAAAACACCAGAAGCTGGAGCTGCACCTCAGTTTCGATAACCAGCAGCAATTCTCTATCAACAATCCCACAGCCTGAGCGCAGACTTCCTGGTGCTGATCCCTGCACTTTTAATTCATGCTGAGATGCCAGATATCTGAGCTGAGCTGAACACTTGCTGGCTTTTCACCTCTCACAGGCAGGCTCCCTGCACTGGCGTGGCCATTGAGCTCCTGCAGAGAGCGTGGGCACGGGGCCATTCCCTGCGCTCGGATCCGATTCCTGCTCTCCCCAGCCCACACAAGGACACTCAGGGGCTTCTCATCTGGCAGCAAAGGCACAAAGAATGCTCACCTAAGCACACAGGCAAGAAAGAGGAGCCTGGCAGGGGAATTTAGACTTTACTACAGGCTAAATAGCTTTTTTCACTCAGAGGAAGATCAATTCTGATGTCCATCGCCATCCCTCAGGGATTAGCACAAAAGAGCCCACCCTCAACAAGCAGTTGATGCTGATCACAGGTGGAGGCAGGAAGCCTCCTAGATCCATGAGGAAATGCTACAACACACTCAAGCATGCCCCTGATTTGGTTCCAGAAGAATTGAAAGTGCCAGTAATGCTCTGTTACACCTGATAAGTCAGATTTTGTTTTGGCTGGGAATGAAACCTATGAAGCATGTGAAGAAAAATGCTCACCAAACAAAATTTTGTGTGAGCAGCACAGTTCTAAGATTTCCAGCATTTAAACCTTCTTTCACCCAGAGAGC
This sequence comes from Trochalopteron elliotii, assembly GCA_024734555.1. Taxonomy (NCBI): domain Eukaryota; kingdom Metazoa; phylum Chordata; class Aves; order Passeriformes; family Leiothrichidae; genus Trochalopteron; species Trochalopteron elliotii. Next base: position 46,543 of record JANPWX010000161.1, on the reverse strand, counting down.
TGCTGGCAGCTGCACGAAGAAATAAAATACACCCAACTGGTCAAGTACACACAATAAAAGCTGCTCTATATGGTCTGGTCTCTTCTTTCCCCTCCCTCCTTCCACATAAGGCACACAAGTACCATGTCATTCCCCACCATTAAGGTGATCTTGCATTTTGATGAAGCTTTTTTCCCCTAGGAGACCTTGGGATGATCTCTACACGCTCAAGGTACTCAATGAACCTTATGGATCCCTTCCAATTCAAGATATTCCATGGTCCAGGTTTGATGGAGAGAGACTGGTCACAAGGGCATTTAGTGACAGTACAAGGGGGAATGGCTTAAAACTGACTGAGCATAGGTTTAGATTAGATATTGGGAAGAAATTCTTCCCAATTGAGGGTGGGGAGGCCCTGGACCAGGTTGCTCAGAGAAGCTGTGGCTGCCCCATCCCTGGAAGTGTCCAAGGCCAGGTTGGATAGGGCTCAGAGCAACCTGGGATCGTGGAAAACGTCCCTGCCTGTGGCAGAGGGGTTGGAACTCAATGATCTTTAAAGGCCATTCCATGATCCTACAACTCTATCTCAGACTGCAGCATGGTCTGGAGATCACTGGGACAGGGCAGGAGCTGCAGAGAGCCTAACAGCTCTGTGGAGACTGAGAATCTCACCCTGGCAAGATATTAAGGTAAATTAGCACAGATATTGCTCATGTGGTTAAAGCACATCCAGTGCTTCCCCTCGCACCAGGGGGACAGCAGGCAGACTAATGAGGCCTGGGACTAAAGGTACCTCTGTGAGGGAAGGCTGGATGCTGGAAGGCACAGAGGAAGGAGCTGGGATAGCAGCAAGGCAGCAAATCAAATAACAGAGGTTAATTCACTGTGTGTATACCTGCACACACGTCCTCAAAGCAGGATGTCGTGTCTCATCTTTGCCGTGTTCCAGATAAAGTTAATTGTTTTAGTTGGCATTAAAATGATTCTGTGAAGAAAACCAGCCAGCCAAACCCTCTTCTGCCCAAAGCCCTCAGAGCAGTGCCAGCAAGAAGAAGGTATCAGGGGAACCAGCTTGATTAAAGCCAATTTAAAAGGGTGCACAGGGTGGGGAAGAGCATATGAAAGAGCCAGCTGGGAAGGAACTCATGAGTCACCCAGCAAGTCTGAAAACTGTTCTTTCAGAGCTTCTACCTATAACTGGAACACTGAAGCAGCACACATATTTACACTGAATTTACCAGACTTATCTTACAGGAAAATAAAGACTCAGTCTCGAACAGAGAGTTTGTTTAAGAGCACAAACAGAAAAAAACCCACCCATTAACATAATTTTATAGGCAGTAACTTTTCCAAAGGTTCTCTCTCCATCAATGAACCCTCTCAACACTGGCACTATCCCAGTTTGGGCTGAGGAGCATCCATGCAGCCTTGCCTTAAAGCACTGGACCTCTGACCAATTCTGTTTCACTAGGTTAAGGAATAAACAAGCAAAGACATCCAAGGGTTTCCATCCATGCAAAAGTTTGTAAGAAGCTGGCTATAGGAAGGTTAACAAGTCAACTGGTACAGGAAGCAGAATATGCTTCTGCAAAGCCATCCTCAAAACCCATCTGCTGTCACCACCTGATCAGGCCTGCTCTATAAATCACAGTGGTATAAATATCCCCCAGCATCCCTCTTTCCTGAGGGTTAGTGACAGGAATATATACACTTGTATACACTTGTGTATACACTTCACAGTTACTGCTCAACCACAGCATTTAAAAAAACAAATATTTATTTTAACCAGCTTTGACACTTACCAATAGTTTGAGCAGCCAAAAACGGGACTTGTAGTATAAGGTTTTGGTAGGGTTGATGAGAAAAAGCAACATGAAGCCATACAAGATGAGTGGGTTCACCTGCATGGGGATGTAGGTGAATTTACCATATATACATGCCAGCAGGCTCAGGCACCACAAAACGCCCAGGAAACCAGCAATCTGCAGGAAAAAAAGAACAAACCACAGAGACACCTAATGAAAACACAGCCCCGAAACCTGCAATGTGTTCTCATTAAAAGAAAAGGGAGAGCAGTGCTCAATCCTGTAATCTAATCAGACTTCAGCAACTTCCTCTTCTAATTGTATTAGGAGCCCTTGCCAGGAAACAGCGCAGGATTTATCCTGCTGATCCTCAGCATGGCTCAGCCACTCTAAAACCCCTCCTGTTCACCTCAAAGAGATGTTGATGGGACAAGTTGCTGCGGGGGTTGAGTTCGAAGATGAGGACGTGGTTGACTCCAGCCTGTCTCCAGCCATATGTGTTGATGCCCAGGAGAAAGAGGAATTCTATCAGGAGAAAGCCACCTCGATAGATTCTCACCAGTGGCCACACATTTGGTCCATCTATAAAAGCCACACCTGGCAAAGAAAAAAAAAAGCAAAGGATTTTAGGGATAACAGAGGGTCGTGTCACAAAGCAAGGCTTTATCCTGGTTTGGCTGTACCCTGAGAAAACAGGATACACGTGTACACAACTGCATATTCCAGCAAGTGGAGGACGTTTTGCCTGGCCTGTCAGAGGCTTTAGGAGCATTCTGGGGAAAATTCCCTTTCCAGCTGCTGTAATCGAGTCATTAGCAGCGTCCCGGCCTCACACTACAGGCACAAGGGACAGCACCAGCATAAATCTGACCAGAGGCACTTAAATATTCCGGTTTAATAGAGATGAAATCCCAACAGACAGATACACAAACACTTCAGCTCCCCACAAAACCAAGAGGAACCATTTACAGCATTTAAAACAATGCTAAACCCTCCTAATCACCCAACTCAGTACAATGGTAATGCAATACATATTCATGGCCAGCATTACAACACCCAGCCCCACCCAAACAGAAATCCCAGCACAGGGCAGCAGTGCTGGAAAGGCTGTTGCTTCCTTTGTTCAGTTTTCAGGGGTTTGGAAACAAACGTGCTTCATTTCAAACAATGAACAGCCTTATACAGCAGCAGCTTTCTCCAGCATAAACCTCTTTGCAAAGGACTGTCTCCTCTGGTCACTAGGCACAGGTTTGATGAGAAAAGCATAAATAAAATACAGTTATTCAATCCTCTGGTTTGATTTCATTGAGAGTTTCTCACCTGCATGCTCAGAGGGGTAAAAGAAAGAACATGCACTTTACAGAACTGAGGCTGAGAATTTTTTCCTACAGACCTGCCTAAATTACAGCCCCAAGCTTTTAAAACTTTTTCTCAGAGAAAGCAAATCCATAGGGAATTTCATGTGTTCAACACCTACACTTTATACTACATAATTTACGGAGAAAAAGCTGTGCAAGAAACAGTAACTCCAGAACTGCTGCTTTAAATTTAAAACTTAAGGCTCTTGGATTCAGGCAAAACAGAGTCAACTTTTGGACAGATATGACACACCCCCAAAAAAGCTGAAAGAAATGAGTCTTAAATGTGGAACTGGAAAAAAAGACTTTCAAATTTTTACCTGAAAAACCAAGAGAAATTACAAAATGGGTAAAGCTGGAAGGAACCACAATGGGTCATCTGGTCCAAACTCCAAACAGGGAAGAGTAGCCCCAAAAATACTGACTAAGAAGTGAAACCACCCCTGGTGACAAGTCTAATGGTAGACTAATTCTCAAACAAGAGCAGGACCACAGGAAGGGCTTGAGATGTTGCATGAAGCCTTGCAGGTTTCTGGTTAATACAGTGAATGCACACTTCTGCCAAATTCCAGCCTCACTCACACACTAGCCTGGCACCCAGGGAAGCCCACAGAGAACCAGTGAAGCTTCAGAATTTGCTCTCTTTAGGGTGACACCCTGCTGGGATCCACTTGTAGCTCTGCAGCCTTTAACAGACCCCAGGTGATGATGAACTCTTCTCTGTACTGGCTGTGGTTTTCACATCAGGCAGTCCAGCACTGGGTTACTGAAGATGTTGTTCTGATGCTGTTTCACAAATTCTCCACGTAGAACACTAAAATCCTATCTCAGCTGATCAAATCACAGAAACAATTTGGCAAAAGCAGCTGAGAAGTTAGCAAAGTATGAGCCAATTATAAGCACCCACTTTGCACTCGGAATCCAGGTTTTTGCCCAATATCTGCAGAAATGTTCAGCTTATCAGATCATGCCTGCTGATACAACACACCTATCACCCACTCTGGGTTAGTAACACCTGCTTTAGAGATATAATCATTTTTATGAATTCCTTCTCACTTTTTCATTCTTAGCACCGAGAGGGAAAGCAAACACAACCAGCTTCAATCATATTTGCATCTCACACAGAGATCAAACGCTTAAGTAAAAGAAATGATGAATAAAGAACAGTTTCTACACATTAAACAGCCCCTTCATGCAGATGGGTCAGCTTCGTGCCTCTACCACGGGAAGACCAAAAGGGAAGCTCAGCAAACAGCTCCTCAAACAGAGGCATTTTATCCCAAGAGATGGCTGGATCCAATTACAGAAACATCCGATTAAAAGTTCTTTTAAGTCATAAAAACACAGACATGGGCTTTCCCTAATGCAAGAGCTCGTAAGTTGATTTGTTAAGCCTTTCCCTTTGTACTGCTTAAGCAAGTTACAACACTCCAGAAATCACACACACAATTAGTAAAGCTGCTTGTGATTAAGCTCTGTGTCTGGATCTGCAGCACTAACGTGGCTCTTACTCTAATCAGGGGCCAAAGTCAGAAGGCACAAAGCAGAATAAAGCCAAGGCCTGAGAGATGCACCCATTAATTGTAGCTTTTAAACGATCTTGCCAACATCTGCCAATAAGAAAAAGTCAATTAATTCTATTAGCAGACTCCAGGCATTGAAATCCTAGGAATTTCCACATGAATTCCTGATTTCCATCCCAAGTGGCATCTGGTCACAAGGGTCTGTGTTTGGTGGACATTTCTTTAGGGAGTCAATACCATGCAAAGCTCAAGCTCTACCAGCACCTGTCGCAAGGTGGGCACAGGTTGTGTGTACCCAGAATGATAACAAAAATCTGTTTTTACACATAGATGTTGCACCCTCAGAATATCCCTCTAAAAACAAGGAGGAAACCAGAAGAAAAGGACTTTTTTGTGTTCAAAATTCACATATACAACATAAGAAAAACTACAACCTACTGCTGAGCAGAGCTAGTAGTTCACACCAATGTGATGTGGCTCTGATTTAACTCAGAACATCCAGGTCCAGGCCCTCCCTCAGTGAGGAGAATACAGCCAAACCAAGGCATGGCAGGACACCTACCTGAAAGTATGACAGTGACGTTGAGTGCAATGAACAACCCGCAGAACAATCCAACCCTGAATGTAGTCCAGGCTGGTACAGGCTGTGAACAAAGCCATGGCAGAATTAAGGTGAGATAGGTTATCAGCACGGTCAGATTAGTTTGCAAAGCAAACTTAAAATCAGAAACACAAACTCCTGATCCCTGGTTGCACTCTTGCTCTTGAAGTGAGGATTTTTTTAAACTGAAAATGCTGTGTGTAATATTCTTGCCATGTTGAAACAGAGCTTGGGCGTCTCAGCACCCCCTGAAAAATATTCCAGACCACACAAACACTAAGCATATGCTTTTATTGGCACAAATTTCCTTTCACCATTTATCTCCTCCCTTCATTACCTTGTCTGCATGCATTAGGAGTAGTAACCTATTTCCAAACCTTCCGGAATTAAAGCAGATTATCTGCCCTGCCCCATGCACGCTCCCATCAATTATTTCCACTGTTTTGTTCAGATGTTGGATCTGATTTGGCACTTTGACAAGCTGGAGGAGCAGCAGCTTCGCTCCACAGCCCTCATGTCTCACCTGAGCTGCTCCTAAGGGTGGAACACGCAAACGTTTCATTGCCTTCTGTCTGTCTCCATCTTCCAACTCGTTGGTCACCACTTCCTGAGGAGACAAAGATACACACACCACTGAGGGTCATCTGAGTGATGAGCACATGGTAAAAACAAAACTAAAGGTTGGTTTCCATTTTATAGGTGAGCTCTGGCACAGTATTCTTTTAATACAAAGACAGGGAAAGCTCAGCATGCTGCACCAAATTCCTTCACGGCAGAAGTTAAAGCTGCCCTAGGTTTTCCAAATCAATTATTAGCCATCTTGGTGGTAAATCCAAGCTATAGAGAGGGCAAAACACCATGGAAATTACAGTGTCACAGAATAGTCTGGGGTTGGAAGGGACCTAAAGATCTTGTTCTAACCCCCTGCCATGGGCAGAGGCACTTTCCACTGGAACAGCTTTGCTCAGAGCTCCACCCAACCTGTGCTTGAACACTTCCAGAACCAGCAGTGACCAAAATCCCGGGTTTTTTTTTTTGCTAGCTAGAAGAGGAGCAGTGCCCAGGCCAGCCTTCTCACCTCTGTTTCAGAGATAAGCTGGTTGATCTTCTTGCAGGTGTAGAAGGGAGCCACCTCCACCTCGGCCACCCTCCACTCCGCGCCCCGCGTTGTCTCCAGGTTCTTGTCATGCTTCTTCAGGATCTTGCGGAAGCCAGTGAAGTTCAGGTTCTGCAGACAAGGGAAAAAACATGCTTTTTTGAAGTTCAGGCTCTGCAGACAGGGGAAAAAAATGGGGTTTAAAAGCCCCAGTCATCTCCCAGGAAAGAGAAATGGTTCTCTCTCCAGTGCTAGCGAGAAAGGAATGGTTAATAAGAATCAAAATCATTGCATTTATTATCAGGAAGTTTCTGAGGTCTTACTTTGTTAGAAGGAATATACAATCCTAGCAAGTAAAATAAAAATGTGGGACTCAAGGGCATAAAAAAGGAGCTACCTAAACCTTTCTATTTCCTGAAAAGCCAGATCACTTCCACCTTCCTCCTTTATGCAAGAATTGACCTGATGCTCCCTTGAAGACAAATAACCCTAAGGGGTTTTCCCTCCTGAAAAATCTGAGCTACTGACTTCTTTAAACTTTACACTTGTTTCAAATCAAATTCTCCAGTTAAATTCATTACAGAAGGGAAATCTTGGTATGAAAGTTGTCAGTGCTGCAGATTAAATCCAGACAAGTGCATCCCCACAGCAGCATGTTTTTTCAGAGTGTATTGCACAATGACTGCAAAACCAGCTTAGGCTTGCAGATGTGGGAGATGTAACTCTCCAGTCTGTGGAGAAAAGCACACAATGCTTCAAACAAGAATCAACTGTTGATTTCTAGGTTATATCTGATCCCTGATTCAACACCTGTGCATGGTACCTAAGACAGGCAAAGCTCCTCACGCAGCAGCAGTTGCAGTGGCATGATGTATTTGCAGTCCTGCATTGCACTGGGCAGGAAGTGCTGCTTGAAAAACTCAATGTTTCATTCAAGCAACAGCAAAAAACACAGAGAGACCATGGCAAGACTCACTTCTGAAAAAAGCTTAGGGAGCAGCTTGGAAAGAAAACCAGAGAGAACAGCAAAATCCAATGCCCTGGGGAGAGGCACCAACTACTCACTGGAACTATTTCCAATGTAATTATGCTTAGAGTGATTTAATGCCAGACCCTCCCATCTAGGTGGGAAATGAGGCTGGGGAGACAGGAGCAGGAAGCCAAAGAATTAATGACCTGCCTTATTGCAGACAAGAGACTTTAATTACTTTCTACAGGAAAAGCCAGCACTCCACCCCAAGGAGAGCAGAAATTTCACATGAAAAACTGCAACAAAAGGATGATTTTGGTCAGGGATCTTTCTGTGGCCTGAAATAACATCCCTTCATCTGCCATGGGTACAACCCCAGCCTAAATCTGGGGTGTCCTGGCTGGCTGGGATATGTTTATACCAGACACCCTAAAACCTCTCCAGTGGCATTTCATCCTCTGGCTGCAAAATTCTGCAACCTCAAAGTGCATGATAAAAGTACTGCTGGTCACAGTGATGCTTCTGACAAGGAACACACAGTGATGGGACTGTGGAACAGAACAAACATCACTTATCCAGTCTGATATTTTGCTGTTCTTGCTGCTTTTATTTGGCAAGGGGCCCTCTCCAAGCCTGACCTCCATTTCTGCTGTGTTTTGTGAAAAAACAAACAAACAAACAAACCCCACCAAAAAAATAAAACCTCCACAAACAACAAACAGTGCAACTTAGGCAACAAGATAATGCAACATCAAGTAGAATTAAACAGTGGACTCAAAAATCTTTGCTCATGTATATTAGGAAATGCACCAGCAAGGTAATTTAATAGAGCTGGTTCAGACTCTATTATTCACCCAATAAATGCACTATATTATATACAGAATAAGTAACTAAATATCATATGCTTAATTTCTCAGCATTTGTTTGTCCTAAAACACAGCATTTCAAATGAATAGATTTTTTTATGTACATACATACTCTAGAATAATACATTGCTGGTAACAATAAATTAATTTTATCAGCAGTTTAATCATTGATAAGTTAAACATGTAAGAGCTGCCCTGGAGACTGTTTATAGTTTCATTTGACACTTGGTTTGTGTACCTCAGGAATGAATGCATTTGTTCAGTCCTAAGAGACTGAGGAATTTGCTTCAGGTGGATTTTCCTTCCTCAGTAACCCAACTCAAGGCATCAGCATTTCATCAAAGCCAGTTTGATATTTATAATGCTGCTGTTGATTTCATTTTATCTCCTACATGAAGGGCTCAGGTACATCATCCTCCCACTAGGTTGTTGTTTTTTCTTCTCTCCAAAACAGCAAGAGCTTGAATAATCCTCATTGTTATACTCTAAGCTCAAAAGTGATTAACTACAGTAGTACCCTGGGATGTAGTTTTATGTCTGTTTTCATGTTTGTATTCCTTGCCCTCAACTTCACTATCAATTTGAGGGAATTTTTTTCATTCTCTCTCTGGAGTTATGTTGTAGAAAACAGCTCTGCTGCTTCTGCAAAGTGTGAAAGCTATCAAAAGCAGATGGGGTTTAGATCAATATTTAGTAGATTTAAAGTGGGTCTGGACTCATGGTAGCAGAAAGCAAAAATATCAGTGTGCAACCTGCCTTTCTTCACAGAGGAAAAGATTTCCCAAAGGAATGGGAAGCCAGCCCCTATTTAAATACTTCATCAAGCCTCAGAATTGATTTTTTGTAATTAAAAGTATAGCTGTCTTCTGTTAAAAAGGAAAATAAATGTAAGTGAAAAAATCACAGCAGGTGATGCTTCTTCACTCCATTTCTAAAAAGATACTGATACTCCACCTTTCCCAGGAATTTGAACTAGGAACTACCACTAATAGTTAAAGAGATTTATTAAGAAACTCAGAGTTTCCAGACACATGCTCAAAGATAACATCACTGTAGGAGAGGTACAAACACTCAGAATTTTAGGAGAATAAGTTCTGTCCATACAGCAGTGGTATCCAATTTATTCTGACTGTGAATTTTGTTTAGTAAAATTCTGCAGTAAAGATCTGTCAAAGATCTAAGTACAGATATAGTCAATTTAAGCTCCAAAATTCTTATTTAACAAGCTAAAACCTCGCACAGTAAAACACTTATAAACATTTCAGAGCATTTAACTCCAGAAGATGTAGCCCAGCCAAAAATACATTAGCAGTTTCAGATTTTTATTTCAAGATTTTTGGAACAAGATCAGCGCCTGCAATATTTACCAGGCCAAAAATCCAAGTACAACCAAAGATTCATTTGTTTTCATACCTCAAGGCAAATGAGCCTCTATCCTGCAGAAATCAAAATATATATATATTTTTAAATTGATGTTTTAGCAAGAAATTCTGATACAGCAAGGTCACAGCCACTACCATGGTAACGCCAAGAGGAAACAGTACATTGGGATTTCAAGTTTCAGGACAAATATTAGATAAAAGAGCTTCTTCCTCAACCTGCCCTGCATAGAACAACACACTACAGAAGGAAGAGGTCCTGCCTGGACACGGGTGCTGGGGTCAGCCAGCCCAGAAAAAGAAATAAAATTCCATCTGCAGGTCAGCTTAGCACTTCCAGCTCAATTAAAAGCAACCAGGTGTACACTGCTACCTGCCTTTTCTTTAGAAGTGTTAAAAATGTCATTTTGATGCATCTCTTCCTCACACCTCAATTACGAAGGTGTTCCTTTAAACATGCTGCTTTATGTACTCTCAAAAAATAATATTTTTGGCTAGACAACAACCTTTTAAAGGGAAAAGGAAGAAATAAACCAAAGCCCGCGTGAGGCGGCTGGAGGACGCGCAAGGCACGGAGCCGTTGGCGGTCGGGGCCGTGTGGGAGCGCCGCTCCCTGCGGGCGGTACCTGATAGTTCTGCAGTAAGATGAGGCTGAGGTAGAGCTCGCTGAAGGCCAATTTCAGGTCTCTGATGTTCCTGTGCTGGACACGCTCCTCGTGGGACAGGTGGAAGACGGGCTTTCGGCGCCGCGGCAGCGTGGAGGCCCCGCTGGCCTCCTTCTGCGCGTCCAAGGTGGATTGCAGCTCGGTGCGGAGCGTGGTGAACCGGCGCTGCGCCTCCGCCAACTTCTCTGTGGGCAGGGACAGGGAAAGGTCACCTGGGAGGGTCACACCTGGCCCACCCAGCCCTCAAAACACTGCAGCTGTCCCTCCATGCCCGTGGGTAAAATGTGCGGCCTTTACTGCACGGCCTTCCCCCAGTGGCGGATTAAACTCAACAGCTCTGCATATTTCTCTTTTCACAGGATGGAAGCACAGGCTGGTTTGGGTAAAGGACCATCTCGTTTCAACCCAGGGACACCTCCCACTTGTTCCTTGTCCAACGTGGCCTTGAACACTTCCAGGGATTGGGCAGCCACAGCTTCTCTGGGCAAACCTGTGCCAGGGTCTCAGCACCCTCACAGGGAAGAATTTCTTCTTAATGTCTAATTCAAACCTGCCCTCTGTCACCGTGAAGCCATTCCCTCTTGTCCTGTCACTCCAAGCCCTTGCCCGAAGTCCCTCTCCAGCTCTCTTGGACCCTTTGGGCACAGGAAGGGGCTGTAAGGTCTCCCTGGAGCCTTCTCAGCTCCAGTTCTCTCAGCCTGGCTCTGAGCAGAGCTGCTCCACTCCTCTGGACCCACTCTAATGGGTCCATGTCCTTGTGCTGGGAGCCCCAAATGCAGAACTCCACATGTGGTCTCACAAGGGCAGAGGAGAGGAGGAAACTTTCTTCATTAAACCTATGTAAAACACACAAGGGTTTTTTTCTCACAAAAAACCCCAAAAATAATAATATGGTCAAAAGCAAGGGGCTGTCCCTTCAGCACAGACTAAAGCAGCATTAGCCAGGAACTGAGACCTCTCAACTCCCACCCCAGCTTTGATTTCCAGAGGATGCTCAGTCCAGCACCACACAAACACCTGTTAGGGATGGAAGAGGCCCAGCCTGTACCTGGGGACTGCAAAGCAGCACCAGGACAGCAGGGCAGACCTCCCCACACTGGCTGGAGGCAGCAGACAGATAGGGTCTCATCCAAATACCAAAGCACTGACCACACAGCTACTCTGAGCACAACAGAAAAGCTGCTCCACTTTCCCAAATAAATCAAGTGCACCAGAAGCATTAGAGGAAAAATCCTGTTAGACAACATTATGAAACATGACAGTGAGTAAGCAAAGTGTTTTTCAGATCTGTGAACCCACTACTGACTATGTGTTTACTATCTTTTCATGTGACAGTAGGGAAATCAAAGAAGACAAACCCCACACTTCAAATGTGACACTGAATTTTGCTGCTCACAGAGCAGCACAGCCCCTCTGCCAGGCTCCCAGTGACAGACAAACACAGCTCTGCTTTGATCAGGAGTTACAACACTGCTGGCTGCTGTACATGATCCCCTGTAATAATTTATCCCTCTTTTCCTCACTTTAGAAGCATTGCCTCGTTATTTACTGGTTAAAGAGGCCATCAGCCTGCACTTAAATGTCATTTTGATGTGTTTTCAGAACAAGTCTGTCTCTCGTGCTCACACCTCAATTATGAAGGTGTTCCTTTAAACATGCTGCTTTATGTACTCTCAGAAAATAGTATTTTTGGCTAAATAACAATCTTTTAAAGCTAAAACCAGCCTAGTTAAGACTGTTATCATTCTCTTTGTTCTGTACAACTGGTTCCTTCCAGGCTTTTTTTTCCTCTGCTAAGCTTCAGTCACAGCTTTGGCATCTCTGTTGATAAGCAGGGTCACAGACTATGGGTGTTGGTGTTGGCTAGGAAGATGCTGACCAGGTTCCCAGTGCTGGAGCCACCTCCACCCAGCAGGACATCCAGCACTGCACCACAAACCACAGAGTCACAAGGTCCCTCTACTCTGCAAAGCTCTGCCCCAACAGTCTCCTGGATGTCAATATAATTCTCTTCATTAGTAGCTTAGGTAACAACTCAGCGATAATTCTCAATTGCTTCCCATTCAGATGTAAGATTTACTCGTCCTTTTTATTCAGTTCTGCTTAATTTTAAGAGCAAAACTACTGCATAAATTACTTTACAATGCATAAGGTATTTGCCAGAAGGAGAATGCCTTTCCCAACAGAAAATGGGGATCAATATAGGAAATGGAGTTCAGAGGAGCCTGAAACTCAAAATTTCTCCTTTATAAACTTTAATAAAGGAAGAAGATGATCTAAAATGCAGGAAAGGGCAACTCCTCTCTGACAACTTCCACAGCTGCAAGGACTCCACCAAACAGAGGCAATGCAGCCCACAGTGAGAACTGCCTGCCCACAGCCTACAACCACATAATATTTACCACAACAATATCAGATCGAAAAAACAATAATCCCTCCCCACCTGGGGAACTCCCTGGGAAAGAAGGAACAAATATCTGTTCAAATCAAAAGCTTTCATATAAATAAAGCTCACAAGTTCACTCTCTATATTGGAAACATCTATTAAACCATCTGTGATACACTGAGATTTCTTTTAAATCAAATCAATAGACATGGAAGGGCTTAAACTTATATTTTCAATTGAAAGCACTGTTCTATTGTCCCTATGTCCAGAAAAATCCTAAAATCCATCAGCCTAATAACAATATTTAAAGAAAACACAATGCCTTGAAATATTTATGACTGCAGCTATCCATAAAAAATGCCACTCCTGAGAAACAGCCTTCCTGTCACCACCTTCTCCTGCACTGACTCCAGTTATCCCATCCACAAATCATTTCATATTATTAAAGTATGATGTTTTTACCATCGAAACTCAATACAGAAGCAAAACAAAATCAAATGTGTGCTGCTGTTCTGAAAACCTCCTAGGGAATTGCCCAGGGAAACAGCAAAGCAGAACAGAAATTAATTCCTCAGTTTGCAGAGTACTCCAAGGCCATTGAAAAGTCATATACCACTATCACTAATTTAGCATTATCCACCACTAATTTAACATTCTGAAAAGTGACTTTAAAAAATACGTCGCCCAAGAGAGTTTAAAAAAAAAAAAAAGCTTAGAAACTGGAACCACTCTTGTGTTGCAGCATTTTGCATGACCTGATGCCCATAGAGCCCTCAGCTCAAGTGTAATTTCATGGCAAAGACTAAGGAGAAATCCAAAACCAATAGCAGGAGACTTCAACAAAAGTGCTTGCCATAAAGCAGCAGCTTTGCCCAAAAAATGCTGCTAGATCCTGACTAAAAGAGCCTAAAGAGTTATCACCTCAATACACAGCTCCAAGTTGCTTTTTGGCTTCATTTTCCAAGTTTAAATGAAAGTTCACACATAAGGATGATGGAAAAAAGACTATTGCTCTAAAGAACCAGGAAAATATCCCCCCAAATTCCAGTTTACATGGGCATGGGTGTGAACAAAGCCTGTTTCAGCAGACAGGAGGTGACCAACAGCCTGAACCTCCTGCCAACTACACATTTTAGGCAGCCCCTCTTAGCATTCCTTCCCTTCCCTACTTGTGCATATTATGTTCAATATTTTGCTTCCCAATTTAAAGCCAGGGTTTCCTACAAATAACAAAATCATTCCTAAATTAACCACTGAAGCGTTGCTGGCTACTGTTTAGCCAAATCTCCTGATGATGGTGATTTAAAACATAACAAACACAAACCAAAACTGGCCACAGATAAAACTTTAGCACTTTAGAGGCATTCCTCTGCTGGAACCATTTGAAAATTTTACTGCAATTCTTTCTTCTTTTGGCTGGGGATAGATCTTCTTGAGCACAGTCAAAAAAATTCCAAATTGTTTATCAAATCTGATTTAGTTAATGGCAGTTTTCCTTTCCACTGAGCTGGGATAACGGGAATTAACAACAGTAGTACTCTGGGATTTAGTTTTATTAATTTTAATATTGAGGAAATGTTTGAAGGGAGCACATAGGAAAGGGCAAAGAAAGGCTTTTGCAGCAGTCACTCCAGCTCTGAGAGCTCCGTGGAGGAACTGGGGTTCAGGACCAGGCCATGCCAAGAGGATGAGGTTGGTTGTGCTGTGGCAATCCTGGGTGATGCCCACTGAGAAGCCCTCAGCCTAGGGAAAGATGATGAGGAAATGAAGCAGAGATCAACAGAAAACTTGATTTTCTTGAAAAATGAACAATATTTACTGTAGTCAAGACAGGGGTGTAATAAGCTGTGTAATAAACCTATAATAAATAGGATGTGCCAGGTCATAATCCAAGCCAACACATGCCTGGAGTTACAATAGGGTCCAACATGACAAATTTCTGACACCATCAAGGGCAGGAACCACTGATGGAACATTTCTTGCTGTAGCTCAATGCTAATAACCCTAATAACAGGTTTCCATTCTATGAAAGTCACGTTGCTCTTCTGCAAATAAAAGACTTATTTTAATCTTATCACAGGAGATTCTCAAATTACATGTATTCTCTCCTGAAACTTTCTGAAATGACAGCTAGCTGGGGGAAAAAACCACCTTACCCTATGTTATTAATGCCATTTTAGACAATGCTGGAATGGGTGCATACATGTAGGTGCACGTGTGGCAGCAGGTCCTCATTAGGGAAAATTATAATCTGTACTGTGCATCTAAATTGACAGAACTTCCTCCACAGAGTCTAGCTCACAGTGCACAGGACCTGATACGCCTCAGAAGGGAAGTTTCTGAGCATAAAAACCTCAGATCTGGGATAGAAACAGAAGATCTCCCACGAAAGCAACACAGAGCAGTGCTCTGAGTTAGGTACTGTGAATGAATAATAATAATGAACTGTATGCAGAAAAATGCCTATAAAGTGTAAAACCTAGCTCACTTAAGAAAAAAATACCAATTTTACCTGAAAAACTGCCTCTTGTCCTGACACTCACTCTGCTCCAGGGAGCTGGGAGAGCAGGCACAGCCAGCCCAAAGGAGATTTACTTCCCTAGATGGAAGCTGAACAGAGGGAGGCTGCAGTGCTCAGCCACTGCATCCATCATGCTTTCAGCTATCCTCAAGTTCACAACCCAGATCCTGGCTGGCAGTAAAAGAACCAGCAATAAAGTCATCACCCAATGGTTATGAAAATATTTTGCACAATTCCACTGTGCCTTTGTTACCAGATTGAAATCAGAACTAGGAAAGGCTACCACGTTGTGCTGCAAATCCTGTTTGTAGCACTAAGTTAATAAATCAACATGTTAAGAGAAGTACAGAAGCCAATGCATTGTTGTATCCACATTTAAATGCTTTTCTATTTGAAACCCCATTTTAAATCTCACCAAAAGAGGCTGAAAATCATCTGAAGTGTAATGGCAGGAGGAGCCAGGGCACACCAAGCCTTTTGTAGCAATTTTACAGAGTGAATTTCCAGTTAACCCGTTCTAAAGCTGTTTTCAAAACACAGGATGAGAAGGCAGCTTTCTCAGAGGAAACAACAAAAAACACCACTTGACATATGACACCCAGAAATCCTCACTCTTACCATGACAACATTTTTACCCAAAACACACAACCCACTGCACTTGCTGCTGGTTTTTGCAGTCCAGAAAGCTGCAGGGGTTTCACCAAGAGTCCAGTGCTTAAAAACTTGTTAGACCCATCAAGATGATCAAGCCACCACACAGAGGCAAGCCCACAAGAGCTATTCCTGCAGCAGCTCAGCAAACACCAGCCAGGAGGCTCAGCACACCTAAAACATGGCCAGGGGATTGTCAACATGGGTAAGCTGAAAGACTCTGCCCTTTACTTTTAAGAGCATCCCTGTAAAGTTCAGCAGGATACCTTGAAAGTTCAAAGAAATGAGATCACCTGCCATTCATTCTCCCTCCAGCCAAATGCCAGGGTTTAGCTCCAGGTCTGAGATTAAACCAGAGCAGTTTTCCAAACAAACCCGACCTCTAATTACCTGATGGTAGACCTGCATCACCACTGTGGTTATCCTGAAAGCTTGGGACCTTTGGGCCCTTTTGCTGTTGTTGAGTTTTCCACAAATACACACAAAATAAGCACCTTACCTGAATAGAAAATGTTGATTTTGGCAAGTTCTTTCTCACAGGTTTGGAAGAATTTCTCTTCGAACGTGGCAAAACATCTTTTCACCGTGTCCTCATCTGTGTCTGCGAAACAAAACAGAAAAACTAAGAGGTTGTAACAGAAGAACATAGGAACAATTTTACAAGTGGCTGCTATGGAAATACTTCTTCAGAGTAAATCTCTGTCGTGCAGAGGAAGAAGAACAACCAAGTCCAAAGTGCTTGAGGGAACACATATTTGCTTGTAAAAGGAATTGCACCAAGACAGAGAGGGACACACTCATATCAGCAGTAACAGCATCCTGGTCAAAGTTCCCATCACCTTTTTTTGACCCTACAAGTGCTATTTCAGATCTCACAACTACATTTTCACTTCCAAGACCAAAGCTGACCGTGAAGGTTCACTCCAGCTTTGCAAACATTTGCATTCAGAAGGAAAGCACCAAGTTTTTAACTGAAGCCTTCAGCTGATCTTCCAGGAGGACTCACTGGCTTCAGCCACCATTCCCACCTTCTCATCAGGGTAATCCTTCAAATACAAATACAGCATCACAGCAAACAAAAATCCATACAGAAAACTGTGTGGAAGCTTCCCTCCTGGAAAATAAACACTTATGGTGATTGTGATCTGATCCACAACTCTCCTTCACCCCCCCCCACTGCTCTGGAACTGTTTTAATTCTTTTGCAAGAACTACATACAATTCCATAATTAAAGTCAAAACTTGAAATTAAAGCAGTGATTCGGTCACCTTGTTGTTATAAAAAATACAGTGTAGAATCTCAGAGACAGAATGCGTTTTCTAGTAATTAAGAAATTAGTTTAATGAGTAAAAAAAAAATCAAGACAGGCTATAATTACCAATTTCAGTACTGTCAAAAACCAAATGTTCCTAATGCTGAAGCAAAGCAGACTCTTCATACCCTCCCATAGTTACAGCCCCTGAATCTTCATGCACTCTCACAGATTGCAAGGGTTAGTGGTAACACAAACAGGAAAATTAAGACTTTATTATGGTCCTAACAACATTGAGAAATAGACCATAGAACCACAGAATTGCTTCAGGTTGGATTAAAATGAATGAATCCAATCATTGTCAAGCCCACCACTAAACCATGTCTCCAAGTGACACATCCACATGTTTTTTGAACACTTCCAGGGATGCTGATCCTACCAGATTCAAACAGATGTTGAAATACCTGTTACCAAATTGAGAAGATGAATGACTCCATGGAAGTTTCATTCACTATCAGATACACATATTGGACTGTCATAACCCAGAAATCTTTTCCTTTTAGCACTAATTTCTAGGTAAAACCAACCTTACTCAAGACAATATTTAAATATAAAATTTCAACATTTGGATTTTTCTGGGTTTTTCTGTTTTGGCTCTGATATTAAGCAGCACAAACCTACACACACGTCAGTACCATTTTTAAGGGATGGTATGGAAAGAGTGAAGAACACAACACAAAACTGCAGTGCAGTTTTGGGAGAAGTCTGTCTTCTTTTGGAGTTTGATGATGCTTTAAAGAGTAAACAGAGAGAAAATAACCAGTTCTGCACAGATGCCTGGTGTTTACAACTCCACCACCCAAAGGCTTGTAGAGAAAAATTCCCAAGGGCTCCAAAGCCTGCTCCAAACTCCAAGCTTTGGCTCCCAGGGTTCCTTTCTTATCCAGTTATTATCCTTGCAGCTCTGTGGCTACTCCCAAGGATGAGACTCCCTCCCTGGAGCAAACAAACCCTGGAATGACAGGGCTTGGGCTCCTCTTTGCTGAAGGAGAACCGCAGCAGCCTCGAGGTGTCATTCCAGCCCTGCTCCAGGGCTCTGGACCAAGGATGAGCAATCCCACTCCACAGAGAGCTCCCACACAGATCCCTCCTGGTGGGCAGCCTGAGCACCCCAGGGACACAAAATAACTCTGCTTCAGGGCTGGTGACTCCTAGCAGCAGAGTCACAGTAATTCCAACATCCCAGCCTGGGGCCCTCCCAGTCAGGCTGATCTGAACTTGCCTCCAAGACTTCCAAATCCTTGACCCAACAGCAAAGCCCAAACAAGGGAGGGGGGTGAAGCAGCAGAAATTACTATGCAGTACTCAAAATGCAGAGATTTCATTCATTAGATGCCTCAGCCTTTGCAAATAATAGTAATGAGGAGGTACCAAACCAGAGCTGACTCTTAAGGATGGACTTGAAAGGGAAATTCTCCAGTACAAAGAGTGTACCCATGTCTGGCAGAAAAGTTTATCTAGAGGTGCTTTTTGACATGGGGGAACCATCATTCCCTGAACTTAAAAATAAGTCATAAAGAAATATAAAAGCACACAGGCTCACTGCTTTCCTCCTGGGGAAACACCAAACCTCTTCCACCATCTCTTGTTTTTATGTTTCAGTACATTCACAACATAACAGTAAGACCAAGCAAGTTTTTAAACTTCAGGCAGTAGAATAATTTACCATTATATTTTATATTAAAAATATATATATTATATTTGGTGTATTAAAATATACCAAAGGATAAAAAAATAAAATTGAAATTTTCCTTCAGCATGGAATATATACTTTTTGTCCATGAAGTCAAACATGAATATTCCTGTGTTAGCAAAATAGCACCTTCTAAGATACCAAAAAGCTCAGTAAGGCAACATGGTTAAACTAACATAATCAATGCCAAATAACGAAATTAATATCTTGGTTTGTAAATTACTGACCAGTTCAAGAAATTACAAATAAGTGTGTTGAACAGTTGGACCATAATCTAAAGTTTAGAAGAGGAAAACAGGCTTTGAACACAGATCACCTCCTACTGGAAGCCCTTCCAAAATCCTTGAGAATTAGGAATTCAGGTCTCTATCTCAACCTCAAAACATTTCTGACTCAGAGGAAAGCAAGTTCTACATAAACTATTCAAAATCCTTCTCCAAATGTCAAATGCTGCTGTATAAAAGATATTTTGCAGACCGGGGTAGATGCCAGACCTAAAAAAAAAAAAAAATTAAAAAATCAAGAATCTCTGTGAAGAAAAGGTTTCCCTCTAGTCCTGGTCCCACTGCAGTTCACTCACTGAGCTGCAATAATGGACAAGTGCTGCCAAGGCTACTGCCTTTATTTATTTATTTCCCCCCCAAGGCTGGGACAGGACAAGGCTGTTTTGCCATGAGAAAATCACAGTGCCAGACCCCGGCCTTGGGTTGGGGAGCTCCATGACAACAGGGGCTGTTTGTAAAAGGCATCCAGCTCTTGCTGCCAAGGAGGGCTGGCCTAACCTTCCTTTTGTTCTTTTTCTATAGCCTTAGCACTCCATTCACCCTCAGCTCCATTTAGCCATGAAAAAGGCTGCCAAGCAGACGGTCTGATCAATACTGCACCTTCCAGACACCTCATCCTCCTATGGATTCCCTGTTCTGAATAAAAAAAAAACAACACAGGAAGCCTGCAGATCTCCTGCTTTTACTTGCAAAGCCCAAAGCAGCAGCAATCCAGATGTACTCCCCCCTGCCACGTTTTCAGGTTTGCAAAGAGCTCAGATGTTGGCACACCTAAAATAGAACCTGAAGTTGAAAAATTAACATCCAAATTACATTCCTAAGCTGTCCCAAGCACTCATTTTCTCAGTGCTTCTCTCAACTGTTCATTTAATTTCTCATTTTCTGAAGCTGTAGTATATAAACAAATTATCAGCATCCCAGGCAGCTCTGCTCACTCACTCCCTTGCAAGAACATTTCAGTAAGTTTTCTTTGTTAGAGCAGTGCCCTTTAAAAGTAACCATTTTTAAAAAGTCCTCTACTCTTTATCATGCTGAATTTTAAAGGGTGTTTAATTAAAAAAGATTAATTAGCTTTGTTATGAGATCAGCACAGGTGCAGTTCTCTGAATCACCTTCTGTTTGCCACAAAACAGCTTTATCTGAGTATTGTTATTTCAACACTTTAGCTGTAGAGGAGGCAATTTGATTTATGAGGGGGGATCTGAAATCTAGTCAGTGAAATAAAAATCAAGCTCAACATTGGCATTAAACACATTAAATAATACTGAACAGGTGATCCCAGCTTTAACATCAGCACCACTTTGAATACACTAATTTTTTTAATTTTTCCACACCCTCTACCCAGCACTCAACTAGGACTACAACAACAGAACCGTGTTATGAAAAATTAACAAGATTTAAAAGATAGTTCTCTTGTTTCTATAAAGACACTAACTGCTTATACTTCTGGACCCAGGGGCACACTAGGGAATAAAAAGAAGAAAAAGCCACTTTTATTGTTACACAAAACGTTAAAAAGTGGGTCACTATAATGAAAACATGTATCTGTCTCCAAAATCCCATCAGCTTTGTCTGTCTACTCAACCATCACAATTCTCCCATACCCTTGACAGATCTGCAGCACCAAGATTCTCATTTCCCCAGCCTTTTCACACAGCACAGTGAATTTCTGCAAGTAAAAAACAAATCAGACTGTGAAGTGCCTTAATGCAAGGACAGAGATTATTATCTTTTCACTCCTGATGCGTCATCCTGGTGTTTATTGGGGTATTTTTCCAAAGGAAAGGTTTTTCCACAGGGCAACTCCCTTTCTCACAACAGAAAGTCACACTTGGGTCAGCTGCAAATTGGATCACTCAGTGAAACTTTCAGTAAATTAATTACTCACCATGAACTTTCATGTCCCATCTGGGGGCAAATAAAAATTTGCTTGTACAGACTTTGATGTGCTTTAAGAAATAAAGTCCAGAGAAATTTCTTCCTAGGACTTATTCTTGCTGCAGGAAGAAGAAGGAAGCCAACTCTGCTTGCAAATAAAGGAACATTTGCATTCATATTGTTCCACCCTAACATCTGAGCTGCAAACTGCACATGTGATGGTGTGCATCTCTTCTGGAATTTATTCCATCCACCAAAAGTTGACCTCGAATTAAAATACTGTAAAATCATCCAGGGAGAAACTTCATGAGCTGGTTGATATTAAAAATAATGTCAAGAAACCTCAAAGCAGGCTGTACCTGCTTTTCTGAGCCATCACAGATGAGCTGGCCAGCTCTCCACTTAATGAATCCTTTAGCCCAAATCAGATCTGGTTATTAAATTATTGCCTCAAACCTAGCAATAAAAAGGGACCACTCAGGTAGCAAATGAGGCTGGCATTGCTTGCACATGCAGGGTTTATATGTGGGCAGGGGAAGGAGGGGACAAGAACTGCTGCTGGTCATCAACACAAGTTCCCTCAGGAACTTGTTTCACCATTTTGTTGTTTTTACCAACTAACCCAGAGCAAACAAAATCTATTTCAAAATACCTTTAGAAAGGAGAATTTTTGGATTGATAAAAATCCTGCTTCCTTTGTTTTTAGACTGTACCACTGAAATCTTACAAGGAAACTAGCCTGATTCTTACAGATGATTTGTTTAGCTGGAAAGAAAAAACAACCTCCACAACATGCCTACAAGCTAGACATCCAACCAAGTGTCTACTATAAATTATTGATATTTGTGACTCTGTAAACACAAATTCTAAAGCAATGACAGCGTCCTGGCATGAACTTCAGGGGCAGAAAAACCAGGCAACCAAGGAGCCATATGTGAGAAGACAGCTCCCAAGTGTCAGGTACTGCAGTTTACAGGGCACAGCTGTTCTACAGGTGCTTTTCTTTAAACAAGCACCCAGCACTCACTGCTGCAAGCAAGGAAGGCAGTGCTAGTCTTTGTCAGCTGTTCCAGGAGAGTCACCAATGCTTCACTTCTCTACTATTAAGAGATTCACTCCTCCCAGAAGAATTATAAAACTGAGGCTAGGGGGTAGCTCAGATTTGAAGGGCAGCTAGGTGGAAACTTGTGATAGGAAAAAAAAAAATTAAAGAAAAGCAGTAAAAATGTCCAGCAATATTTCAAAACCTACCATAAAAATATTGATAATGCAGGATGACAGACCTGGATGCCAGGAGACATTATACAGGGACAGCACTCAATACCTGCTTTCTCTGGCTAACAACCACCCTGAAATTCCTTTATTTTCACAAAAGAAAGTGAAGCTTTACGTGTGTTTTTGCAGGAGTCTCCCAATAAGCTAGACCAGAAATACTGCCACACATCCCAGGGTGAAGGCAAGACAGTCAACAGGAACTGAGAGTCAAATTTCAGGTTGACCTTTACTCCAAGACAAAGAATGGAGAACACCAGGGTTGAGTTACTCAGCTGGTACACACTAGAACCTGTCCAGGCCACGTCTGCTGGGTTGTGACAAGCAGTCAGTGATGCAAACAGAGATCCTGCAGCTTTGTGGGATTACCAGGAGCACACCGGGACATTCCTGGCTTACATAACACACCTGCACCTTCCTCCTGCTGCTCACCTGCTGCCTCCAGTCCTGGTTTGCATTAAACAAGACAAGACAGCAGCAATTATGGCTGCACAAATACCCCACACCACAGCTTACACACCAGAGGTTAAGGAAAGCAGAGATATCCCAGCTGGCCCCTGCACCTCTGGCTGATGCTGCACCAGACAACAATTCAGCACTGCCATCCATTCCCTCTTAATCACCCTTTAATCTGAGCAATGTTGCATCCAAGGTGGTATTTTTTTCCCCTTTCCATGAATGACAGAGGCCACCAAATTAAAATACTTTGCAATACTCGTTCATGCTTTTAAGATCCACTGAATGGACCTCAAGTAAATAAGCACAGCTGTGTTTTATGCAGCTACAAATCTGTCTGGAAAACTTTCCTTCTGCTAAAACACATGGATGGGAAATAAGGACACTTCCCTAAGTTGCCCTAAGTTTGTTCCTTAAACCAAGAAGATAAATATAAAAGAAAAGCACACAGCAGCATGGAAAACCAAGACCAGAATTGTTGATATAAAATCAGGTGCTCAGAGTTCAAATTTAAGTTGTTCTATATAGCCACCTTCCCCACCTCTCCCTCTCTTCAGCCTGGCAAAACTCAGTGGATTCAGCAAACCCTCTGCTGGTTATCAGGACAAGTCTCCCCGACCTTTCAGCCAAGCAACAATTAAACAAATGAAAATGAAGGCTCCAGGAAAGGTAAAGGCAAAATCACCCCAAGTTGTGGAGTTCTGGGCCAGCCCCCAAAGCAGGGATGGAACACTGGGGACTTGCATGGAGAGAAGACCTTGGAACCCCATGGAGATGATGGGGACTGGAAATGTGGCAGAGCAAGAGGAAACCAAAGTAAACTCAAATAGTGTTGAACACGGCAGAGATCCATCACCCTAAGACCCACAAATATTCTTTCTCTGCCCCATCTCCTGAATGAAGGTAGAAGGTTGCATGGAAAGAGAAACAGAAGGAAGCTTTCTAATCTTTAATGTGCATTCTTATTTATGAAGAAAGATCTGTTTGATATTGTGAATATTTTAATCAAGCCAAAAATGTTTCTGTCAGGAAATAAAGCTTCATAATAAAATGACTGTTTATGCTGCTTTTATTGAGCCTCCTGCTTTCATAGCTTAACTCCCAGAATTTTACCGAGCAGCAACAATTATGTTCTCATTAAAACTGCACAAAAACTGTCAGAGCATCTGACATAACCAAAAAGAAGAGAAGAATTAAAACAGAACTGAGATTACAGTCAGTTAAAGGAATGTTGATACAGTGCACTTTTAAGTCTTGTACCTATGAAGTTTTTCTTAGGAAAACCACATGGAGAAGGAGTTACAGGGAATTTTAGCAGTAGTCATGGCTGTCCTTTATGTCCTTCCTTACACACACACACACACACACACACACACACAGAGTGCCCTTTTCCTTGCTCAGGTGCTGCTGCTTATCCAAGACCACAGTGAACCAGTTCAGGAAGTTAATCTGGTATTTAAAGAACTGGCCAGCATTAAAACTGAAAGGCATTAAAAACCAAACTGATCAATAAAATGTGGTTTAGCCCTCTGCAAGAACTCCTAGCATGCAGGGATGAGGTGGTGAGAGTGAGATTCCTCCTCTGGCAGCAGCAACCTGTTAGACTGATTTAGCTGGAATATCACATCACCTGCTTGGACTCCTGTGATGGGAGGTGACTCAAGGCACTACCCCACAGCTCAGCTGACAAGGACACCTTGGAGAAGCCAACACAACTCACTGGAGCTGGATTCACATGCCCATACCCTTGACAGGAACACAGGCAATGTCTGGATTATTGAATTAAAGCAGATTGAACTCATCCAAGCTTTGGTCTCTCCCTCTCTCAGCACCACCTCCCCTCCTGCCAACACTCCAGCACCACTTGTGCCTCCAGCCCTGCCTTCTCCAATTCTCTCATGACACCTTAATGGGGAAAAGCCATCCCTACCTTGGATGCAAACTGCCTGGTTCTATGTACTCCAGCACAACTGATGTCCAAACATTTTTGAGCTATTTTAGTCTGCTTTAAGTTATTTTGCATAGAAATAAAAATCACAGAATGATTTGGGTTGGGGGGGCCCTTTAAAGGCCACCTAGGCCAACCCCCTGCAAGAAGCAGGGGCACCTTCAACTAGACCAGAGCTCCATCAAATACTTGTTGTGGTGTAACAATGTAAAATGCTCAAAAGAAGAAATAAGTTGGAAAACAAAGTAAACTGAGAATTCCCTGTGATATGGTGTTACACAAGTGATTGCAGCAACATTTCATTATGCAAGCTGGACCTTTGAAATGGGCAATGCCTTGATCAAAGTACTCCTGGACAGGATGGCCACTGTCCCCTCCACAGAAATCCTTCAGGAATGTCTTCTGCTGGGTCTGATGACAGACTTGAACTGTCACCCACACATCTGATAAATAAGATAAATGCAGGGCAGAATAATCTTGAAATAAGAGTTTTGATCTTGTTCTTTCAGTGCTTTCTCCCCTACTTCCTTTCCCTCTCTCCTTCCACCAAATACACTCTGTACAGTATATGCACATCTGATTTTTCTTTTAAAATTGCTGCCAAAAATCAGGTTGTGCACCAGCAAATGCCACAAGAAAAGTGCTAATTTATGTCATAACAAGAGGCTCAGATACTATCAGCATTTTCCCAGTGACAAAGCCATCCCTGCAAATACAGCCTGACAAGCAGATCACCTGTGCTGCACCACCAGCCACTGGGCCCTGGCCACACTCAAACAAACTGAGACTGGGGATTCTAAGCAGCTCTGCTCTTCATCAAGACTTGCAGGTGGCTACCTCTCGGGTTTGGTTTTCTCACCCAAGATTCAGGCTGTTAAGAGTCCTTGGCCCTCTAAAAGCCCTGAGCCACGTCACGTGAAAAAGCAGAGTCTCCAAGGCCTTGTTTTCAGGTTTCTGGTGTTGTTTATTATTTGATATCTCAAAGTTTTCTCTGCACCCAGCCGAGGTCCGGACAGGGCTGGGACACGAGGCGACTGCCCCTCGGTGAGGCGGTGCTCTACTCTTATACAGATAACTACGTGTCCATTATTTACTAATTTGTGCCAATGCCTAGTGCCTATACTAGAAAGGTCACTTGTACCTTGACCCAATCCCCTCAAACTACTTTGTGTCATCACCACCTCAGAAGATGGAGGACGAGGAAGAAGGAGAGGAACTTAGGGCAACGCCCTAAACCCTCCATCTTGTCCCCCATTTACCTCTATACTAAGAATCCTAAAACTACAAAATTTTTCACCCCGTGCTGTGCTAAGCTACTATTTTCACACCTTTGAGGTTTGTAATTCCTCTCCTAGTGCTGGAAGCTTTTCCCATGGACTAAAATCAAACTCGGTGCCTTTCTGGGCTGTGTGCCAAGGTCTCCAACCCCCCTGGACCAGCTCCACACCCCCCTGTCCAGGGCTCAAATTCTCTTCTTCAGGTCCCAGGTCACCCAAAGGGATGCCCTGGACTCCGACAGCTACCAGCAGGATACAGACTCTGGGAGCTTTAAGAAATGCCATATTTCAGCATTAAAGCCACGCCCTGTCCAAGCCCTGTGTGCATGCTGTAGGACCAAGCCCTTGCTTTTCTTGGGGAGGGTTTAAACAGCTACAGAAACTGCAGCCACACACTGGACCCACCCTTCCTGATTCATGAGTAACACAGAAGCAGAGGCATCAAATTAGGTTTTACAAAACCCTGGACTCGAGCACTTCTTTGAGTCCTTGCACCCAGCAAACAACACCACGATGTGCTGGAAAAGGTGAGCCTCAACCTCCTCAGTTCCCTGCTGGATTCTGTCGGGGGGGTGTAATGAATATGAGGCCAAGATAAAGCCTAAAACAAGCAGCAAGGTCACTTTGAGGCACAATAGGAAGAAAAGTCTACTCCAGCTACAGAGGAGGTGTTTAGAGGGCTTCAAAATATTTCTTTTGAGAGATGAAGCTATTTAAACACAGTTACTTCATCCTGCTGCAGACAATTCAGTGATTCATTGGCAAGCCAGAGTTAGTTCTGTTTTGAACACAGGGATCTTTTCCATACTAGGCAGAAGGCATGGACCTCTTGTCTGCATCACCCAAGCAAACACCATCCACATCCACAATTCTTTTCCAATAAATCCTCCATACAACAACTCTTTCTGTCAGGAAACTCCTCTGCCTTCTCCTTGCTGTCCTCTGTCACTATACATCATCATCATGGCATGGTTTGGATTGGAAAGGACCTTAAAGACCATCTCATTCCAACCCCTTTGCCATGGGCAGGGCCATCTTCCACCAGACACAGAGGTGATGACCCCAGAGCCAGAACCACCTCAAGGCTTACAGGAACATTTTGGTCAGTTCTCTGCAACTGTTCTGTGCAAAGACACCACAGAAATTGCCCTTTCACATTTAGCCATCAGTCCATCTACCAAAGCATCCCCTTTTGGTGGGTACCAGAACTGTAAAAAGCACTTTACTACCTGCTATGGCTCTGCACAGCAAGGGATAAGCTCAAGGAAAAGCTTCA
The DNA here is from genome assembly GCA_024734555.1 of Trochalopteron elliotii. Classification (NCBI taxonomy): domain Eukaryota; kingdom Metazoa; phylum Chordata; class Aves; order Passeriformes; family Leiothrichidae; genus Trochalopteron; species Trochalopteron elliotii. The sequence goes on along the minus strand of JANPWX010000161.1, from coordinate 19,347 downwards.
CAGCTCAGGGTGTTTCCATTGCTGATGGCAAAATTGTGGGATTCTAAAGGTGGAGTGACTATTTCCTCCTTTAAGACACTGAAAACTTTCAGGGAAATGGTGCAGTTAAGAGTATTTTAACTTTTGAAAAACAAAAGGAGTAGCAGAGTGTGCTCCCTGATCCTAAAGCTGCCGGGACAGGATGTGATGGAAGGGGAAAGGCTGCTCCAGCAAAGCACACCGGTGTCCCTGGAGAGACCCTGCTCAGCTCCGTGTGTTCCAGGGGAGGCAGGGAAGGGAATTACAGCTAATTGAAAACATTTTGCATAATTGGAGCTGATAAGAGTCATATACCCATCACACCAGGAAACTGTTTACATCCTTATAACAATTACAGCACATATAAAATTCAGATGCTAAGCAAACAATTAGAAACACTAGCACTGATGGGGGGGAAAAAAAAAACCAAACAGGTGAATAAATGGTCCATCAGCATTACAAAAGCAACAACAATGCTACTTTTAGAGGTCTTTTCAGACACAGGAGAGCATGTTCATTGGAGATATCGAGGGCAGGAGGAGGAGGGAAATGACAAAAGGAAGATTAACAGAACTGTCTTGGGAAAGACTTCAATTAATATTAAGAACAACCAGAAAGACAAAACAAATGATGCAGAAACAACAACAGGCTCCCTATATGGAGTACAGCGAGCACATGGTACAAAGACAAACCTACTTCAAACGTGCTCTCTCAATGGTTTAATTTCCCTCCAGGGAGCCAACACTGCTCAAATTCCTTTTTCCTTTTTTATTTTACTAGCTAGTAAAGACAAACAGTTGGCAAGAAGATAATAAGCAAGCAGTTATCAGATGAAGAAAAATACATTTTTGAGGTATCTCAGAGCAAGACACAGGGCTCAAGAGTGGCTCTGTGCAAGATTTTACCAGAGGGCCTTGCAGTCAGACCACGTTCAGGAGCAGAGCACATTGTTAGTTCTCATAAATGTTTACAACAGCATCCTCCTAAACATTTTGCACAATTCAAACTAATATTTTCCTTTTAAAATTATATAATTATAGCTAAAACGCTGGCAAGCTAACATTAAGGTAGCTGTTTCTCCACTCAGGGCTGTAATTCTTCTGCTTTAATTCTTACATTATTACTGCAACAGATGTTGTAGGATTCTCTCCACAACACTACAAAGCCTACCCAAGGTTATATTCCTCCTTGCTCACGCAGTGTACAGCCACCCAGCTGAGCCCTACCCTGCTGTATTAATTAAAACACATGGATTGAAGCATGCCTGGAGACACTGTGGTAAATTCAAGATAAGCAGAAGCTCTCTCCAGTGCAGGTCCCCACAAGTTTGGAGTTGTTTCCTTCCAAACACATGCTCAGGTAGCATCCCTTGCCTTCCTTTCTTCTCAGCCTTGCACTCAAAGGGTTTGTTTAAATCCAATTCAGCATTCCTCAGATGCCACTTTGCTTTGCTTTAAGTACATGGAAGGAATGAGCTCCAGCTCATGTCCTTCCTTCAAGGGGAGAGAAGATAGTCTTCCAAAGGGATTGATTTGTAAGTCTATGCCCACTTCAACTCCTCAACGGAGCCACTGTGTTCCAGGGGTAATTTTAGTTTAAGATTAAAATGCAGCAGAGACCGGGACTGCACTTGTTTGTTTGTCTGTTTTCCAAGTTAATCTCTTTCATTTTGCACAGCACAAGTCCCCAGCCAGAAACCACACGGGCTGGGTATCTCCTCTTGGAGCATTCCTGCCAGACTGGAACTGGAATGAATCCTTCTGAAAAGGATTTTTACATCCCAAATGAGAAGAAAGATTGAGAGGCATGTGATTTTCCCCCCACATTTCCCCCAGGCTCAATGCACAGTACTGCTGGCACTTACTAAATAAAAAGGCAAAAAGAACCATTCACTAATTTCTATTACTTCCCGAACAAAACCTGGTGGGAAGGGAATACACAAACTGCAGAAGTAACTGCCAACAGAAAGGTTTTGCATCCAAACACAAACTCAAAGTATGCTGAGGGTAAAAACTCAATGGCCCAGCTTCCTAAGTCACTTCTTATTTACATTTCAAAGGACGTGTTGCAGAGCCACCACATTCAATTCTATTTTACCCCTCATCGTGACAGCGGCAAAAAGCCTAAATTGAACTCCCAGTTGCAGCATCAGCTGTGCAAACGGACAGAACAACAGGACTTTCAACAAACTTGAATAAATCATCTGTGGATATCTTCCCAAAGCAACCTGCGTGCTGTACACAACAACTTTGCCAGACAGCAGTTAATAAGACAGGGCCCACTCTGAAGCTGTGGTTGCCTTGAAATCTTCTTCTTGGCAAAACCTGTAAAATTAAAGGCTGATCCTTATTTGAAGCATGGGTGATACAACTGGAATGGGAGAGACAAGCACTCCAAACTGCAGCTGCAGGGAGGAGCTCAGAGCTTTGTCCAGTGTAGGAAATGGAAAGAAACTTCCACAGATACTGAAGGGTTTGATTTGCAGCCTTGGCAGAAGCTTGGATTGGTGTAATGATAAACGTACACAGACATTAAGCAGAAAAATTATAAACTTCTGTTCCTATAGTAATAAGAATATGCCTTAAATAAGTAAGAAACCATATTAGGTAAGATGGTGAAGGGTTTTATAGCGTAGTAATGTTATTTTATAGAGTAAGTTAAGAGCTTAGATGTTACCTGAGATAGAAAGCCATTGCATAAAAGTATACACAGTGCAGCAGAATTAAGTAGAGGTGATAGGGTAGAAAAACAAAATCAACTCTGTGGCAACTTTCCATTAGATCAGAACGTTTTGTGTTGCCTTGTAACAAAGAAACTTGTGACTACTTTTGAGCGGTGGCTGATTTCTTACTCCTCTAAAATCTCATGGCCGCAAGGCTGATGTTTATCTGAGTAATAAATCATTATTAGCCTGACAATGGGCCCATCCCTTCATTAAAGCATCCATAACAGTCCACCAAAGCTTGGAAAGCTTTTGCCGTGCTCTGGGAGACCTGGAGCCAGCGATGCACGTTCCAGAGCAGCAACCCCCAAAACGGTGATCCATCCTCCCTGCCCTAACCACGCTCTGGGCTCCGTGGTTGTGTCCTGACAGGAGAATTTTATGGCAACAGATGACCAGAAGCACTGCTCATGTAGCCGGCATGCTGCTAATCAACAGCAAGAGCAGATGGAATGCAAATCTCCCAGCGAGGGGGGGGGACCAGGAGGCTGTCACCAGCCTGCTCCCACCACGTAAATGAGCTATTATCAATTAGGAGCTAAATTCAGACAGGATTTTGGTGAAAGGCAACACTTCAAGGTGTTTACGGGGGAAATCCATCTGCACCGTCTAAAAAAAAATCTACCATGAGCTGCAAGGTTTCTTCTGTGCTGGTTTGTTCGTGCACCAGCACAAGTGGTTGCTGTCCTGATTTCAAGTCCTGCAAGGATTTTTTTTTTTTTTAATTTAAGCTTTAGGCAAATTAGTCCATCAAGTATGGTGAAGATGGCCTTAACAAAGGTAGCGTTATTTTCTTCTCACCGGAATATTTTTTAAATTTATTTTTGGCAAGTATTTCAGAGGCTGGAATCAGCTCCTTTTCAACAGCACAAGAGAGGAGAGTAGAAAAAGCACCATCTAAAAGTCACACAGAAATGAAGTTTTGTTACACCCATACTGGTCTATACCAGCAAGGCACAAAGAACCAACCTCAATAGATTTGGGGGTTAAGGATATAAGGTTTGGGGGTTGGTCCTCCTGTAAATTCAATACAAGAAGAACCGAAACTGCCCCAGTTCATTCACTCAATTGATTCACCAACTGTCCTGAAACATTAATAAATATGTAAGTGGTTACTCTGCTCTAATTAGTGACATTCAGTGAATCTAACCAGGGAGCCCAGACCTCCAGCCCTTGCATTTAGCTCTCAGTTCCTCTCCCCTGGGAACTGAATAGCAATCAGGTATGTAATGCAGGGATGGTTGCTTTTTCCCCCCCTTCACATTTACGGTGGAAAATAAGGAGGTGGGGCACAGGGATGGAAAAATAGAATTAAATCCTTAAACCCAGGTTAAAGGTCTAAACATGCTTAAAGAAGTGTTTTGAGGGGGAAAAGAACTAGAGAAAGACAAAAAGCAATAAAGGAAAAATCAAACCAAGTGCAATTGCAGAAAACATGAAGCAGATGATGCATTTCCTATGTGATAGCTTAAACAAGTCCCAAGGCACACCTCCTGAGTCCATCAAGCACCACATTTACATAAAATCATTAATTCATTACAGTCATGAAAGAACACAGGGATGGCTTAGGAGGGGCAGGATGGAATGAATGAAGTGGAAATATAAGCCAGAGACACAAGCAAAATGCCCATATCCATGCACATAAAGCTTCCTGAAGGACAAAGCTCACAACTAACCTCAAAGAAATGTCCCAAAGTGAAAAACCCTCGTGTTTGCCAACACTAAACCACCCTAGTTTCCAACAGACAGACAAATGTACACGTGATAGTAATGCTACTTGTGTGCCTGCCCTCTGTGGCTCTCTGGAGGGAAGCTGCTGATGCTGCACTTGGTCCTGCTGCCAACAAGAGTTATTTGCTTCTGGTTTGGTCTCCACTACCCTGGATTAGAAACACAACCTTTATCCCTGCCAAACAAGGTCTCAGCCACCTCTTTCGACCCACTGGAGTCAACATAGATTCTCATAAAGCTTCTTGCCCTTCCTCTGAAATAATGATAATTTTTAACCAAAAAGTAGTCCAAAAGATTAAAGCCCCCCCTCACCCAGCAAACTTACACAGAGCATATGAATTAATTTTCAGGTTTCCTGGCTGTTTTATCACTTGATTCACACACACCCAGCCCAAAACTGCAATTCTGTAGCTATCAATCTGCCTCCAGAGACAGTGTTAGCACGGCAATCCCCCCACACAACACAAGTGGTCTTACAGACGGTGGCACTATTTTTAAAGCAGAACATGGATGTATTTTCCTCTCCTTTGCCAAACAAGTACATGAAATGTGCCACATGGCAGGTAGCATGCAGATGACAAAACAGTCAGAATTCAGCAGAAATACAAGATGGGGTTGCCAGAAGGATTCCAACAGCTCTTTGTAAAAAAAAAAAAAAAAAAAAGAAAAGAAAAGCCCCAAACCATACTGATAGGTGCTCCACCAAAAGTTTTGTCACATCTTTCCTCTCCAGAGGTGAGAACTTCCACTATTGTTGTCATCTCAGATTCAGCTGGATGAAGGATAACTGCATTTAACACCAAAGGAGTGTCCTGGGACTGGGATGTACACTGAACCAAGTATCTGATGGTGTGTCTGTGTTAAACTCTGAGACAGAAGAGTGAGTGAAAGAAGTCATCCTGAATTTAGAGACTATTCCAAGAGGAACTGCTGGCATAAAGGAAATAGCCTGCACCAGAGGCCAAGACAGAGTAAGGGACAGACTCGGGCAGAGTGAACACACAGTTCATTCTGGGGAAAGAGTTTTCACTCTCAGAGCTCACCTGACCAGCACTTGCAGGCTGTCACACACACGTAACCCTGGACACAGCAGAAGCAAGTCTGAGAAAAAACTCTCTCTGGGATGAAACACATTCTTCCTACAGATAGGAAGTCTAAATCACGTTTGAAATTTGTAACCAGGACCAAGCTGAGCATTTGCTATAATCACCCTGACATCTGAAAGGTCCATTTGCTGTTAATATACCCAACACACAAGGTCTGTACAGCACGAGGCACAAGAGAACACATGAACACAAGGCACCAAAGGTGGCGAGGAAAACCTGGTACAGAATAAAATGCAAACACATTTGAAGGCAACTGCAATCATTTATTGGGGAAAAGAGCAGGTTTCCCTTTCTCAGGGATGTATGGATACCTGGAGCAGCCCTAGAACAACACAGTTATCACTTACAGGGGATTGTTTGGAGGAACATGAGGACACCCACAAGCACAGGACACAAGGGCACACGGGCAGCCTCCATACAAGTCACTGAACATTAAATCAGTCTTGCTTCTTAAGAAGAAGCTTGAAAAGACCAAGCTGAGCGAGCTGCTGCTGCTGAACTAATGGGTATCATCTGTGCTTATTGTAAAAGAGCAAATTTAGGGAATTTATAGCAAGTGACACTTTATGCAAGAGTATTTTTGCAGCTAACGGCAAAGAATTTTATCATTTCGGGCTTGCTTCTGCTGTTTGCAATTGAAGACCCACCAGCACACCCACCTAGCATGCCTTATTAGCACGTTGTTTAATATTACTTAAGAAATGACCTGTGAACTGTTCTTTGGATACCCACTAAGTATCTCTCCTCATCAGCAGCTTCATTAGCCCTGAAAGATGAAAAACAAACTTTCCCTGCAAATGTAGTATAAATACATGCCACCTCTACAACTAGCAGCAAAGACTCAACAGCAACAGCCTATGTTTAAAATATTCACAACAAAGTTTCGACTAGGCAAATCTGACAAGAATTAAACTATGTTCCACAGGGGTGATGGTGTACTCAGACACATTCAGGAACGCTGCCAGTACTTAAAATAAGGTTTGCAACATTGTGCAAAAAAGATTTTATAATTTTAAATAATTGCTTTTTATTTTGAGTGGTAAAATGTTTGCTGAAGCAAGTGTTTTTATGAACCATAGCCTACTGCCCTAGATTCCTCTCTGAAAATTGTAATTATTTTATTATAGTAAAATAGTTACACCATTTTCAGAGCCTGAAATGGTAATGCTGTCAAAAGACATATGCTGATAGATATTCCAGTGCCATTAGCAATGAAACCTGACTTCCTTTAACAAGTCTTTAACAAAGTGTCAATGAACCAACTTGTGCCTCAGTGAGGCATTAATGAGCCGGGGTGAGCTGCCTCCAACGCCGCTGAGACACACAAAGCTCTGAGCAGCTGTGGTGGGAGTGTCTGCATCCGTTTGTGCTGCTGCCCACAAACCTTTGGGTAACCACAGAGCTCACACAGCTCCCACCCCTCATTTCACCAGAGGTCAGGAAAACAGCCAGCAGAGCAGAGCAGGCACTGAAATGATGGAGGGACTGGAAAACAGAACCCACTGCTGGCTTCACCTGACAGACAGCTGCCAGATGCCAGCAGCAGATGGATTCAGATGCACTTGGATCTCTCTGCTCGCTGGGAACCCCTCACTGCTGCAATCCATGGACACAAAACCTATGTGAGAACCAAACTGCAGAAAAATCATAAATGAGAACAAAGAAACGTGTTCTACGTCAGACTGAGCATTACAGCCTTACAGTGCTGTGTCTGAGAGAAACACCAAACGAGACAAACAAACACATCCCCAAATATTTATCGTGACACACTGCTGTGCAGAGGGATGAGGCAAAACCCCACCACTTCTGTGCTAAGTGAAGGATGGAGAGACCTTGGGAGACCTTTCCCAAGCAGTGGGAAGGAGAAGTTGTGGAGGTGGATCTTTTATTTACAGGAGTTAAAAGTAAGCCTCCCAGGGAAATGAGCTTTTAAACAGCCAGAAAGAGTCTCACTTTCCAACAGCCAGAAAAAAAAAGGTTCTTGCAAACTCTCCTGGCTTTTTTTTTTTTTTCTTGCTTTGCATATGCAGCTCATTAATGGGTTCTCCATCTGCACTCACAATTGCTCTTAACATTTGCACAGCCCAAGACAAAGATGTTCTGGGCAAGCCACAGCCTCTTCTGACAACTGTCACAAATGAAACGCCAAATCAGTCTGGTGACATCTCTGACCCATGACAACACTGCGGCTTCTTGGAAGGAAATTCCTGGAAGAAATCGATACGGTGCTATAAAACCCTGTCAGTTCTGCTATTGCTCAACAGAAGGACTGCATCAGCAAGACAAAGGCGACAGAAAATGCAGTCCCAGGATATGGGGCAGGATGGAAAAGGCTGGGCTCTTAGGGCTGCACGAGTGGTGGTGGCTTCATGAATGTAACCCCAGTGGCACTGGCAGGGAATGCATGGCAAGAGGAGACTGCAAGGCAAGTTCTGTTCCTGGATCTCCTGAATTCCCACTGCAGGGAAACTGGAAAAGCCTTGCTTTGGAAAAGAAACACCATGCTGTAATCTATAAATAAATAAACATATCATGTCAAGAGCCACTTTCTTCTCTTATTTTACCCGCTCGCTGCCCAGCTCTCACACATCCTGCCACTGATGATGAATAATTCCCTTTTAAAATCAGGGCACACAAGCAAGGATCATGAATGCAGACAACTTTCCAACAAAGAACACTCTCCCATCTGTGTGGGATGGGGATATTTTACTATCATCTCCATCACAGCAATGCACTCAGTGCCACGTCCCCCTGGGCTGCACTGAACTCACGCGAAGGCGCTCGGCGCGCACGGCAGCCACGCGAGGAGCAGCCCTGCTAGGGCACTTTCCCCTCTTTCCCCTTTCCATCTTAATCCACACTGGCACATCCTGACTTCTGTCAGTTTGGGGAGACTGCTCATAGTTTTTATGAGACGTTGTTAGGAGGGCTACAGGCACCCTCCCCACGCTACCAGCAGCACGACGCGTTCGCAATCCTCCGGTGCTCGCTATTGTCTCTGCTCCCAACTTGTTTAAAATTCCTACAGGATACTGACATATCTCAATAGGGCTTTAATAATAGCCTAATAATTGCTCCAGACAATAACTTACATTGTATTGAGTGCTCGTCTGTTGGGGGGGGTGGGTAGAAGGGTTGCCTTGGTAACAACGAAAAAATCATATGGCAAATAGAGACATGAAAGGACAGAGGCTGATCCGTTTGCTCCCTGCTCAAAAATCCGTGGGAAGCGGTGACACTGGCATGAAAGTAATGCTCTTCTGGTCAGAATGTGTAAATAGCACTAAAACCCAACTTATCTGGAGGTTTAATTAAGGCTTAGGTAAAGAAGATGTTATGAATTATGCAGTAAGGGCCAGAGGTAGCAGACACTACAATTTCAGTGCGCTGTCAAGACTGATTCTCAGTTTCAGGAAGATGTAATTTTGTCATCTAAACAGCTTAATTTAAAGAGCTGGAGACAAGGTAATGAGGTCAGTAAACTGGAATGCTCTGAGCTTGTATTTTGTCTTCGCTCTGCTTTGATCAGTTTTTTCTGGCAGCTTTCTTTGAAAGACATCAATATTGTAATACATAGCAACTTAAAAGTCAGTTTTTAAAACATGGCAAGGATTGCTGCTGTGTGCCTGAAAACAAACATGCGCAGACTACATATTCCCACATTTGTCCTACAGAGCAGGGAAAAATACCTCCTGCAAGCACAATCCACCTGCCTCACCCCTCCCTTCCATCCTCCAAAGCCTGCAGAAACAGTAGCTGCACACCAGGAAAAAGCACTCAAAGAGGCCTTTTTGGTTATTAGTGGCATAATGGCTCACAGTTCGTGCTCCACGTCGGGAAGTGACAGCAGCAGACAGAGCAGACAGCAGCCAGCAGCTCCCTCCATCCAAGAGGAGTCACATTAATGGATATATTAAGAGCAACCTGCCCAGCAAATGGCAGAGACACAGTTGCAGCAAAGCCGCCGCGGGAAAGGCTCCCCTACCACTTTTTCATTAGTTATCTCAAATTAAATTAATTTTCCAAAGCACAAGAACAATGATAACTAATAAAATCCCAGTCCCATGATGCCATTTTATGCCCATCTGTTTCTGAGGAACTAGAGATGGCTGGACGTGCTCACGTGCACCATCCACATCTACGGGGGGAAGCTGTCAATTCACACGGCTCTTTAACATGGAAACATAGAATTGTTTAGGTTGGAAGAGCCCTGCAAAATCATTGAGCCCAGTTGTTAACCCAGCAATGCCAAGGCCACTACTAAACCATGTCCCCAAGTGCCACATCTATGTATCTTTTAAATCCCTTCGGGGTTGGTGATTCTTCACTTCTCTGGGCAGTCTCTTGCAATACTTGACTAGCCTTCCATTGGTTTCTTTCCTAATATCCAAACAAAACATCAACTTGAGGTAGTTTCCTCTCATCCTGTCACTTATTACCTGGGAGAAAAGGCCTTTCCCCATCTATCTACAACCTTCAGGTGGTTGTAGAGAGCAAAAAGATCTCCCCCCATCATCATTTTCTCCAGGCTGAGCCCCTCCAGCTGCTTCTCATCGGTCTTGTGCTCCAGACCGTTCCCCAGCTCCCATTCCCTTCTCTGGACACACTCCAGTCCCTCAATGTCCTTCTGGTCACAAGGGTCCCAACCTGGTGATCACACATAAGATCACTGGTGAGATGTTGTTTTTTATCTTCTTTTCTGTCAGAGTCAGGATTAAATGCTTGAGAGACAGTGTTTCTTGTTCAGACTCAGATGTTTATTAATTCTTATCTGTGTTACAGTCTCTCAAGCCGAGAGTTCAAGCTAACAAAGTAAAAAATGGCCTCTATCTCTTTCTCTGCAAGGCCTTTTAAGGATAAACTGACCAATTATGAAATGATACCTAAATTATTTTTACTTTTAACCCAGTAGCCAACCACCCATGGCCCGCAATGCAGATTTTCCTACCCAATTACAAAACACAACCCAGACCCATGAAGAAGAAGGTGAAAAAGAAAGGACTCAGCCTATGCCCTAAAACCTCCATCTTGCTATATATATATTACTATATTCTTAAACCTTAAACTCTAAGTTTTCCACCACGTGATATCACACACTTCTGTTCAAACTACACACCCACAATCCCAGTTCTATCATTCCATTTTGGAAGCCTTTTCCACAGCCTCAGGTCAAATGCAGTGTTTTCTTGGGGGTCAGTGCCTGTCAGCACAGAAAGCCCAAAATTCTCAGTGTCCAGGGTTCCAACAATGAGAGTCAGAGTTGATAAAAGAAATTCAGGGGCATGGCTCCTATGCCAGTGATGATGGTGAAGATGCCCCATCCCAGTGCAGGAGGAAGCTCTGGACACTGACCAGCAGGGGATGGGAGCAGGGAACACTCTCCTGTGCCAGGAGGGAGCTACAGGTGACATCTCACCCCTGTGGAAAGACCACCTCAGCCCAGCACTAATGAGGCAGCTCAGGGAGGGACACACAATAGCCAAGCAACCTCCCCCTGCTCGTGGGAGGCTCTCAGAAAGGCAAAAGACAAAGAGCTCCTCTTCAAAGGAAAAGGGCACAAGCTGATAAGATGGATTCCTTCCAGCACGGCGTTTTCTCCCCAGCAGCCAAGCAAAGGGGTTGGGCTTTCTTGCTATTGCCTTTGGAAACGGGATCAGAATGCAGATATTTAAAAGCATGTTCTGGCACAGGCCCAGTTTCCTTGCCAGCAAGATTTTCAACCTTTAACACCGAGGAAAATCCTACTAATTGCAGAATTGTTCATTCTTCAAAGAGTCGTTCCAACAAAGCTTTACAAAACCAACGACAACAGATGAGGCCAGTACTACTTGTTTATTCTGCAAAACACTTCATGGCAGAAATTTAAACCTACAGGCATGAGAAAAGAAGCAACATTCTGTACTAACTCCAGAGACCCCTTTTCACTTTGAATTTCAGATTTCAAGCTGCCTGCAGAAAGCTGGAAGAGAAGCTGTTCACTTCTACCACGAGCTGGAAACAAAGCAGCAACGGGACAAAAAAAAGGGGATTGGAAAAGGGCTGGGAAGGTGAAAATCCCCTGTGACATCCTGATCATGTTTTGTGCTATCACAGGATACCTGAGCACCTCGAAAATGGAAGTGACAGCCTCCTCTGCCATAAGGAGTGTTTATCCCATGCGTTCTCAAACCTGGGAAGAAAGCAGACTGATGACACTGCAATTTAGTTCAGCCATCCAATTGACAAACCAAGTCTACAGCTATGACTAAAAAGCTTGGTTTATCTACAGCAAGTATGTGCAGAATTTTTCCTGCCAGAAAACGTCAGGAAAACTCTACAACAGTCTTGTTATCCACGTTCCCAGATAAGTACTTAAGCCAGTTGTCTCTGTCTTTGACACTTGTACTCCTAAATTACAGATGCAAGAGCAAGGGTCCCAGAGGAAACAGGCACTTCTTCAGTTAAATGGTTTTATTTCAAAATAAGCCAAATAATCTTCTCAATAGCCTTCAATATCCCTTTGGTATCCCAATCAAGAAAACTTATGAAGAGTAAAAGACCACTTAGGATAAATCCCTAAAGACAGACAGACACACACACAGACATAAAACTTTTTTTTTTTTTTCATTAAAAACTCTGAAAACGCTTCAGAGCAATCCTCAAAGGAAGAGAAGAGATGAGAGGTAACAGGGCTGTGAAACACCATTGTGGATACTGAGCATATACTGACATTAGAGTGAGGGGAGAAAAGGTTAAAAACAAAGCAACACAATCTTTTAACAGGTTCAAGGCTAAGTTGACATTACTAAGCACATTAAACAGTAAAAAACCAAGACATCAGACTACGGGAGTGTAAGGGCAGGATTAACCAATTATGATGCTTTTGCAACAAGAACAAAGCATGCTGCAAGGCAGTCTGAAGCAAAACCAGGACCCCCTAGGAAGCAACAGCAGTTTCTTGAATATTAAGCAATGGAGAAAAATGGACACAGGGACAGAAAAGCTTATTTAGGAAGGAATTTATGCTAGAGCAGGTCTTTTCCATAGCAGGGCTACAAATAGAAAAATTATGAAGAAATGGCATCCAATTGATTCAGTTATGAAATTTAATGAGATCTGCCTGGGGGGGGTTGTTTTTGTTTTCTTAAAACAATATTATTTAAGGTGAGGTGCTCAAAGTAATGAAGATCTAGCTTAACAATTAAAAAGAAAAAACTAAATAAAAAAGATTAAGTGCTCCCAGCTCTTAAACATACCACGAGCAAATATTAGAATTCCCACACCTTGTTTGCAAATAAACTTGTTTTATAAAAAGTCTAGGCAAATATAATTAACAACAGAACTGGCAAGGAGCTCTGGGTTAGTTCTGGGAATACAACCATTACAAAGAAGCTGATTAAGCCACCTTTTTGACCTTCCTGCCTCTGTGCCCCAGGTCTTTGCCCCAGTCCTACTCCTTCCAGTCCAGCATCTGACTGTGTTATTACAGCCCAACTTTTTACAAAGCTGAGCTCTGAATGGGAGAAGTGCTGCCCTGCTCCTAAATAAATAAATAAATAAATAAGCATGCTGCATCTGCCAGGAGAAAATAGAGAAGACATTTTGGGTGTTCAACTCCTTTACTTACTGTGACTCTACTTCTGAAAGACACAATAATTCAAAATACATTCAGAACCATACAAGTCTAAAAGAAAATTTGTAAGTCTTTAAAAATCTGTCTGAACATACAAAGAACATCTTCCTCTTAGAGCAGAGCTTTATTTCTAACTATATAGACTGAATGCAGTGGCAACACTCAACTTCTGGATACAAACCACCTGTCTGGGAGGTCAGTAAGTTCCTCTTGAGCTGGACTTATTTAGAAATGAAACAATACAAGGTAACTAATGTCTGCAAAGGAAAGCTGTTGAGATTTGCAATGTGGAACGTGAAAGGGAAGTCCCAGCAGTCTTTCACAAATTGGTGCTTTTCCAGTGAATGTTTCCTTTCATCTCAAAAAGCAAGAAAGCAGCTGAAAGGCCCAAAGACCTCTAGATCATCTGCATCTCTTAGAAAAACATCCACTACAGACAACCCATAAAGACCAGGTTGATTCAACATCAAGATGATAAATGACAGAGCCTCACTGCAGGTTTGTAATCAGAGGGTACAGAAAAGCTGGAGCCAGACTCTTCCTGGAGGTGAACAGCACAAGGACACGAGGCAATGGGCAGTGCACCTTAGGAAACCCAGCTAGAGAAGATGTTTTCACCATGATGATGGCCAAGAACTGAGTGAGAGTCCAGAGAGGTGGTGCCATCTCCATCCTTGGAGATAATCAAGGCTCTGTAGGAGGAGGCCCTGACCTACCTCATCAAGCCTGACTTGCCTTGAGCACGACCTTGGATCAAAGACCTCCAGAGCAAGAAGAAAAGGTATCATTGGAGAGACTCTCAGAGGCTCTGTTAAGTCTCAAAGATACTTAAAGCAAAAATGAAAACCATATACTTCTCTTTTTCCCCAATCTCCCCTCTCTATATCCTGTAGAACCTGCAGGAATAAAAGCAGGAAACCATCTTCCAAAAGCCATTCTGCTTATCCAGAAAAGGATCTGGAGTACTGCTGTAGTCATGAACAATATGCTGTTCTTTTCAAAGTTAAATTGCCTTTCCTTGACTTCGAAAGTGCTTTACCCAAATACAAGAATACTGCAGGGGATGAAAAATCCGTTCATTTAGGATCAAAACTTGTAGCTCAGAAATCTAAGCTGATTTCTTCATCTTTCTGATGAAGGTTTTAAGTGATAATCAGTCTAATGATGAAGAATGTTTATCTACATTGTAAAGAAAAAAGCCAGTGTTAGCCAGAGCAGAGGGCAGAGAACTTTTCCCTGCTCCTGGCAAGGCTGAATTCCCACTGCCCATGGATCTCCAGGACAGAAAAGCTTTGCCAGGACACTGAAATAACACACACAGCGTTGAGATGAGTGTGCATGGAACTGGACAGGCTTCACCAGCCTCCTTGCAAGGCTGTGCAGAGTCACAATCTAATTGCTTTCATTTGCAGAAATAAATTCCCCCAGTATATTTTAAAATAATTACCTAGAGGAAATGATCATAAAATACATTGTTATCCTTAGGCCAGCATTTATAGTACTTCTTAAGACAGTACGTGTGGCAGTCCTGGCTAAGTCCATCTCTCAAACCCCAAAATCAGAGCCCTGTCTCTGCCCAGGGCTGCAGCACACAGTTCAGAGTGAATGTTTGGACCAATATGAACCCACTGCTGCAGAGAGAGCTCTGATCCAGCTCAGCACATCATGCCCATCTCCATCCCCACCTTCCTTCTCCAAGTTATTTTTCCATTAGAAAATGAGGGTGACTAGGAATAATCTGATTTATGAACTGAAATGCTGGATCAAGTCCCATAGACAGAGGAGATTACGAGGAGTATCTCTCTCTCCCTTTAGCTTGGGGCTACCCAGAGGTGAGGAGTGTCTCCAAAAAACCCCCCCACTCCCATCCACAACTGAGAGCAGCAGGTGAATCCACGTTTTGGAAGCAGGCAGGACTCCAAGGCTGTGCTTTGAAGCTGGGTGTCAGCACTGTTCCAGCAGTATGGGTGGCACCTCCACACTACCTTTGAGGGCAATGAAGATGCTTTTTCCCAAGCTACAGAGTCATTGGTGAAAGCCAGGAAAAGCAGGAAATCTAGTCTCTGACCTCGCTTCTACTTCTGCAAAAAGCAAGTCTGAGTAGCAGTATGATTGATTAAAAACCTATAAATCAACTTTCACATTTATTGGTCCCAAATCTGATTAGTTTTCTGCAAGTTCCTTGACATTTCCCATTCCCAAAGCAATCCATATGTTGGGCATTTCAATGCATTCGTTACCCCTTCATGATGAACTGCTCTGCTGGTGGCATTTCCAGACTGCAAATAGCAACAAGGCACCAATCCTGAGGGCTGGAGGCTTTTGGGGGCAGAAGGAAATGCACCCAAATCATCCAGTGCCTACAAAATCACTACCAAAGGGCAGACTGACAATTAAATATGTAACACAAGACAGGCACTTTCATCTCCTGGCCACCATGTGACCCCCATCTGCACCCTGCCACAGAAAAACTGCTCCACATTTCTACTCAGAAAACCAAGGCATTTCTGGAGATGATTTTCACATCTTCAACCCAAGAGGTCTTTGCTTTTTAAGGAAAAGAAATTTACAGAAAGGTGAGGCAGAAGGAAAGAAGCAGAATTGAGTTGAGGGCCTCCCTCATGGTGAAGACATCTCCAGAGATTGCTGAAGGAGAAAAAAAAACCATAACCAGGCATGTGGAAATGCAAGAATTGCATTTCTTGTGAGTTCCTAAAGCAAGAACTATTTATCCCTTGTGGTTAACAAGGCACAACAAGGCTACAAAAACGGAATATAAACCCCCCAACATTTTAATGTGTGAGAAGAGCAGCAGTAAAGGTCTGGACAGCAAGCAGAGGAAACTCTGCCAAAGAATTCATGTGCCATATGAAGGCTGTAACATCAATAGCCTCTAAAAACCACAAAGGAAGATGGGAAGGAGAGGGCTTAGCCAAAGCAGCACATTTCAAAGCTGTCATCTTATTATCACTATGTCATGAGTTGGAACAATACATGTGTTTGAGGCATACTGGAAACTATGGGTTTAATTAAATATATTTATGGAGGATGCTTCTGAGGTTTCCAAGAGTACTTTTTATAGTCCTAATGCTGTTGACAAGACAGGAAGTGATATTCATATCAAAGACTGCACCCCAAACACAAACACCAAATTCAGTGTGTATGTTTGAATCTCAGGACGACCCTGGTTAGGAGTCAAAATAGAAGAAAGAATCAGAATTTATATGGAGAGAACAGGAAGGACAAAAAGAGAAAAAAAAAATTCCCCACTTAGATACAAGATGTGAAGTAAGGGTTAGGGCTCTCCTAGGAATGTAAAGGCCACCACCACCTCCTCACCTGCCATTGGTTTGGCCTTTGGCTCAAACCTGCAGTAGTTTTACTAAGCATTGCTGCTCTTTTAATCATAGAATCACAGAGTGGTTTGGGTTGGGAGGGACAATGTGGGAAATGGATTTGTTTATATGTGTTGATTGTTATAGTGGCAACATCAGTGATAGTGCCTTCTGTATGGCAAATGATGAATAAGGCCATCAAAGAAGTTTTTTCCATTCAAGAAAGAGGGGGAGATGTGGGAAATGGATTTGTAGAGAATTCTCAAAGCCTGACAGAAGGCTCACATAGTCTTGTGCATCTGTATGCAAACTCTGAGATAAAGTGTGTTGACTTAGACAGGCCATGGAATGGGACAGACATTGTTGAGAGAGAAATGGAAATAGAAACAAGTTTCATATGATGAGCTTGCAAAGAGACTAGGTATTTTGGAGAAATAGAACTATGAAAGATGCATTGTAGTGACGCCCACTTGGGGTATTTTAATAGATTATTGGTTTAGAAGCATTAGCAGCACTGTGTGGCAAAAGCTGATAGGCAAAAATCACTTATAACGTGTTGTAATTAGGAAATAGTTTGGCTTCTGATTGTGGTGGTGTGAATTGTAACATCTGCACCACCCCACCCTTCTCATGAGACTGAAAATGGAATAAAAGTCTTTTAAAACACCTCTCAGGAGCCCTGTCTCTGGGTCAGAAGAAGGGTTTTTCTGACAAGACCCTAAAGATAATCTCATTCCACCCCTTGACATGGGCAGGGACACCTTCCACCATCCCAGGCTCCTCCAAGCCCCATCCAGTCTGGTCTTGGACACTTCCAGGGATGAGGCAGCCACAGCTTCTCTGGGCAACCTGCCAATCTCCAAATTAGTGCTGGCACACAAGAATTCTCCCCAATACTGAGAAGAGAGTACAAGACTGGGAGAGCCTTGAAAATTTAAGTTATACAACCCACCTACCTAAGCCATCAACTAAGTGATAAGAGACAAATTCACCAGTTAAAATACCTGCTCTCGCATCAAAAAGATGCAACCCAAAAAAAGAGCATCAAATGACTGGGAACAGAGGTTGCTCCAGAACTAATTCTATACTGAGAGTGAGCAGAAACACCTTACTTCACGTTTTGTTATTAAAATATAAAATGTAAAACGGGGTTTAGTTTCCAAGGTAGAAGCCATTAAACCCTGAATATCCACAAACTCACACTACAAACACATTTAACAGTTCAGCAAACTAACAGAGCACTATAATGGTGTGAATTGGAAAATACACCAAGCTAGTCTGGTGTTTTTCTAAAACAAACAAAAATAGTTGAAGAAGGATATTGGTACAAGATGTTCCCACATCCTTAAATATGCAGCATGTGGGGACTTCTACCAGCCCCAGAAATGGATAAGAGCTTTAATAACTAATAATCTTAAAGTAAAAATTCAGATTAGCCTAAAAGAAGATGGGCTCACTTGTGAAACTAAGGAGAGGAAACTGGTTGAATACATAACAACTTTGCTGTTTTAAGTGTTTACAATTACATCCTAAAGACTAAAATACTACAGCTTTGATTTCTTCAATCCTATTTTCCAAGGCAAGCATCCAGTTCCCAGGGTGGGCTGTGTTTATTTTGATTAGAACTGCCACACAGAGTCAATACTACAAAACCACCACATCAGCTGAGATTCTCAATTGGCAAAGCACAACTTTCTGTTGAGTTTCCACTTCTTCAGAACCAAAGCTAATGCTGAACTTGGGCCAAAAAAAGGAGGAAATCAGAAAAGGACACTGAATGTTGCTTCTGTAGGAAAAAGACAAATGTTTTCCAAGAAGCAGCAAGAACCTTAACACTCATAGCTTTAAGGTTCAGACAGTAGTTCTCCATCACCTCTTAACCAAATATTTACACATTTTTTCTTTTTTACTGGATTTGTTTCAAGGTAAGGAAGTTACAACCAAGAAACAGCTCCAACAGCCCAGCTCCTCTAAAAGCCTACAGCAGCTTGGATCTTGGGTTATTTCTGAGTATACAAAGTCTTTACTTGTGCCATTCATCTTTTAGATGAATTAAATGTCACTTGCTCTGCATCTTTTGTGTAAGAGCATACAATTCAGGGGGAAAAACACAAGCAGAATTTTAACAGCTGCTGGAAATATCACCAGTTTAATACTGAGTTGGAAATTTAAGGCTAAACAAACATCTTGAGGGTACCATGTTACCTAAATACCAGTCTGCTGAGAACTCCAGAAGGGAAGAAAAGCAAATGCATCAAAGGGAGAAAGCACAAATCATCGGCAGTAGCAAAGAGCTATCTAACAGTGAGGGAAAAAACATATACATTAACATTTCAAAACGTCCCCTGGGCTTGGCTAATTGCTATGATCAATTCTAGTTTGCTCACAAAAGCCTGGACAGCTAGCCAGAGGGGGCAAGGAGGGAGCAAGGAATGGGGAGATGCAACTTTAATGAGCTTTTAAACAGTAAGACAACATCCCAATCCCCATGGACAGGCAGGTGCAGTGCAGCCCTGGGGACCATCCTCATGGAGCACAGCTCCCCACCTGACAAACAGCTGCCAAGGGCTGGGCAGGGGACGTGAGCATGCATTAATGTCCCTGTGCCAGCCCTGCTGAATTAGAACTACCTCATTGCTATCAGTCAGCATCAAAAGAGGCTCTCCCCAAAGCCAGCACCACTCCCCTGATTGCAGTCAGCCTCTGAACAAGGGGATGATTAGACAGGCCAGCAGCACCCAGGCTTACAGCATTAAAACAATCATCAGGCTGCTGAGGACAAACTTGAATATGTAAAGCCAGGCATCCCATCTCACCTACATC
>JANPWX010000160.1:1222448-1234253 GCA_024734555.1 Trochalopteron elliotii | reverse complement strand
GTCAAAATAAAAATACTTGTGAGAGTTTTTGATCTTTCTGCTAGAACAATTCACGATCTGATAACTCAGGAGCTGGTGGCTGAGTTGTGAATGGAGCTGTGAATGGATAACAAGTACTTTGCCCCAGTCATTATGAAATAAATTCTTGGCCATGATCAACTCATTAAAAAAGCCACCCAAACAGTGACAACCTCCCTTCTTGTTCCATTTGCCCTTCTGCAGAGCTCAGTAGCTTGTTCATGTGGTAGACAAGTGAAAATTAAAATGTAAGGCACAGAGACTGGGATTACAGGTCAGCATGTGACTTTGGGGGGCTGCTCTACCTTGACCATCATTTTCCACTGTGTAAAAGAGAAAACTTTGCCTCCTAAGCATGAATTCCCAGCTGAACTTTGGACATTCCAGCCATTAGCTGTCCCAGAGGACAGGGGAGATGGCTCACCCCAAAGGAGAAGCTCCGGGGTGGCACTGGGAAGAGGGGAAGCTGCAGAGGGTGCCCATAGGTGGGAAGCAGTCGTGCTGTTTGCCCTTGGAGCAGAGTGCTCCTCATCCTGGCTGGGGACTGGCCATGGCTACGTCCCACAGATCTGGACCTTAACCCTTCTGCCTCCAGGATTTAGGATTACACTTCTTTATTCAACATGTTGGTTTCAGGCTGTTGCACCCAGTGGTGTCTGCATGTCTAGAAGCTCCATAATCTCCATTTGGGTTTTTCTTCTGGCCCCAAACAGATCTGTGCCTTTGGATTCTACCTCCCTTCAAGACCTTGATGGATGCTTTGTTCATTTATAAAGTGGTGGTAATAAAACCAGGCAAGGAGAAATATAAAGAAATAAAAAGTATTGTGAATAAGATTAATATATAAGTTTTAGAAACAAATTAAGACAACTCCCTCAGATTTGTGAGATTTTGTCACACCTGATACTGCCCTGCTGTTGTTAAAAATACAAAACTAACTGAAAGAAAAATTCAGAGCTGGCTCAAAGCTTCTCTAGTGAAAAACAGGTTATCTACATACCAGTTACATTCCACAGAACTCAGTAAAGCATCTTGATAAAAGCACAGAGCTGTGGATTCAGCAGTAATAGCATAAAGTATTATGTATATATAGCATTAAGTATTAAAGTTTAAGGGGAAAAAACAAAATGAACTACAGTAATTTTGTACAGTAGATAAATTCATAACTATTGTTTCATCGGCACAGAGTGAAAGAATCTGAATATAGGTATGTTAAAGCCAACTAATGTCATGCATCTGTAGAAAAGAGTCTATCAAGATGCCTCTGCTCTGAAGGCCATCTTTTCTGCCGAGTAAATATAAGAACCAAAACCTTTCATTAGTCAGTATTTCTAATGTTTTGCTATTTTTGGTGAAGCTGACCTTTCCCCCCACAGCCAAAGCTCCCTTCAGGCAGATAACCAACACAAGGACATTATGCTTTCTTACCTGCAGCCCATGAGCCATGATCCCTCTTTGAACTACGCTCCTGCAGAGTGAGTTGGTGTTTCTACTGCAGTTTGGCTTGCTCTGTTTTCATCTTCCAGTTAGATCACAGCTTGCTTCTAAAAGGTCAAAACTGCCATCTTTCCTGCAGGAAGCATTACTTCCTTCTACTAATGCACTGATATCACAATCCCAGGTTCTTACCTAATCAGATTAACCAGAAATAAAATGAGCTTGAGCCCTGCTGTAACCAATGAGAGTAAAGATGTGGGGGATGAGGGAGATGCAAAAGGGAAGTTCATGAATCAAAATAATGGGAAGGACTAGGTAGAATAGTGGGGGGTTTAATTGAAAACACCCATAAGATATCTCCTTGTAGCAGGTGGTAAATCAGTGGTGTGTGTGTAAAAGGTAGGTTTGTATACTATTTTCTTACACAGTGTTTGTTTACACAATCCATTGTTGTGACAAAGTCCATGTCTTATTAAAATTCACGTTATAACTTGCTGTCAGAAAATGTCAGTCAGAGATAAAGCAGAATAAACAAAGTATATTTTTAAAAGGCTCTTGAAGGAGAGGTCTGCAGCTGCTGTCTGTCATTCTTCCAGGTCATTCTTTCATAAAACCAGAGGGTGATAGTTCCAGTAACATGCTTCACACCTGTGAAAAACAAGTCTTACTCTTTTTTAAAAATTTGTAAGTTTAATAAAAATTAAAAATAGACAATTAGGAGACAGAAAGCAAAAGTTTCTCAGCCGAGGGTGCCTGGTATAAAGTCAGCCAGCAGTACAGTTTTCACTCTTTCAGACTTTGATATTTAAGGATTGCTGTGTACTTTCAATCATCTTAGCTGGTAGATTTATTTGTGGGTGGCTCCAGTCTGTCTGGTAACATGGGTTTAATAAATTGTCTTCTTGAGGTTTTTGGTTGTTTTCATTTTGATAAAAAACCAGAAAGTTAGCAGTTTTTTATGCACGGTTACAAGGTGACAACCCTGCCCCCCCATACTTTTTGGCCTGGTTACTACAGATGTCCCAAAAAAAAAAACCAAAAAAAACCCAAAAACCAGTCCTCTCACCACTTAATTATGTCACAGTCAGAAAATACACTCATCGCTTTTCCAAACTCGATTAACAAAACTTAATACAGTACAATTATACATATAGTACTCATTCTAGTATTTCCGAAAAGCCAACTTTATAATATGCATTAATAACAACATCATTTAAAATCAAATCACGCTGACATTCCCTGGAAACTGTATAACGCCCTCTGTTAAAAGAGATGAGACTGTTGCTAACTTATTCCCTGTATACCGGGCATTGCTGGATATCTTTCAACAGATCGAATCTGCGGCCCATCCCGGGCCCAAAACCGAACCTGCAGCCCCATCCCCGGGACCCAGATCGCCTTCGCGGCTCCCTCTGCCGGCCCCTCTGCGTGTCAGAACGAGCCTGCGCCCCTCCCTGCGCTTCAGAATGCCTCTGCCTCTCCTTCCGCACCTTGCAATAACCCCGTGGTTCTCCCGGCGTCCCAGAGCGGGCTTCCAAACCTCCCCCCGCTCCCCCTGGCGCGGCCGCGGCCGCCCCGACCTGCCGAGGCACCCTGGAGTTCGCGGCCCCCGCCCCGTACGGCTCCCTCTGTTCCTCCCGGGTCTCAAACTGATTCCGCCACTGCTTCTGCGGCGGGGTTCCCCTTTCCTGCTCCCTCTGCCTCCGCTAGCCTCCCTCATT
Source organism: Trochalopteron elliotii (assembly GCA_024734555.1). Taxonomy (NCBI): domain Eukaryota; kingdom Metazoa; phylum Chordata; class Aves; order Passeriformes; family Leiothrichidae; genus Trochalopteron; species Trochalopteron elliotii. The sequence goes on along the minus strand of JANPWX010000160.1, from coordinate 1,231,077 downwards.
TTCTGCCTTCCCCAGCACCCCCCGAGCTGGTTTTTCTCCCCTCCTGAGCCTCCGGTGATTTCTGCATGTCCTTCGGCAGTTTGCCCCGGCTCGCCGAATTGCTCAGATTCCTCCGTTCAGCCGCCCGGCGGCCTCAGCCCCGTTTGCAGCCGCCGCGGGGCTGGAGCCGCCGTGCAGCCGAATCATCTCCCATCCGGGCAAACCCCCAACCCCGCACCCATCCCTTCTTCCTCTAAAATATCATCTCCGTCTTGCTTTTTGCCTTTAACCAGCTGCCTGAGCAGTCTGTGTACCCGTCCGCTTCCCCAAACCCCACCTCGCCGCTTTTTTTCGCGATTTCCCGCCCCAGCTTCGGGATGGCTGCAGCTCGCCGCGGCTTCCCCCGGCTCCGAGCCTTTCGCCGGCCACGCAAGTCCCACATCAGCTTTGCCGCCCCGCGCTGCGCTCCAAAGCGGCTCCGAACAGCCGCGACCCCCGGCCCTGTTCACTTGGCGGGCACCCCGTCTCCCCGCGTTCCTCCTCCGGCCGCCTCCCCGCGCTCTGTGGGTCCGCTCGCTCCCCCGGGGCCCCTTCCCTTGTCCGGGCCGCTCCCAGTGGCTTCTGCCCGCGGCCTCGCTGCCTCCTGGTGCCGTTCCGGCAGCCCCGGGGGCCGGCCGGGCTTTCGCAGCTGCCGGGCTAACTATTACTACTTTTTCGTAGTTAGAGAAGAAGAGCATCGAGTAAGTAAGGTTAAAAAAAAAAAGTTGTTGTAATTACTGTCATTTATGAAAGCTGGCAAATTACTATAGTGAAGGAGTATTTTAAAAGGAGTAGGTTTTCCGAAGTTACATGACAATTGTATGTGAGCGGTCATATTTTTGGTCAACAACACAAATGCGTACACATATTTTTGTTCATTTGTTCATTTGTTCCAAGAAGGTTTGTGAATAATGATAGATTCATAAAAGCTAATTAAAGTTAACTCCCAAAACAACTGGTTGTGTGAGATAGTAACTGAAAAATCTATAAATATCTCAAAAGCCTGTAAGAGAGTGACAATGTGAACACAAATTTAAGTATGAATGAATACTTGGGTGTTTTATTCAAATAGGTTTTAAAACTGGTTTAATCTTTACAGCACATCCCCTGATATGGACAAAACATATGCTGCCATGGGAAAAAGTGCTCTAGTGAAGGGTATTTGAACACTGATTGCTGTAGATGTATGCACCAATCACGGGATCGTGGAATTTTCTGTGCTATGTATACTGCATTACCCTGGCATCCTCTCAAATCTGTAAAAGATCAAAGAACTTTTCTGTTAGCTACTTTTAATTTAGAATTTGTGACCCCAGTGGTTGTGTCAGCTTGATTGCTTTCTGTTTAAAAGAAGTCATAATGTGTAAATATAGAGCAACATATGGAGCAACGTATGTATAAATTGACTTTATTATTGTTGCCTGCTGCAGGATTCTCCCCTGTGCCCTCTGAAATATGATTGGTTCTGAGATTTCCCAAAGTGAGACTCTGTACAGAAATTATTTATTTAGAAAAGGTGTAGTTAACTTCATGTAATTCTGATTTTAAGTAGATACCTTTTTGCAGCATTCCTGTTTATTTGCCACTACAGGCACTGGTGGATGTTATCCTAAGTGGTTTTACTGCAGTTTTCTTTGATTTTATTTCCTAATTTTTATTAAAATTATATTTTTCATTCATTTAGTTGGCTTCCCTATCTGGCACCTTTATCTTCAACTGAGGAAATGACGGGAATGCATGTACAACCACATGGATATTCTGGGAGGAGTACTGCATGCAGCCATGCTACTGCTGCCCTCAAGGATAAATGAATGAATGGCAGCTCAGGGAAGCACCATTGATGCTTCCATTGTGGGAGGTTGATATGTAGGAAAGAGGATCTCAGATGACTCAGCCTTCAAAAACATGGAAGTGCAAGGGCAGAAATTTTCTCGATTTTGTCTTTTGGTTTTTGATGAATATGTCACTGCCTCAGGCATTGGGTTTACATATGATGTTGTATCCTAACAATATGTATGGTTAAAGCTTTGTGAAAACAAGTATCAGTGCTCTCTGAAAAGAGTTCTGATCATCTAAATCACTGATTATCCTCATACTCACTGTCTTTTTTTCTTCTTCTTCTCTCTAGGCATACTTACAGCCTATGTGTGTATGAATCCACAGGACTACCAGTCTTGTTCACTCATTGTTCAGTTGTTGAAATTATTTTCCCTTCCTGTTCTTCTACCCATGTATCACGGGCTCTCCTTTTATTTTCATGCTTTGGTTGGAACATACAACTAGGATCCACAGCTCTGCTGCACAGACTGTGTCACAGTTAAAGGGTATATTGGATTACAGGGTTTTCTTTATGCACAAGAAAATCTGACTTTTCATGGCTTTAAACTCCATTGAATGCTGAAGCAGCTTTGATTATTCTACAAATCTCTGACAGTAGTTTTGTTCCATGGTTTATGCTTATCCCTTTTTTTTTTCTCCTCTATGTAATGTAGTCTGAATTAGCATTCTGATTTGTGAAAACATTCCTGGGTTTTATATTAATCAGATTTCACTTGTACACTTCGGACAGATTCTACTTTCTAGAAATTTTGTACAATGTGCAATAATAAAAACAGCCTAAGCAGCATGGAACAGAGATAAAAACACTACACCTTCAGGGCAGGTATAATTTCCTATCCCTAGCTGCAAGCCCACCATCCTTGATGACATGCTGCCAGTTTTTTACCATTCTAGCTGATACTGTCAATGGTTGGCAGAACCACTGAGGATCCAGAAAGGCAGTCTTTGTTTATCCAGTGTGACAAACCAAAGACAGCAGAGCATTTTGTGTCATGGAAATCCACCTCATGACTCAGGAGCGATGGACTTGACATGTTCTGTGTCCTCTTCCTGGTAGGTGTTGGCTCACAGCCTGTGTACAGATCTGACATCCACACTTCAGCACAGGTTGGCATTTCTTCTTTCCTAGTGCTTTAAACTTTTGTTTTTTAGTGAAATTAGCTAAACAGATTATTGTCCTGATGATCAATACATTGTAATCGTTGTGTCCTTTTTAATACAATACTAAGAGTAGACTTTTTTAGGTGAGCTCCTGTTTATTTATATCCTTTTTCACTCTTTCTGTGGGACAGTTTCACCGAGGCACTGTTCTTGCTGTGTTATCAGTCTGCCCATGTTAAGAAGAGCTTTGGGAAATAAGCTGTAATTTGCTCTCTTATGAACACAAAAACCACTGTGCTATGAATGTGTATTGAGAACATCGAGAAGAAAATTTACAATTGTCAGTAATAATTATTCTAGTTGATTCCAAGGATACTTTCATACTGTAAAATCATTTGAACTTTTAAATCTATGTGGGGTAGGTGAATAAGGACTTTTAAACCTATTGCAGGGAATAAGAAGTGCAACATGCAGAAGTGCAACTTCATGTAGAATGGGTGTAAGAGAAGTTTATGCTCGAAAACATACCATTGGAACTTTAAAAATATAATTATCGTAGATAAATAAGGGAAACAAAGCCATACATCAGTCTTAGTGACAACCCCTGAGACAGGTGAAACACAAATTGCATTTTCTAGGACAAAATAAAACCTTTAAGGAAGTATCTGGGCCGAACTTTATGAAGACTAGCCAGAGACGCTAAATTTTAGTTATTGGTAACAGAAGTAGTAGGAAATAAAAAAGATAAAAATATTTAATTGTCAATGAAACAGGAGAAGCCTGGTTACCCTTACCCTCTGCTGTGCTTTTCCTGCTCAGCTGGTAATTGGCTGCAAGTAAAAAGGCAGTCTATAACAAGTATACTGTGTGGGATAGACTGTAACTATTGTTCAGTTTACAGAGGGATTGCTGCAGTGCATGTAGTCTGGTTCAGAGCTGTACTCTCAATATTGCTGTGATTTTTAACCCAGTGCTTCTTGGTGAAATGGCAGAGCACCAGCTCCGAGTTACTTGCTGCCCCATTCCTCAGACATCAGCTTGTTGAACAGCATGGTCTGGCTAACTTGTAAGTCTTTGCACAATTTCCCAGTTGTAAGAATGGATGGAAGACAGCTCTAAAAATTATCAGTGTTCCCAGCTAATGGATAACATTACACCAGAGAGCATTTTCTGGGCTGGTAGAGGGAACACCACAGGGTGATGTGACAGGGGAGCTGCTCTGCAGCCTCTGCATCTGCACTGCAGTAGTTTACAACCCTTCTCCACAGTACAAAAACCAGTCACTGAACTAATTTGAAGGTGTCTGTTCAGTCCTAACTATATGTTTTGCTTTTCTGTGCATGCTCCATTTTAGATAATCCTGATTGTATGTAAACTGTAATTAATTTCTAATTTTTTTTTCTTTTTCACAGAATTGAAGGCTGGGAGCACATTGCTGAGCAACCTCAGGTGGCTATTTTCATCTGCTCTGATAACAATATGCATTCCAAGCAAAGACACTTGTTCTCTCCCTAGGAGATAGCTTTAGTGTGCATTCACTGTGTTCATTGTGTGAGTTAGAGGAGCTTTCATGTTTCTAATTCCAATCTGTTTGATCTCCTACTTAAATTCTAAAATAAGTCTAGTAACTCATGCAGCTAGTATATGTTGACTAAGGATGAACTGGTAGTTCCATTTCCTTCTGTAGAAAAGAAGTAAAGTAATAAAGACAACCTCAAGCCCTGGTGAGCCTGTTATTTCTCTGAATTTTTGTAGGTGAAGGGGAATCTGAAAGCACATTAATTCACCTAAAATGCAATTCAGCCTTATTTTGGTACTGCTCTTCTATCATTTACAAGCAGAAAAGACTTACTTCTTGAGTTACTTTAGCCCTCATTTACCAAACATTTTGTATGTCAAGGAGAATAGTAAATCCTTTAAGACTCCAACTACCAGAGAGAGTAAGCTCCTAATATAACCAAAGCACAAAAGGATTTATCATAAACTAAATTAAAACATCCAAACTCATCTCATCAATAGATACAAAGGAACAGGCAGAAGAGAGAAATCAGTTTAGCATCTTAGTAGATATGGGGGTCTCACTATTGTCTTGCAGTGCTTTTCTACTGTGTAGATAATAAAACCCAGCATCAGCACGGTTTAAATCAATCCAGAGACAGTGATTAAAAGAAAGTCACCAGGGAGGTAGGAGTTGTGGTGTGATGTTGAAATAGCCTTTCACTATTGAAAGTCACGAGTGAAATAAGTGTGTAGGAACTCAGTGTCCTTGTGTGAACTGCAGGATCCCTGTGCTGGGCAGTGGGACTGGGAGGGTGCTCACAAGATTCAAGGGCAGAGTTGAGGAGTGCACTGCAGGGAATGAGTGTGTGTGCTGGCCTGTGATGGATGGGAGCCTCCTGGAACAGCTGACATAACTGCTGACACAAAGCAGCAACTTGAGATTATACTTCCAAAACTGAGTCACACTGGAAATATTTAAAGCCAAAAAGAAGAGAGCAATAAAACAGTGCTGGTTGTGGCCTGGCTTTTTCTTTCAGGTGTCTGGAATGACTTGTTGTCATTGATAAAGTGCAGCGTAAAATATTTGTTAAGGAACCCTGATAAACTTCCTCCAGTTATTTCTGTAAGTATTTGAAATGCAGACAATTCTAATCCTCTTCTGTAATTATGCAGCATGTTTCAAAAATCTGATCTCAATAACACAATTAAATAAAAATGAGACATAATTTACTTAATGGAGTAGGTTGTGTGGACGTTCAGTTTTGTTAAGAGAGCTAAGTTACAATTATAAAAAAAACCTAATATGCAATTAATGCTGCCTTGATAGTAGTTACAAAGACAACTGAATCCTTTCAAGGGAGAATAATTTTATTTTGTTTTTCAAGCAATTACCCTAATGCAATTGCTGCTCATAATCTGGTCTGCTTGATACAAACTCAGGATTTCATAGAATGTTCAGAGTGTCATAGAGGAATATCACAGCTTTGCACTCTCTTTGGGAAAATGCCTATACATTGGTGATGTTCTTATAGTATTTCTCCATCAAACAACTTGGATTTGCCTTCCTGTGATACCAAATTGCTCATATTTATTCCCATCACATTTCATAAAATGAATATGAATTACAACAGGGTTTTTCCAGCTCTACACAGAATTCATGAATAACAAATTTCTAAAGAAGAGGAAGGAAAATAGATCACTGTGAAGTTTAGTAATGATCTGTAATGGATCAAGGTAGAAACAGTGTTAAAGTTGGTGGAGCAAAATACCCCTGAGAATTTTCTTCTCTTTCAGGGAAAATGGTGGTGTCACTAAATGTAAACCTTATTAAATGCAGCTAGATAGTGCTGTGCAGTGATGCAATAAAAATAGAGATGAACAGTGTGAGGCTGAGACAAATAATGTGTTAGCACACCTAATGTTTTCTACCCAACTCTTCTTTAATGCTGGCTGTCAAAAGAGAACAATGGTGATAACATGGGATGGCAGTCTTGCTGATTTGCACAAACCTGTACAAGCATTGTAAATGACATATGCTGAAAAAGAGATAAATGCATACAAATTACTTGTGGAACTGGTAAAATTATAGTCTTAGTTTAAAGAAATCTCAACCAAATTAATCCATGGATAGAGAGGCTCGTAAAAGAAGCCCAAGCTTTTACTAGTTACAAAATCAAGATACAGGGGGAACTGATGTGAATAAAGTAATAAAATGACACCTAACTGGAATAAGACAGGTATTACACACGGACAGGCTAAGGTTCCAAGTTATTTTAATGTTTTTAGTACTAATATTGATGGAATCCATCATCTTTGTCAATATTGCTGGATCATTCTATGTCTTCATTTTTCTACTGCATATTTTTTAAAATTGTAGTATCTTTTGATTACACTCAATAAAACTTCATCAAAACTTTATTTTGGTGGTGTTACATGACTTTTTTTGTTATCCAATTCTGTCAAAAGCATTAAAATGAATGAACATACCTATAGCTCCCTAGAGCCATCTCTGTATCACATGTTCTGAAATGGGATATGAAGGCTTGACACTTGGCTTGAGCAATGACTTTATTTGGCACAACTCTTTTAAAGTGATTTTAAAATAATCTGCAAATCACCCTGAAGCAAAGCACCTAGGATGGGTTCTGCTGGTTATTGTCTTCAAGGTGGATGTTGTGATGTGATAATTAATTCCCTTAGGCCAATAGATGCTGGAGCATACAAATATGTACTATCATATATAGTTTTCTAATATATACATATATTTATGTGAACACAAAAATGTGTGACTGAAAATCAGGTCTCAAAATCTTAAATTAGTCCTATGTGAACATCAAAGTGTAAGTCTAAATTGCATGGATTTTATCTTAACAAGTGAGTAGCATGGACACAATCTATTAAAAAAACAAAAAGGGTCTACTTCATTTTGCTTTCAATCCTATACAGTCTGCTGTTTTGGTGAGATGCAAGGGTGTTATTTCATGGAAATGAGAGATGCAATTTACTCATAATTATCATAAAAAGGGTTAATGCAGAATGTAGAAGTGACTAGATGCATTTTTTAAATTACAAGAATAGACTCGCCGAGGAAAAATTCTTTTATGAAACCTTCCATTATTGCTGTTACAGACCCATAATTTGAGGATTACTGCTCAAAAACCCAGATGAAATGATTTTACAATCATGGGTCCATTAAAGGTTTAAGAGTTGTCTGGTTAGATTAGGAAGAATTTAGTTGTGAAAAAATGTTGTATGATTTATTATGGTATTTAAAATTGCACAGACATGTGAAATAGGCTGTAGCTGCAGAACAGGCAGGTCATGGCTGTGCTGAGTGTGGGGCCTTCTCACCTACAAGCAAACTTTGTACTGACCCACTTATTATTTCTGCATCTTTAGCACAGTAGAAGTATTTATTATGACATCCATTTCTCTCATTCCAGGTACACCCGACATGATACTATTGATCCTCAAGCCAATCATCCAACAGGCATTCATTAAGAGCCAGAGTGATAGGCAAATACAAATTACAATTACAGTAATTCCAACAAAGGAATTGATAAGGAAAAGATAAGGCACAGGTCTGTAGCTCAGCAAGGGTAAGGATCTCCTGAACCCCTGATGTACCTCTATAGCCACACTTTATGTTGTTGAAATAAAAAGGCCTAAAGCACTGGTACTGGTTCTCAGAGGCAGTATGAGTGCATCTGCAAAGGAGAAAACAAGGAAAAGTTCAGCAAACGTGAGGTAGAGCTGGTTCACTGTAGCTGTTTTTAGGGCAACCTGAGCAGGGGCATCTGTCACTTTGCACTGTTTTGCAATACTCTATATGAAGTTCCCACTTCTGTCGTCTTGCTGCCTGTAAACACATTAACCTTTATATATTTTCAGTGGGACAGGATTGGTTTATGTCGTTTATACTAATCCAAACTGGCTGCCTTGCTGTGAATACGTTACTTGCTTGATGACCAGATGATTTGTTTCACGGTCGGCAGGGCCTGGAAGGGTCCGGGCCTGGGTCCCAACACTTGGTACGGCTGGAGGGACTGTGAGAGCTCTATGGACAGCCGGCTGCCCGGGGAGGCTTTTCTCCCTGCGCCCACCACCGAGTGATCACAGCAGCGTTCGCTCTCGGGAGCTGCAGCAGAGCCAACTCAGCGTAGCTCCGGAG
>JANPWX010000160.1:1143658-1217477 GCA_024734555.1 Trochalopteron elliotii | reverse complement strand
CTTGGCTTTGGAAGCGCTGCCATAACCTCGCATAGCCCTGAGGAGAAAAAAGAAAAAAAAAAAAGTTCAGGAGGCATCAGCGTTTCTTCCCTGAGCTGTGAGCTGGGGCAGGGCGCGGTGCGGGCAGCGGCGCCGGGGCTCGGTGAGTGACTGCCCGGCCCTTCTCTTGAGTGGCAGCGGGAAGAAACATTTTCTCTTCCTCCGTGGCTCTGCCATAATCTGTTCTCTTCCCCCCCTTCCGCTTGAAGCCGTTGCTCTCCGCTCTGCTTCTGCGGGTGTTAAGTTCTGGCAACGTGATGAAGCGTATTACTGGTTTCCAGTCAGTCAGGGGAGATGTTTTTTGTTAGGCTGAAGCGTTGGCGCCTGGCTGTGACTAGAAGGAGAGAACGACAGGCCCCGCGTATTTCACAGGGGCACGCGAAGTTAGGAGTTACTAGAGCTGCCTGCTCCTTTCCTGAGCCCTGCCACAGGGTTCTGGTGGGGCAGCGGAGTCGGGAGCACCGCATGCAGCTGAGCAGTGCTGGGGCTGCGCTGAGCCCTCCAGACACTTACCTGGTAAACCCTCACAGCTCCTTGATCCAGGATGTTTCAACCCACATATCTTTGCTAATGAAGTGGGTTAGAGTTAATTTTTAATGATCCCAAGTGACAGTTACTATTCGTTATGTAAATGATCAGAAGGGGGTTTCTGTGGCCAGAGTGCTTCTTCTGTTTCTGTAAAAGTGCTTCCTCAATATCAGTGATTACCTAGGAAAATTAGAAAGTTGAAGTTTAAAGGCTGCTGTGGTTATTTCAAATGTATCTATTTTAATTAACGTAAGTACAATATAAAAAGCTAGCTAAACTACAAAACAGTTTGAACATCCAGGTCGTGCAGCTCTTGTTTTTTGCAGAGTCTTAATGGGATTTCAGAGAAGTGCACAGCATGAAGATAATGTCTGCTACAATGTTTATTTAAAGTTAGAGAAAGCTATGTATTTTCTCTGTATCTCTGAATTTCTTATTGGGTTTTTTGGGAGGAGGTGTTTTGGGGTTTTTCTTTCATTTTGTTTAGTGTGGGGTTTTGTTTGGTTGGTTGGTTGGGGTTTTTTTGTGGCCCAGTCAGACCTTCGTTAAACCTTTTATTAGTTGACATAAATAGCATGGTTATTGTTAAAATGACTAATGAGATAATAAAAGATTATGTAAACTCCAGAGCTGAAGTGAGAGCTCTTCTTGTGTTTAGCTGTGGGTGATGTCAGGTTGAAAGTTTAGTAGATTTCTGCTTTCTATGACTTCTAGAATTTCACTGTCTGGCTCTTCTTTTCAGCTGGAATGTTTTATTCCTATTCCTTACACAACTACTTGACTGTAGTGGAAGTTGAGAAACATGAGAGGTGGGAAGCTTGTAAGGTATTTTGCTTTAGTGAACCCCTAAGAATAATGCTGCTACTTTCTATTTTTGTGTTTTACTTCCTGCTTGTCTGTCCTTTCCTTTTGTCCTTGTTTTTGATTTCGTCCTTGGTTCTTGCTTCTTGCCATTCTTTTCTTGTTTTCCCATGGCCTGTGTGTGGGTGTTTGGTGTCTGTATCAATGCACTGCTGCTGACCATTGCTGTGTGACCTCATCTGTAAACTGCTGCTCCAAAGACTGGAATTGGGTTTGTTTCAACTGTTCTTTTGTGAAGCCATTTTGTTCATCACTCTTGAGAAATTCTGGAGGACATAGAAAGTTATCAAATAAGAAGGAATCAGTGAAGCTGATGTCTCTCCTTCTGGCTGTGGGGAAGGCCTGGTAGCTGTCATTTGGTTTGGAGGTGCCAAGATGTAAATTTCCCTTTTGATCCCAACAGCCGCTTTCCAGGCTGAAAACCTCACCCTGAGGATTATTTAGCAATCCAAATGAATGGCACAGTAAATTTCCTACACGGAGTTAAAGCCAACTGAACCACTTCTGGGATTTTTTTCTGGCTTTCCCATAACTGCTCAACAGTTAAGAAGAAGGGCCTCTAGGAAATTTCTAATACTCTAGTCTCTCACCTGTTTTTATTTTGACAAGGTTTTGTTTTGACAACAGACAAGAAAATCAGCAGGGAGTGGCTGTTCTTTCTTACCGGCCTCTGACAGTTTTGAGAGCTGTGTGCTGGTTTAACAGTGCTCTTGTGGTTTGATTTGATGGTCTTGAGTGAGCAAAATGGATATTGGAAACTGTGAGCTTTTTCAGTTGCTTGGGAAAGTATCTGATGTGAGACTCAGATTTTATTTTAAAGAACTATTTTTGCTGACTGGCTATAAAAGGGTTTGGAAATGAGAGCGAAGAACTTGCGACTGCAGCCAACAAAAGTTTTTTGCAGAGATAAATGAGTATTTTGGGGGGTTCTCAGGTATATGCCAGCTGTGGTGTGCAAGGCTGCCTGTAACTGCATTTGTGGTAGTAAACCAGGGCTCTCTGTTTCACAGTCCTCAGTGATGTAGCTCTGAGTTGGCTAATTCCACTTTATTACGCCCCTTGTCTTTATCCTGCTTACTTCCTTTTTAAAGGGCATGGGGGCCTCTTACAAGCCATGTGAGGAAGCCTCTGCTTCAGAGCTTCTCTTATGGCTGTTGGGAGTATTCAGGTAGGAAGCATAAAGATTACAATGGTAGTACAGACCCAGACTCTTCCATGCCATGTATCTTCAAACACTGCTTTCAGTTGTGCTGATACTAGTTAGGCAGAGTGTGTCCACGTACTTTCTTTGGAGCAAAACCAAGTATTTTAATTCTCATGAATATAAATTTGTGACATAATCATGGATTAATTTCATCTCAGTCTTTAGGCCTGTATTACTATGGTTACAGAAATAGTGGCACTTGAATATTGTGTGAGGAACTGCTGTGTTGCTGTCAGTGCCCTGATGCAGAGTTTGTCACAAACGGATGTGCTGCTTTGCCAGAGTTAGCAGAGCCACGTTGTTTCCTGGTACAGGATGTTGCTCCTGGGCAGGCTTACTCACCTAACAAGCTAGCACTGTGAAAGGAGAAATAATTACATGTCACATTGTTATTATCATATAACAAATGTTACTAATGTTAGCTAATTGTGTAATAAAATTAGTGCTGTTAGGGTCCTTTGAACATCATAATAATGTTTATTAACCCAAGTCTATGGCTTAGGTGTGCTTTTCCTCAAGCTGTAGCATTACATACAGTGCCATTTAGTTGCCCTCCTGGTTTTGTGTATTCCTAAAAGCTCCATCCCAAGACTGCTTAGAAAGAGAGAGAAGTCACTGCCCTTGTCCCTGTGGTAGAGCCCTGAAGTCTGTGACACCAGGAAGAGTCTTTCTCTCTGTCTTGCAGGGCCTGGCCTCCTCCTGAGTTTCCTCCTGAGGTCTGTAGCAGTCCTCCCAAAAGGAGAAAGTCCAAACTGTGGATACCCAGATATAAGTGAGGGAGGGACAGTTGTAGGCACCTGGGCTGCTGCAGTGTAGTGACTGAAAAACGTGACTGGGCCTGAACTGGAAAGCTAAGGGATTGGTTTTTATCCCTCCCCTGTAGTGTCTGGTACTTCTTGTACCTCTTGTGCTGGTTTAAGTTATAACAGAAGGTAGTCAGGGCAAGAGTCATTGTTTTGTGATGTGTTTAGACAGTGTAGAAGACAATGGGGGCCCACACTCTGAGCCATAAATAGTGTTAATTGTCAGCTGCTTCCTAAGCGACTGTCGGGAACAGGGACGGTTTCTCTTCCTCTCTTCTCCTATTGTTGATTTTTAGATGATGTTTTTAACTGAATTCTTGCAGGAGATTACCTATTAAAAGATTTAGGGCTTAACTTACACAAAATAAAGCCAAAGTGAGTGCTTGGGCCGGGATGTTGTAAGTAAAGTTTTTGGTAACATTTTAAACTTTTCTAATTCTTTCAAGCATTTGTCATTTTACTAATAGATTATCTTTGTAGATCACAGATTGCTGTTGAAATGAGAGCAGTCAGTGGAACACGCTGTAATTTTTATGGAAGTGCCTGAAAGAATGGGTGGGGAAACTAATAGGGAACTACATATGAATACTGACTTCTGGAGCAACAATGACACAGGACAAATTTTCTTTGGCAATAACTACTCTTTCCAGATCACTTTAATAGTGTACACTGTGAGAGGAGACGTTTGAGAAAGTGAAGAGTCTTTGGAACTTAATTTGCAAGTCAGATATATACTGCAAGTACTGCCTCATCCTGTTTTGATTGTATTAGTGGACCTTGTTGAAAACTTCGTTGCTTTTGCTTAGTCAAGGCAATCACGTTAGCATTAGCAGCTGATTTTCAAGGTGACATTTACCTGAGGGGAACAAACTTTGCTTTATTCAGAGAAGTATTTAAGGATAATAATTGCATTAGTTATCCAGCATTTAAGCAGGTAAAGTCACTAGCCATGATGATAAATGTTTTAGTGTGATTGTTCTTCTGTATTCCTCAATTAAAATTAATCCTGTGGAAGATAATTTAGAATAGATTGGCAGTTGTTTCTTTTGGTAGTGTGTTTCAGAGATACTAAACTTACACTGTGTATTGACTTGTTTTAGCTACAGTGGAGGATAATAGTTGATTACATGACTTGCCTGTGCAGATAAGCAAAATTCTTGTTGGAAAACTGCAATGCATTTATGCTAACACCCCAGCAAACACTCAGGAATGGTTAACTATTGACTGCCACCCTGTACTGCTAGAACTTGTCTGAACGTTATTTTTCTGTCTTTACACAGTGAATCTCCTCCTGACTGGGAAAATAGAAAGTGCTGTTACCTCATTAGGTAAGACATACTTTTCTTACCTGTATTTACTGTTCATCTGAGCTGTTGAAGCTGTTTCTTCCCCATACAAAGAGATGTTCTAATGAAAGAGTGACTTTTGTAATGACGTTTGTTTAAGACAGACTAACAATGACATCTTAGAAAGTTTAAGACTTTCAAGTCTTCCTGGGCTTTGTCCCGGTGCCAGCCAAGGGCCAGGGCTCGCTGTCCCCAAGGGCAGGGCTCCTTGTCCCCAAGGCCAAGGATCCCCGTCCCGCTGTCCCCAAGGGCAAGGCTCGCTGTCCCCAAGGCAGGGCTCGCTGTCCCGCTGTCCCCAAGGGCAGGGCTCGCTGTCCCCAAGGGCAGGGCTTGCTGTCCCCAAGGCCGGGGCTCGCTGTCCCGCTGTCCCCAAGGCCGGGGCTCGCTGTCCCCAAGGCCGGGGCTCGCTGTCCCGCTGTCCCCAAGGGCAGGGCTCGCTGTCCCCAAGGGCAGGGCTCGCTGTCCCCAAGGGCAGGGCTCGCTGTCCCCAAGGCCGGGGCCCGCTGTCCCCGTGCCCGGAGCGTGTCCCGTCCCCGGGGCTGAGCCGTGTGTTGGTGGCGGCAGGGACAAGCCCCAGGGCGGTGCGGGGGCCGCGCTGCCGTTTCTGTCCCTGGTGCTCCTGTCCCGGGGCAGGAGCGGCCACCGGGCGAGGCCGTGTTGGGCTCGGAGCGCTTCCATCCCCTCTGTTACACGCTGTTGGCATTAGTGTTGCTGCTGTCACTGCTCGTTTCCTTATCTGGCTGTTGTTAAATTGTAAATTGTTACAGGAACAGTAAATTGTTATCTCAGCCCTGATCTGCGTTTTGTCTCTCTCACCTGAGGGGGTTGGGGACAGGAGTGGCTGCGCGGGGTTTATTTTCCAGTTGGGTTTAAACCACAACGGGATTAGAGACTGCATCATTGTCATTGTGATAGATAAAAATTGTAAGCTTGAGGCTAAGGTCGGTAGTGCATGCTGATGTGTTTAGGGGAAAACTCTGGTTAGGGAGCATGCCTGGGAGCATCAAGTTAGGGAGAGTGGCTCATTGCTGAAGAAGCTAAAACAATAATATTAAAAATGTCTCATGAGTGTCAGCGTGGAAATTCAACCAGAATCGTAGCACTTAGGGTAATTTCCTTCCCTCAGCAGTGCTGTGACAATATGGGAATATTGCAGTCAGGGTCCTCTTAGTGATAAGGACCCTCTTGTGACTGTCAATCCACTGTCATATGTGTAGATGTACTTTATTCCCAAAGAGGCTGCAATTTATATTAAAACCGAAAATGGCAAACAAGGGAGATGGAAGGAAAGGATATTGGAAAATAGAAAAATAATTCCAGGACAGTAGGTTGAATAATGTGGGAGCTTGAGTGTTCAAGTCAAAATTGGGGGTTGAGCAAAGGTTTAAATCAGGAGAAGGTAGTACTCTTATGATTAGGTAACCTGCTTAAATTAAGCTTAGAGGAAGTGTGGATAAACTGTGCAGAGCATGTGTTGTTTCCAACACAGTATTTTCCATTCTTTCATTGGAAAAAGTACAGAGTGTCATTTATGTCCTGGTATGTTCTGCCTGGATGGTTCTTTAGCTTTTGATGGAGTTTGGCATCTGTTTAGGATACATGAGTTAAAAAAATCTGTAAATGAAGTAACTACACAGTTGCTTACTCAGACTGGTGATACTGTTTCAGTCTAAAATATGTAGAGCTTCTTCCAGTTGGCTCTGCTGCTTTCTAACACTTTTTTTCACTAGAAATAGAGTTGTAACGTCTGGCTTTTTTTCTGCAAGTATGCTGAAAACCTCAGAGTATTGTAGCCTTCATGTTTTCTTGTCTTCATACAGTTTTGAGTTACCTTGTCTCCTGATGGTGTAACTGGAGCTTGGGATGAAAATTATCATCAAAGGTCATTGCAGCAGAGGGATCCGTGTGTAGCTTCTCTTACAGAGCAGAAAGCTGGGTTGGCCTGTTGATTGAGCAGTGTGAGCTCAGATTTTGTCACATCTGTAAGTGGAGCCCTTGGACTGTGCCTTGGCTCGTTCTGATCAGGGGTAGAAGAAGCAAACTGGAGCCTGGGCAAGGAGAAGGGGGGAGCCTTAAGTCTTCTTTTTCCACATGCATAAGGGATGCATTAAACCATCTATGCAAGCCCTCCTTGAGGGAGCATTGTGAGAACTTGGGGAGAGTTTCCTGCTGACTCTTAGACAGCTACTTGAGGAAATGTATATTGCCAAGCATTTGGTTTTGAGAGGAGGTTCCTTGTGGCAAGTGCAAAACATCTTTTATCCTGGAGCAGATGTTTGGGATGTGTTCCTTGTGACTGGGACAGGCCCTGGTGCAGAAGAATGTGAAGCTGCAGGATTTATTTTCGTCTGGGATTGTCTGAAAATTTATTCTGGCACAGCATAATACCCTCGGTGCTGTCCTTTGGTGAAGATCAATGTCTGGTTTATTACAGTTGTTCTTGCAAAAGTAAGAGTAATATTATTCATGTAAAGTTTTTGGAAATGTCATTGCACGTATTTGTGGCACATTCAATGGGCAGAAGGAATCTACGTCTGTTTACAGTAGAAGAAATCCATTTAATTGTTACAGAAAGCTTCATTAAGATTTATGTCCTCTTGACAGAAACTCTCTGAACTCAAATCCCTTTTGGAATTTGTTTAAAGTTTTGGGTTTTCTTTTTCTTTGCTTGTTTTTTTTGTTGTTGTTTAGGGGTTTTTTGACTGTGCAAGATTTATTATTGTCTGTCTTTATAATTTATCTTTTCTTTAAAAGCACCATCTCAGTAAGATTTTTGGTGGGTTTGTTTGCAAACCCAGGAATTGGTGTTTTTATATTTCTTCGGTTAATGCTAAATGTGGGAAATTTAAGCATTTTGGAGTTTTTAGTGAATTGGGATTTCACTTTTGTTCTAGGTTTGTGCAGAAACGCTGTGGAAAGACACAGAATTGTTGAAAAAGTGTTATCACTGCTATTCATATGTGTTGTCACTGATGATAAGGCCTTCAGAATCCAGGACTGTACCTTTCTATTTAGGAACTTCCCTTTCCTTTAGATGTTTTGAACAGGCTTTTGTTTATTTTCCTTAAGGAATCACAGTGTCATGGTGGAGCCCAACTTAATAACACGGTACTTAGGCACGTGTGTGATTTTGCAGACTTCATGGCCAGGAACTGAGGAGGGAAGTGGGACCCTTTTATTGATGTTGAAGCCCCAACAGTATAAAATTCTGCCCTTGTGTGGTTTTGCCATTTTGTTTTCAGCACTGAAGGCTGTGTTTTTCTTTCAAAATTTGTGTGTGAAAAAAGAGCTGCTGAAAGCTGTGCTCAGGCACTTCACCTTTTCTGCCTTGCAGCAGTCAGTGCACAAGGAGTGGAGAGGAAGGCAACTGCTTTAGGAAGGAGGTCGATGGATGTTTGAAAATCCTCTAGTAATGAGCATTGGTGGGGAAAAAAAAAGACATCAAAAACATGAGGCAATTAAGTGGGGTTTGGGTAAACACCATAGTAGTTTTGGGAGGGATGTGTAGGGGTGTGTCCCCAGTTTGAACCGACAGGTTTCGGGGACCGTGGACATATGATTAAAACAGTGTAATTAAGTTTTGGCAATACGAATGACATCAAGACTGTAATGAGAGTGTGCCCCATAATCATCTGTGCCCAAAAGTTGTTCCTATATCTGTCAGGGGAGTCGTGTGTGTGTCTGTGGTGTGTTGAGTGTGAGTTTTCTGTGGCGTTGCCCGAGCAGCCTCTGTCCCCCTCACGGGGTCGGAGGTGACAGTTCCCTTCGCAGTGAAGGGAAACTGCGGCGGCGCCGCTTACAGCCCCGGGCTCGGGCTCTTCTCCTCTGCCATTCGGCAGGTCGAGAGAAAACAGCAGCGAAAAGCAGTTTGCAGCCCTGGTCTCTGTCTGTCCCCGTCCCTGCGGCTTCGGGAGAAAAGGGGCTGAGGGCCGCTCCGGTACGAGCCGCGTAGCCGCGCCCAGCCGAGAGGACCCAGCCCAGCCGCCCTGTCCTGGCTGCCCTGCCTCCAGCAAGACAAATTCCCTCCCTGAGTTTCCAGCCCCCTGCATCCAAAGAACTTCAGTCAGGGCTCCAGCCGTCAGGAGATAAGCCAAGGGAGATAGGAGAGATAGGAGATGGGAGTGGGGGCGGTGGAGAAAAGACTGACACCATTTCCCCCTTTGTCCTTTGACCCGCATGCTCCAAATGCAGGGCACCACCTTGGGGGGTGTGCCTGGCGGTTTTTGTTTGGGGTCTCTTTTTCTTTTGGGGAGTCCACGGGATTGAGCAGTTTTGTGTGTAGTCATTATTTGCTGTTGTGTCTGACGCTCGCTATTCTGCTTGTTAGTGAAGGGTTATTTTTTCACTTAATCTACTAATGTTCATTACTTACTTGGACCCCTGAGGGAGACAGCTAAACCCAGAGGCTTCTCCTTTAAATTGTCTTGAACCAAGACAAATATTAATTCAGATTTGTGGTCCATTCAAATCAGGACCCTTTGCAAAAGCCAAGCAATTGTCCTTTTGATTTTGAGTAGGACAAGTCTGAAATGCTTGATGTGTGTCGGGGGGATAAGGCTATGGTAAAGTATTGGCAAGAATAACCACTGTCAGATGAACTGCCAAAAATGGCATATAGTGTCAGTGCAGCCCTTAGATTTGCACAGTTACAATTCTTCTGTTAAAAGGAAAAATCTATTTCTTTTGTTGCTTGTTTTTTTCTTGCCTCACATTTATATCAGATGTGCAGTGTTAATAAGAAAAAGCATTTCTCACTGGAGACCTGAACTGTGATGTTATGGCAGATTCTCTACATTAGGAAACTACATTGTTCCAAAAGAAAAAAATGTAGGGATGTTACTTCAAAAGAGCTGGTCCTGCATGGAACTATTGCTCAGAGTCTTTGTAATTACTTGCTAAAACTGGGAAATAAGTATTTGGGAGAATAATTGCTCTGCTAACTACACTGATGAATGTGTGAATGGAAGTGCTCATGCAGAGCCATCAGCCTGTCAGTGGGACTTCCTGAGAATGGAAACCAAATAAGTTTTGTGTAATTTTGATTCTGTTCTGTTGCAAATACTATGAGTAAGGGATATTAATCCAGAACATAATTTGGTACAAGGGTAGCAGAAATATTTGCACAGGTGTTACTGGAAGCTTCTGGATAGTGCTGTCTGCTGTATTTGTTCTTTCATTTTGTGCATTCTGTTTCCTTCCCATTTTGAAGCGTTATCAACCTGACAGTTAGAAAATGCAGCTTTTCCAGCTCCTTTATGTGTTTGCTAGCTCTTGGTCCTCTTCTGCTGCTGTGATATGGTGATGCAGTAACAAAAGTATGTGCAGCACAATTACAGACCTAAAGAAACTGAGAACTGGAGTTGGAAAGTCCCATGGATTTTACATTTGCTTTTATAATTCTGTAATTGCAACTGCATCTCAGTGTTTTCCAGCATCTGTCATGGAGCTGCTCTGGTTTTAGAAACGTGATAACAAAAATGTTCTTGTTTTTGTAACCTCATTACTGCAAAATATTTGTTTGGGAACGGATGTTTTCATGTCTTCTGTATGTTTTTGTGGCCTTTGAAACTGGTAGGAATTAAATGCATGTATTCCAGTGGAATGCTCTACCTGGAGATTGAAAAGATTAGCATTTTTATGTTTTGCCTCGAGTGAGTTACTCACCTCATGCTTTTTGTATTCCTGTGGCTCTCACTTCAAAAGTGCTTGCTGTGGGCAAACAGAATAGTGCCAGGCCTGGGTTTCCTGAAGGGGACCTGCTGCAGCCCAGCCCCGACCAGGAGCTCCACAGGCAGCCCTGCCACCTGAGCTTTGCTGATACTCCTTCGTGCCATCCCTCCAGTGCAGCTAAATCTGACCCTGAGTGGGAATTGAAAATGGTGTATTTGTGTGCCTGGATTTCAAGCAATAATATAAATCTCTCATTTATAATGCAGTGTATTTGGATGTATATGAGGTAACAAGGTCTAGGCAACCTTTTTTTTCCCCTTGCTACATTTTTCTGCTACAAGAATGTAAGCTTCTGTCAAAAACTGAAATATTCAGCTGCAGTCCACAAGTAATGCTCTAGATAGTAATTTGTTTTAAAAATAGTTTAAATAATATTTTTGGAGACTGCTCAGAATAGCTATTGCATTACAGAGAATTTCCCCTCTTGCTTGGAGTACGTTTTCCTATCAGAACAGCTTTTCAACTTGTCCTTGGAACATTTAATTTTCATTTTTGAATTGCTTAATTCCAAATTATAAGTATTTGATGTACCCTGCTGCTTTCCATTGAAAGAAATAAAAGTGCTTTGAAAATGCTGAGCTTTATTTGGCCTTGTTTGTTCCTTTCCTGGTCTTGAAAATTTTTCCTATCTATATGGGTTCAGAAGGAATTTAGACTACTTTAGTAATGTCCAGTGAAAACATTTAACGTTGGAGTGCAGTTTACTTTTTTGTGGGAGGGGTGGGGGTGTGGTGGGTGGTGGTGTTTTTTGAACCCTTACAAATTCTTCACATAGTTAAGAGTATAAACAACATGTCCAGGAACATGCTACAGCAAAATGAGCTACTAGCTGCTTTACAGTTAATATGGATCTTCTTCACTTGCTGGGTGACCTACCTAGGCTTTGGGAAGCTGATAAGAAGGATTTCTGTATTACATCCTCTTGGCTGATCCATCAGTAATATTGATTGTAGCCTGTGGTAGATTCATACAAGGTTATTGATTGGTCCTGCATTGAAATGCAGGTTATGCTCACCTACACTTGGTGTGGGTGTCTTAATTAAAAAACAGGGCAGGGAAGAAAGCAGTAAGAGGATAAAACTGTTGACTCTCATATGTCTGCAGTCTCTAGAAACTGATGACAGCTCTTGAAATAATATGAATTGTTGATTAGGCCAAGCATTAACAATATTATTTTTCTCCCTTATTAACAGCTGCTTGCAGTGGAGAACTGGAACAGCACACAGAGAGACGGGGAGTCATCTATAGTCCTTCCTGGCCATCCAACTATCCTCCAGCCATAAACTGCAGCTGGTACATTCAAGGAGACCATGGAGATATGATAACAATTAGGTATGGCTTGATATTTGTGGAGGCAAAGGCTTGCTTTGCTGAAATAAAACAAAATGTGAGTTTACCTGATACACCAGTGTGAAGCTGTCCTCAGAGCCACTGGATGGTCAAAGAAAACCAAAAGTGCTTACACTGGAACATTGTTCCACATTGGGCACCTCTCTCATTTTAAAAATGCTTCACTGTGTCTTGCCTCTGTAGACTGCTTCTGCCATCCATTATTACAGAAGTCACTTGTGGTCTTTTAATGTGTTTATCTTCACAATGCCTGTGTGAGGCTTCATATGCCCCTGGCAGATGAGGGAGTGGGAAACAGCAATATATTTACTCACATTCAATAATGCCCTTTCCCTTCACTGCTTTTAGATGGGAGTAGGTGATGGCTATAAAACCTGGAACAGCTTCAGTGGGCTTGTAAAACTCTTCAAGAAGAAATAGCATTTTCACTAATGTCTTGAAATGGTGCCATGTTTAATAGACAGTTGAAGATAATTATTACTTACTGTTACTTGTTTACCAAAGGACACATGCTTTTCTGCTTAATATTTATTTCCACCAAATCAAATAATAGTTAGCATTTGTGGTACAATTTCAGCTTAATTCTAGAAAAATGCTATTCAATAAAGACCCAAATGTACTGGAAATGGTTTGTTAAGAATGTTTAGGGTATAATATGAGCATACTGTGAATGTGCTTAATTTCTCTGGGCTAATGGTAGGATCCTTCACAAACCAAGAATTTCTTACTTAAAGAATAAAACCCAGGAAAAGTTTTTCTTGGGGGGGGGGTTCAGTACTGTTACATTTGACACCATCTGCTCGTTCTTTGCTCAGCTGCTTAAAGGGACTGCAAAACCTCTTCTGCAGATGCTCAGAAATTGAAAACAAATCTGCCACAGATGGAATAATAGGAAGGCTCCACCACCCATAGTTCAAAATAGGAAATACTCACCAAAAGTAATGAAATAAATACCTGCCAGCATTTGAAATTCATAAATAGAAACATGCTTTTAAACCCCATTACATTACATTGGACATGGGGAATTTGTTTCAAAGCAGGGATTGTTGGAAACTGAGAAAGCATACAAATGAGACACAGGACTTGACTCTGGAGAATAATGCTGCAGTTCATGCTATGAAAAGAACTCAGAGCTCCAGTTAGAATCAGGACTCTCTTCTGCAAGTATGTGTGTCACAAGAGGCTAAAGAAACAAAGGAACATGAGGTGTGGCAGCTGGTAATAATGTGTGTACAGTTTAGATGTATGCACAGCAATATGACTTGAAAGATGTCTTCTTAATGGGTTTGTTTTCTATCCCTGATTGCACAGGCACATCCTGCCCTGCTCTGCACATGCAAACAATAGAAACTCCGTGTTTACATCCCAGGGACCAGTGCTGTGGTGTTGTTTCTGACTATAAATGTACTTGGAATGACTCACTCCAGTGTGTGACGTGCACAGTGTTACAGCATCTGAGGATTTCTTTCCAAGGCTGTTGCCCTTGCAATGCCAAGGGTGTAAAAGAAGGAGCTGAATGGCTTAGGCTAGGAGGTTTCAAATGGAAACATGTTTTCTGCTTTCCAGTTGGATGTGCTGCTTGTTCTAACAATGTGTTGGTAGGGGCATAAGAGTAGTTTTTTTAGTTTTCCTAGGAAAATCAAACACAGTTCTTGTGCTAACATCTGGATTTTGAAAAGTTTCAAAAAACCCCATCTCCTTTGTGTTGTGTGACACAGTGTGCACTTCCTTCGATCTTGAATTCTCATGGAAAATGAGACAGCAGTGCTATGTAAGAGAGATATATATCATGAGATACAGCAGGAGTCATTAAGGGATAAAATTGCAATTGAAAGTATTTCTTATTTCCAAACTGTTTGTACTTGGTGGGTTTTTTTAAAGAAACCTATTTTTCAGCAGCTGTCAGTAGAACAGTGACCAGATCTACATGTGTATGTGAGATGCTGGCTTCTGTGGCCATCTCCTTTAGAAGCTGTGTCTTAATGTCTGTCTTTCATGTGTGTATTGATTTTCTGCATATCCTCACATTTCCATGCTTACTGGTTTGCTTTATAGTTTACTCTTTAGAAATCCTTGAGGAAGCTTTCCTATGAACAGGAAGTAGATGTTTGTTGTGCTTATCTCACTCTATATGCATATTTCAGTACTTCCTTTCAAGTTGGTTTGTCTGATGGAATGGTACTGTTGAGAGCTGTGAACAAGCCACTGTTTTCCAGGACTATGTTATGTCTCTTTAAATTCAGGTAATCAGTTGCTAGTTATTGTTTTGGAAACTACTTGATTTTTTCCACCCATTTTCTCTATTTTTATGCTTCTTTTCACAGAGGATTACATAAAATCATGCAAGATCAGATAACGATGTCATATGCAGTAACTGCATTTGTACCATCCTTTACAGGCTTTATAGGTTTGTTTCCTCATATTAATAAAAGGATGAAAAAATTTTGTTTAGCATTTGCTGTTACTTGATGGTTGTAATTAACCCTAGTGTGAGTAGAGTATAAATTTATTATTTTATTACTGTAATTTACGGGACTGCAAGTAAAATGTTCTCCATGTTCAGAATTCAAGATAAGAGTATTGAAAAGTGATCTACTTAGTGACCTACTCAAGCTGTCTCTTACTAACTGAGGTGAGGGGATCACCTTCATTGGCTTTCACTTCAGTGATTCATAACACAGGCTTTGGAAAAAGAAATTGTCAGATACCATTTGAGTTTCAATTTCTGCATAAAGTTCAGGTCTGTTCCTATATTCTTGCTGGTCTGTAATTGTGTGAGAGCTAAAGGAGCTGCTTCACAGTCTATTTGCCAAACTTAGAGTGTTGCAGAACTTGACATTAATTGGAAAAAACCTCATAATAGCCGTTTACTTGCTCAGCTTTTGAAGGAATAGCCCCAGTGTCTCTTGCCTGAGGTTATGCAGTTAGCTGGTGCTTGGGAGCTGGGAGTAGAATAGAACTTTCCTGTCTTGAGGTCCTTGTGCTTCAGTGGTTAAGCAGAAGTTTGTAATGAGCCAATTAAGTCATCAGTTGTTCACAGTCTACACTCTGGGTGAGAAGTTGGCAAATAGAAGTAACTTTTCTTGCTTAATTGGTCGGTTGGTTTTATTTTGGGACTGTACTTTACTGACTGTCCATAATATTTATTCTCCAATTTTTAAAATGACTTTAGAGGGCCAAATTGGATGTTTACTTTTTTATTTATTTACTAATTGCTTTCATTCAGATTTTGCATCCCATGTTTGTCCTTTTCCAGCTACTAAGAAAGCTTTCTTTTTCTTTAATCTGTAGTCCCTCGTGCCTAAATTACTGAAAGGGTTGTAGAGAATTCCCTGCGTTATTTATAGAAGTTCTTTTTTTTCCTAGCTGCTACTGTTCCTTTCAGTGCAGATGGCAAAAAACTAAGCTCTGCTAAACATTAGTTTTGAAGGAAGCACATTTTTCCTCATCTATGTGGCCTGTTAATGTGTATTAATGATTGTCTGGTTTAATGAAGTACGTTCCAGCAAGGTAAAAGTTCTTGTCAGATAGTGGGAAGATCCCACTGTAGGCTGTTACTTCCTGTGAGTACATAGGTGAGAACTGATCTGTGTGACTAACCCTGTCATTTTCTGTAAACTCCTGGAGTTCTGCTCACTGCTGGAGACAACCTCTTTTTCAGTATCATGCCACGGGTAAAAGAATCAGATGAGTTTACTGGTTTCTGCAGCATTCAGTAAAAAGAATTAGTGCTGCATTTCTCAGTTCACATTGAGTTGTTCTGATCCTCAAATTCTGAATACTTTCAGTGTTTAATAGGCTATTGTATTTTTCTGTAAAAATGTGGGAGGGACATTCCAAGAGCAAGATAATAGCATCTTTCAGGAGAAACAAAACCTGCAAAATTTGGTCCAGTAATTTTGATCTAGTACACCAGTGTCCTTTAATATTCCTGTATTGTTTTGGAGATCCACAGGTAGCAGTAAGAGCAGCCTAAGGGCCAGGCCATTTTAGAGGGTGTTGTTCTGTGATGGCTGTAGTGTTTTGTTTACGTTGTAGTTCTGTTTCAGTATGGCTCCTGTTTCTTGTTTTAGTCACAAAAAATGATGTAGTTTTTTGATACAAAAGGTCTGAGACTTCCCTCTAAAACAGTAACTACAGACTTCAGTACTTTTCCAAAGACTGTACAATGTCTGTGTAGTCCTACAAGCAGTACAAGCACAAGTCTTTGTCCCATATTTCCACTGTATACCAATACTCATTCAAACACTGGACTTATCCTTTTGACAGAAAAATTTGCATTCCAGATTGAGAAAGCTCAGCTGAATAAATGAATGTTTTGTGGGTAGCAGGATTAAGTTATTCTTCAGAGGACTATAACAGAGCAGCTCTAGATCTAATTAGAGATGATGAAAGAAGTAAAGCAGTAGAGGCTGAGTGCAGGATTCAGGACTCTTGGCTAGAATAAATCAGTTGGCTACTTAATGTCAGAGTAGAATGGCAGAAACTTCTCAAAACCTTGTTGTCACAAATGCATTATAAAGTTAAGCCAAATTTTATATCCTTACAAGTGCAAACATGTATTCATATTGTTTTCATGTTTCTTCAGAGGGCTTGTTCAAGTCTATCATGCTTTTGGTCTTGTGTAGAATCATCATCAAGACTAAATGAGGAAAAGTTTGCTTCTAGTAGGGGCAATATAACTTAAAAGGGTGCTGAAATAGAGTGACAATGTCTTAAAGAAAAATTGGTTGAAAATACATCTGTTTATTAGCTTGCATAAGGGGGAACATAATTGCTTTGACTTTGCTTTGGCTCTTAGCAGAAGAAATTTTGTAACTGCTGTGGTATCTATTACACATAAAACTTCACATTAGAACTGGAACGTACACAGAGAAATTGTGTTTGAAACTTACAGGCACTCGGGATTAAGATGTTTGTTTTTGTAAAAGAGTTTGTTCTTGTGAATATTCTGTATTGCCCTTTTTGAATACCAAGGCATTTTTTTCAGTAGCTTGTGTATATCTCTGAGAGGCATGGTGTTCTTAGGGAATCTATTAAACACAGTGTTTCCTTGCAAGTCTCTTCTGTCTCATCACTCTTGTACTCTGTGGCTGAAGTTTGGATTTGTTGGTGAGAAAGTGTGGGATTCCACTCTGAATCTGTCTGAGATGTACAAGTGGCACTCAGGACAGTCAGTTATCCTCTGTGTATGCCTGGGCTTCTGCATTGGAAGCTGGAACTGAAGGTTCTTCCTCTTCCACAACCAAAAAAGCTGTTTGTTAACAATGTATAATACTAGACTTTCAAGATGCAAGTAAAAGATATTAATTATGCACAAATGCAGGCTCTTGAGGTGTATTGCTGTCATCTGCAAAGGGGTTTGTAAATAAGGTATGTGCATGTAGCTGACTTTTCTGTACTCTTTGTATGAATCTTAAAAGTGTTAAATATTTTTTTTTTTCCTACAAAGAAATGCATTTTAAAGTAAGTTATAGACAGTTTATTGTATAGGCAAATTCTGCCCTGGGTTTGTGCAGTCTGTGTTGTGTAACCATGCTATGGCTGAATTATTTACCTGATAGACAAAAGTAGCTCTTTTCAGCAGAGTGAGGAAAATGAGTGGCTGTGGGACCCAGCTGGAGTGCTGAGAACTGGGTAAGATAGGGGAACAATTTGTTTGCCTCTTTAAGGTTGATTCTGGTACATCTAAAATAACTACAGAAGTAAAGGATCAAAAGATTTAGTAAATGAACTTGTTTATATCATACAAACAGAAAATTTTTAGTCATTCCCACCTCCCTTCCCAGTTTTGAGTTTCCATTTCTTGATTGAGTGACTGTTTCCTTTTCTTAAAAACTTTTGTTGTTGGGCAGATAGGTATATCTAACACTTAGTCAAAAAGTTTTCATTTAAAAATTCCTATGAACAATCCTCCAGTTAGATGACAGAAACCCTACATGATGTGTGGTGCCAAAATGAGTTTCAGAGAGCAGAAGTGGTGTGGTAGCTCAGTAATGCTGTCTCACATCTCATGTAACAAACAAACTTTATGTGAGTACCTGTAGCTTCCCTGATGCTTTGGATAATTCCTTTTCATGAGGCAGTGGCTCTTCATTTTCTTGGTCATTAAAACGTTTTATGCAGAACACCTGTAAGAGAAATACTCTGGTTTATCTTTGAATGGCTGAGTATTTAAATCTTTTTATTTTAGCTGCACAGTCATCTGAAACTTCCTTGCAAAATATGCTGGATTCAGAAGCTCGATGAGATTGCTTATAGCAAAGAATTAAGTGCTGTGGGAATATTTCTTCACAGCTGGGAAGACACACAGAGGTTGGTGGGAGAAAAAGAGTTAGAAGAGGAAGGACATTTCTGGGTGGATTGTCCTTGCACATACATTGTTTGTCATCTCTTAATTTCCATTTTAACTTATCACTTTCAGTGGTCTCTTACTTCTCGTGCTCTTGCTGATAAAATGTTTTTTGAGAGTTATTAAGCCAATGTGTTTGGCAAAACCTACACGTGTGGGAAGGCTGAGTCTCCTGCTAGAATGAATTAGCTAGTTTACATAGTTGCTGTTCTTTCCCTTTCAAATTCAAAGGTCAAGATCTGGCAGGCATTGACAGCCTTTTGTAAATACACATTGATATCAGAAAATTATCTTTCAGCTTACCTTTTTCAAAGAATTTGTCTTTGATGTTTGTGAAAAAATCCTTTAGAGAAGGAGATCTGTATTTTGGAGCAGCTTTTCTGCCTTTCTGAAAATTGTGTGTAGATATTTGCATGGAGAATGCACGAACTTCTACACCAAGTTAATTTGTTGTAGCTGAGTTACATAAAAAGGGACCAAAATTAATTTCTAAGTGTTCTGAACAATGTGCCATTTCCTAATGAGTATGTTTTTCTGTGCAGTCTGCAATCTGCTATTGTCATTGCAGATTGCTGAATACAAATGCAATCTGTTTCATCAGAGAGCAAATACCACATATGGCTCCTGAGCCACAGGTTAGGGAGTATTATCCAGTTGTGTTCAGTGTTCTGCAAACAGCCAGGGCACCTCTTTGCACTAGATAAGCTACTATTGAATAATCACTTGGCTTGTGTCAGCAGAAGGGCTAGAAATTTGACTGGAAAAGGTTATAGTCTTGTTTGCTCTGCACTCCCAGAAAGGGAGTATTTTAATCTTTGAATTAAAAGATAATGGTGTTAGATTTTAGGTTCCATTTCCACCCCTCTTCTCATCTTGATCTCTCCTTGCTCATCCATGGCTTGAAGAGTGGATTTGTGTCTCTCATACATAGCTCTTTAGGGTTCTTTGTACTGCTTCCTATAGTTCTTTTTAAGACAGTAGTCAAGCCTGTCATCCCTGGTTTCATTGCTTTTACAGTTGGAAATGACTGCTGAAGTTAATCTACTTTCTGTATAATGTATTCTGTAATTTTGCTTTTCCTTATATCTGTATTTTAGGAAGCAGTTTTGTTTAAGGACTGAGTAAAAGAGGAATCATTGTTTCAGCTTTTGGAGCTACTTTGGTATGATGTTTATGCTTGTGAGATGGGTGCTTTTCCACATTGTGGGATATGCATTGTTTCTATATACTCAGGGTAGTGTATAGAGGGTAGATGCTTCATTATCTTGGAATGTGATCACTTTGTCAGCACTGCTTGCTGCAGAGAGTCAGCCATTAGAGTCTGTTCTTTCTGTGTTAGGCTTTGTTCCAGATACATGTCCTCTTTATAACTTGTGCTTTCTTTTATTCTTAACAGTTTTAAGAACTTTGATTTGGAGGACTCTCAGAAGTGTGCAGTAGACTGGTTGATGATTGGCCCATCTTCCAAGAGGGAGGAGTACAAAGTGTGTGGATCTTCCATACCTCCATCTTTCATCTCTGCAAGGGACCACGTGTGGATATTTTTTCACTCAGATGCGTCAAGCTCAGGGCAGGCTCAGGGATTTCGCCTTTCATATATTAGAGGTAAAATCTTATGGGTTTGTTGGCTTCACTTTATACACTCTCTGGCAAAACTTGGAAGGCAGCAGTACTTTTTCTTGACAGGTGTCTTGGGCCATTGATGGCTGTAAAGTGTTGGTGTGGTAATAGTGATATCATTTGCAAGTGGCTTTTTAACAGTATTACTGAAGTGTACTGGCCTGACTAATTAGCTTGTGACATGCATGGTAGTAAATGTTGAAAAGTGATACCAGATAGTTCCAAAGGTTTTGATACTGATTTTTTTCCTCCTTGTCCTCTTTGACAGGAAAGATAGGTCAGTCTGTGTGCCAGTCAGATGAATTCCGTTGTGCAAATGGGAAGTGTATTCCCAGTACTTGGAAATGTAATTCCATGGATGAGTGTGGTGATAACTCAGATGAGAAGAATTGCACTGTCCCTCCAACAGACCCTCCCTCCAGCATCTGTCCCTCAGGAATGTTCCAGTGCAGCGCAGCCCGCTCCACCAAATGCTTGCTGAACGAGCTGAGGTGTAACTCCGTTAAAGACTGCGGCGATGGCTCGGACGAGGAGAATTGTCCTGATCTCTCCTGTGGCAAAAGGCTGGGGAATTTTTATGGCTCCTTTGCTTCCCCAGACTTGTTCCGTGCTGATCACAGCAGGTCAGACCTTCGTTGCACGTGGTATGTGGACACACAGGATAACCGGCACGTTCTGCTGCAGCTGGATTTGCAGTTAGGCTACAATGACTATGTCAAGGTGTATGATGGCATTGGAGAGAGAGGTGAGAAATTAATGCAGACGTTTTCACACCACAACAATAGGCATTCTGTGAGCGTGGAGTCGTCAAAGGGCCAACTCACTGTCTCCTATCATGCCCACTCCAAGAGTACTGGCCATGGATTCAATGCAACGTATCAGGTGAAAGGCTATTGCCTTCCTTGGGAGCACCCTTGTGGAAGTGATGAGGAGTGTTTCACAGATAAGCAGCATTGTGATGGCTGGTGGCATTGTCCAAATGGCAAGGACGAGGAGAACTGTCCTGCTTGCCAGAAGAACGAATACCCGTGTGAAGGAAACAGTGGGCTTTGTTACTCAATACTTGACCGCTGTAATAACCAGAAGAACTGTCCAGATGGCTCAGATGAAAAAAACTGCTTTACTTGCCAGCCAGGAAATTTCCATTGTGGGACAAATCTGTGCATCTTTGAGACTTGGCGCTGCGATGGCCAAGAGGACTGCCAGGATGGAAGTGATGAACGTAACTGCCTGGTGATTGTTCCTAGGAAGGTCATCACAGCTGCTCTCATTGGGAGTCTGGTGTGTGGCTTGCTGCTGGTGATAGCACTGGGTTGTGCATTTAAATTATATTCTCTGAGGACCAGGGAGTACAGGTAAGTGTCATGCTTTGCTGATGTTTTCATAGCTGTGGTGGTTTTTTCCGTTTTGTTAAAAGGAAAAAAAAAGTTGATTCTTAACCAGAGAATTTGCAAAATACTGTGAAATCAAATCCAAGGACCTAAGACAGCTAAGTAGTAGTCACTGCATTAGGCTTAGAGAAGATCTCTGGGAGTAGTGAGCAGAAATATCAGCTTGTCTGTGGTTTGTGAGAAGTACATGTTTATTATGTGGTATGGCAGAATCTGTGTCTAACTTAATCTGTCTTGAGCAGTTTCCTTTTCCTTCTCATCCCCTTCTACCAAACCTCTTGTCCCTGCCAAAAACTGAATGCTGAGCTGCCACAGTGAAGTCTTCACTGAATCTGAATTGAATAACCCTTCACTCGTCCCCAAATACTCCAGTTCTCAGTTCTGCTAAAAGTGATGTCGTGCTATGGTGGGGCCTGTTCTGAGCAGGAGTTGTCCATGGTGTGAGCTGTGCCCCTTTGCCCTGGTTCTGTATGCCTCATTTTAGGTGGAGTGTGTGTGTTTCTTTGCCTGTGTGTTACGTGTATGTGTAAGTAGGGTTCTGCCTTGTAGGAGAGAGTCATAGGGGACGTTCTGGTTCCCATCTTGTCACATACATCAGCTCTGTGCTGGGCTGCTGACACTGTGTTTTAAACAGTGTGCTTTACATTTTCTCCTGATCAAATCTGCACGATTAAGGACCTGCAAAAGAGCTGCTGTGCTAAGGTGGGAACTTCAGTGCCTCTATTCTGTCAGGACTGGCAAACCTCTCTGCAACTGCAAGCTGCCCCTGTTGGGTGATAGTTTCCAGTTCTTAACGTCTTTTCCAAAAATAACCTTTGGGCCCTTGCTGAACAAGTTACTGCTGTTACTGGCACAATAATTACTGGCCAGCTGAAAAAACTTCAGTTGCCACAGTGTCCAGCCTGAGACTTCACTTAAGAGTTTGCTGGTTTGATTCATTCATATTTATACTCTATACCCTGTACTCTTCATCCTTTTGTTTATTTAACATCCTGATAAGATTTTCCTGGAGCTTAGTGGAGAGTCTGTGGTTTTACTCCTAGCATGAGCCCTTTGACAATGCTTTTATACATTGGTGTCAGAGGGGCAGGACAGACTGTTACTTCTCTCCCATGTTTTCCCTCTGGTTCTGTTTGCAGAGCATTTGAGACTCAGATGACACGACTGGAGGCAGAGTTTGTGCGGCGGGAAGCTCCACCCTCCTATGGACAGCTGATTGCACAAGGACTTATTCCCCCAGTTGAAGACTTCCCCGTGTACAACGCATCACAGGTATGCAGTCAATGAATATTTCAGCAGCCAAACTACTATAAATTAGATAAAATCAATCTGGAACTGTGTTTCAGTGGCTGTGCTAATTATATGGAAGTAATATAAAAATGTGTATGCATTACATGGAGCTGAAGAGCCACAGTTCCACAGGTGCTGTGGGTGGTTTTGAACATGTTAAAATATATTTTTTGGGGAACAGCAGTGAGATAAGCGCTTCTGCTGTACATCAAGACAGAATGAGAGAAAGGTCAGAAAGTAAATAGAAAAAAAGGGCTTTTCAAGCTGAAACTGTAAATGCACCTGAAATGATGAGAAAATAAAGTCTCTAGCAGTATTTTTGGAAAATTCCTGATTTTCCAAATTTATTTTTATTTACAGGTAAATTACACTGGCAAGCCATTAAGTCATTCTGTTTTATTGCTGAGTACTCAGAAAACTCCTGTACCCTGTCAGAAGTATCCAACTGAGATACATTTCCTAATGTGATAAAGCACTTGTAGTTTGTTACTCCAGTGGAAAATTAACTTTGTGGGCAGACAAGTAGAGTTTAAACTCTTAAAGGAAACACTGTAAGGGACAGAAGTTGTGGCTGCCCTTCCCTGGCAGTGTTCAAGGCCCGGTTGGGTGGGGCATTGACCAGCTTGGTCTAGTGGGAGGTGTTCACAGCAGGGAATTTGGAATTAGATGATCTTTAGGGTGCCTTGCAAGCCAAACCATTCTATGAATCTGTGAGAGTATTTTGGTATGGGCTGGGCTGTCTTTGGTGTTCTCAAATAGTTTGTTAGAAAATACACGTTTAAGAAGGAAGCACGGGGATTGAGTCTGAGTATTGTGGTAAGGTGGAGATATTCGTGGAGAGAACAGGGTTTAGAAATCTTTTGGAATCTTTGGAAACCTTTTCCAAGAGCCTGTGTGAAATGCTGCTTGCTGCCTCTGTGTTGCAGGCCTCTGTGCTGCAGAACATCCGCACGGCCATGAGGAGGCAGATGAGGCGCCACTCGTCCCGCCGGGGCTCGTCCCGCCGGCGCCTGGGCCGGCTCTGGAACAGACTCTTCCACAGGCCTCGGGTGAGAGGGCAGATCCCCCTGCTGACACCTGCCCGCACCTCACAGACTACCCTGGGGGATGGCATCATCAGCAGTGCTGATGGCACTGCTCAGAGTCCTCCACCTTCCCCTGAAGGACCTGGTTCAGAGGCAAACGGCCAAGCCAGGGGCCCACAAGAAGCTGGGTGTAGCAGCCTGCAGCCAGAGACTGAAATGACAGAGCCATCGCCTTCCAGCATCTTCCAGCCAAATACTTGCACAGCAGCACATGCAGAGCCCGAGGCTGGACACAGAGATAAATCTTTAAGTGCCGACTCTGACAGAGAGCTTCAGCAGTGCAGTAAAGTAGATACAGGAAAGGCTTTCAGAGATCCTTTATCTGAAAGTGTTACAGAAACGATCCATGGAGGGTCAGTATCCAGGAGGACTGTCCCAGAGGACAGTAGTTTAAGTGGAAGTCATCCACTGAGTGAAGATCCATGTAGATTGCCCTTAAAAAAGTGGGAGTCTGCTTATCCAGACAGCCCCACGAATGTTCATGTCCAGGTGGATGGACAAAACCAGTGTTGCCCTAACTCATACCAGGAGGAGCCTTTGGGTGTTCATGCAGCCTGTTGCCATTCTTTGGAAGTGCCAATGTTACAGTCATCTACTTCCCTCTCTGAAAACAATACTAGTGATGATGAATCTTTACTTGTTTGCTAATAAAAATTTTTGTTTTGTCCATGTCAGTTTTGTAACTTCATTGTTTTTGTGGCAATGCACTTTGATGATAGGTGGTATGTGTGTGCTCCCAACTTTCTCTCTTAAAATGAGTGTGCTTTAATCCCACAGTGAGTACAGTAGAAGACTAAATGGGACAAGTTTGTGTCACCATTGCTGTTCCTGAAACTGCAGTGGGGCAGAAATAGGCCAGTATGTGATGGCAGGGGCTGGGAGAACATGAATGTGTCACTGCAGTTTGGAGGCATCTCCATCTTCTGCTATTTCTTTTGTACTTTTAGTCACGCTGCATTCAGTGTTTCTTTGCCTTTCAGTGGTCTTACTGAATTAGAGAATTCTGTTGGAACCCTGGGCAGACACCAGTCATTGTAACTCTTGAGTACTAAGCTACTAATAACATTATTGTCTTTTTAGGCATAATAATTTAATTAAAATTTAATAATTTTAATTAAACATACTTAGGAGAAATTAAAATCCCTTGTAGCTTCCTCTTTTATAGAACATGCTCACTTCTTTTGCTCCCTTCAGAAATGTTTTGATGGCCATATGTACCTTGAAGCATCCACTAAATCCAGGGTCTCTGTATGGGATACCCAGAATGCAACCAGGTGTCTTGGCTGCTAAAGCTTTGTAATGAGAGTGTAGCAGTGTTCAGTGTAAGTGGAGTGCATTGGATCCTAGTTGCAGCAATATTTCTTTTTTGCTTTGTCTTGTGTTGGTTGCATTTTCTTCATAGTGATGTTGTGAGTGTTGCAGAATTGTTTCCTCCTTCTCTGCCCGTTGTCCTCTTCTCCCTTGTGTTTCCAGGGACTCTGTGCTGATACCATTTGGAGTGTGCCTGAGGGACACTGAGGCTTTACAGCTCCTTGGGGCTGCACTGGGGAGCACTGAGCACTTGGTCAGGATCAGAATTCTGTTTTATTTTGAAATCAAATCTGTCTCACAAGTTTGCTTGTAAATCTGCTATGTAAGTGCAGATGTATAAGCCAGTGATTTCATTTATGTTTTCCTTTTAGAGAATGTTATTTTGCTTTTTTTATTTTTATTTGGTTTTTTTCTTTGATGAACTGAAATGCATCAGTGCCGTTTTAAAGCTGACGCTGTGTAGATTGTACACAGTTAAATGTAAACTGGTGCCTTTTTGTTTTTTTATAGTGTAATTAAAAGTAAGCAAGTTATATTTACCTGCAAGAAAGTGGCATTGCTTAATGAGGAGTCCCTGCAGAATGACAGAGCTCTGCTGTGTGATAGCTTGGTCCTGTGATGGCTGGGCTGGTGGTCAGACTCACCCTGCTCTAACAAGAGCTCTGCTTCAGTTCCCCCTGAGACAGTGACAAACAAAAATGCTTTATAAAGGAGTTAAAAAGGAAGTTGATGCTGCTACTCTGTAAACATCCAAGTGCTCCAAAACCTGTTTGTTGTTGTAGGAATTCAAGTTGTCCAGAGTTATTAACTGAGCTTGTGAAATTGGGGTTTTTGGCATCTGTGGACCTGAGTTCTGCTGCTCACAGGACTTTCCTGGCTGTAAAGGCAAACAGACTTCTGCAGTGAACAGTAAAGTTTACATCAAAGTGTCAAAGGTTTTTTTCCTTTAAATGGGCTGCGTTTTGCCCTGGATCTTACACTCCCTTTGGGGGGAGTGCCTTGAAAAAAAACAAGGAATGGGACTTTGGCCTACTGAAATGTAATGTGGAAGAATTAAATAGAAGTGATTTTTTTTTCCTCTTCTGTTGCAAATTGGTTTCATAGTGTGCATTCCAGAGTTAGAAGATTCAAATTCTTAAGGGCATTAATACCAGGAAGGGCTTGTGGCAAAATGCATAACAAGAGTTGTAGTTGCATTAAATAAATACTGCTCAATAATTTTTTCCAGGTTCTTCTGTGATGAGAACTAATTTCATCAAAGAAAATGCAGTTTCAAAAGAGATCTGACTTTCCTAGCATTTGTAAATATTTTGGGTACATTCTGCCTTTGCAAGGCCATGTACTGTAGTCATTGCACTGCCAGAGTGGTTGTTTCCATCAGAGGCTACAGGTCTTAGTGGCTTGGTTTTTTTGGTGGTTTTTTTTTTGTTTGTTTGTTTTTTGGGGTTTTTTTTGGTGGGTTTTTTTTGCCCACAAGTAATTTTAAATCCATAGACTTGTATGTGTAAGGTAGTTAAGTATAGTTAGGAGAAAGATTAAAGGTTTATATTGTGTGGATATGAAGGACATTAGAAATCCATGTGTATTTACTTCTGTTACAGAAAAATATTTCTATAATAAAATAATGCTGATCATGCCATGCCTTAAACCATCACCATTATAAGGCTCATAAAGTTGAAATATGTTCTTTGGAGTGGTGCTGTATTTTGGGAACAACCCTGAACAGCTAACACTGTTTTAAGATGTGTAACTTCACATTATTTCTTATGTGTATCATACATATTTTGTGTACTGATTCATTTGGTAACTCAGTGAAAATTTCACCAAGCAGGTTGTAATTTTAGAAATTTAAAAAAAGGGCCAGGTTAGTGTAAATTTGATGTTGAAGCATAGAGAAGTGTTCACAGCCCTCGTTACTGGACTATACAGCTTTGCATCAATGAGAAATTCAAGCCTGGTGCTCTTTGTGAGCACTGACTCTTCTGCAGGGCAGTTTTCTCTCCTAGCTCACCCCTTGGAAAGGAGGAGCCACAAATTCACTATCAATTTTACAGAAGAAATCTCTGTGTTGGCACTGTGAGCACAGTGATGTGCATTGCAGTGCCCTGGAATGTCAATACCTGCATAAATCACAAAGTCTGCCTTAGTGTATGTCTGCCCTTCTGCATCTCTTGTGAGTGTTAAACAGGGAGTCACCCATCCTTGAAGGCACCTCAGTTCTGGTTGGTGTAAACTGCCTCCTTCCTTGTATTCAGAATGTCTTAAAATTAGAAAAATGGAAAAAAGTAGAAATAGAACGCTTTAAAGACTATACAACCTCATCAGCTAGTAAACTTGTTAAAATTTTTGTTACTTTAATAATGTTTTTCTGCACTCTTTAAAGATTTTTGTAGACAGGAAACAAAGTGGTTGGTTGGTTTTGGGTTTTTAAGATACGAAATTCCCCTGTCCAAACAAGCCAAAAAAACCTCAAAAAAACACCTTCTAAGAAAACCCCTTTCCAAAAAAACCCTCTGAATAGGGAAGAATACCTGCTGGTTTAAAAAGAACACAAGCTCATAGGCATCATAAAGGGGAAAAGTGATTCCCTTAATATTTTCTCTACTGCTATTAAAGCAGGGAATATTTCTGTTAGAAATTCTGCTACCTTACAGCTTGTCTGTTACTCTACAATGTCCCTTAAACGTACTTGTTCTCTATTTCCATTCTCTGCTTTTTGGCTTTTTTGTTTGTTTTTCATTTGTGTTGTATGTATTAATTTACTTACAACATTTTGGCATAGCATGTGTGCAGGCATGTGATGTGTATGGCATCATGTTTACCAGGGTCTGCTGCTCCTTCCTGCACTGAGCAAGATCCTAAACTAGAAAGATGCTGGGCATCATCATACTTTACCTGGCTTTGGATCTCTTAATTTTTAATAAAATTTCACCTGCCCAGAGGCTGTGGGTTTCTCACTGTCACTCTTAACACCTAAGCTTGAGGCTTGCTAAACTGTACTCTACTCCCACAGTCTCAGTTTGACTCAGACTCTGACGTGTTAACCCATGACTCAATGTGTTGGCACGAATTTGGGGGGTAGAGGGTGTATTTTGGTTTAGTTTTGTATCTCTCGGGGTTTTTTTATCATCTGCTTTTTCTGGGAGCTGAAGCTGGTCGAAGGGATATCACTTTTTAAATAATACATGTGAAATCTTGGTACTAGGAGATTCACTGTTGTATATAGTTGCCTTTAATATATATGTATGCACATATCCCAGCTGAAAAAAAAGAAGCCCTGAAGTGTATGACTGTTAGGGTGGTTAAAAAAAAAATAGAAGTACAGTCTCTCCCATTTCTGAGGCCAGTGCTTGTTTTGCTGATGCTTCTCCTTCCTCATCTCTTTGAGGTGCTGCTGGCTCTGTCCTGCTATTTTTCAGAAGAAGGTGAGGGCTGAGTTACTTTGTGTTGACTGTGTTCTGCAGACTTGGAAATCTTTATCTGTGTTGAAGAGAGTTGGACAGACTTCATGATGATCCCAGATTTATCTGTAGCCATGAAGGATGGCAGGGCCCAGCTTGATGCAGAGGGGTAATAATAACTTCTAGTCTAGCAGAAAGGCTTGGCTTGTCTTTGCTTTTTGCTTTTGCCTTGCCCTGCCCTGCTCATTCAGCTGCAGTGGCAGAAACATTCGTGTTTAAACCATACCATCATACCCTGATGTGAGGCTGAAATGAGAATAACCCATGAAATGGAAATGGAGTAGTAAATGACACCTGAGTGTTTGTGGGTCTTCTGACAGCCTGTGCAGAACAATAGATAATTCTTATAACAAACCAGGGGCAAACTTGAGAAGCCTGAAGGGAATTGGGTACTTTTTACTCAGAGCTTTCCCTGAGAGGAAAAACTGCTTTTGCCTATTTAAGATTTTTTGACTTAGCCGGAGGTTGAGTTTTAACCTCCCAGGCAAGTGCTAGGATTTAAAATCCAGTACAAATAGCAGTCTGAACCTGAACCTTGCAGGCAGCACACCTTGTGTTCTGTCCTTTGTCAGCCTGTCACCCTAGCAAACACTTCAGTGAGCTGTTCCTCCCTCTTAGATTCTGGCACTTGTGTTCTTGGCTGCAGGGATTAAATGGTTACTGAGGCTGAGGTGAGTGGTGGAGGTTTACATTTTATTCCCTTTCATTCTGTGTGTTCCCTGCTCTGTGATGCCTTCTGCACCTCCCTCCCTTCTATCACTGTGTCTTACTGGAGGACTTTCAGACAAATTTGGTTTTGGCCTCAGCATCTTCTTACTTTATAATCTTTTTTCTTGGATTTTCATTTTCCTTTTCCATTTTCCAAATGCAGAAGTTTCTCATTGAAGATAAGAATACTGGTGAGAGGAGTCATGGCCCAAGGAGAAGAGATTTAAAAAGCAGAGTTTGGTTTGCCTGTACTCACAGCTAGAGGTGGAGACAGGACAAAACTCTCTGAACTCTTAAACTTTAGGAAAAGACAAATTCTGAGCAAAATTCACCCTTCATTTTTTCTTTCAGTATCTCTCATAGAACTCCTCAGCAGGTGAAGTGCCAGCAATTTCTGGAGGAAATTCCTGCTAGCAGGAACTGCTAGCAATTTCTGGTTTGGTTCTTGATACAAAGGGCTGGAAACCGAATTATTTTTTCCAGGGTTTAACGGTAAGTGAAACGTGAGAAATACCTGGACAAAGACCTCCAAATATGAAGTGTGGGACAGCATGTCTATTGGGGGCTGGTTGGTTGTTCATTTGTTGTCTTTCCCTTGAAGATGAATGATTTTGTTTAACTCTTCAGCACGTTTCTCTCACAGCATTAGCCTGTCTGGAGCTGGGCTGTGGCAGTGGCTCTGTCCTGGGCTCCCCAGCCCACCACAGCCCCTGGCCAGGCACAGGTGCTGCTCCCCTGGGGCCACCAGCCCCTGTCCTCAGGCTGATGGCTGCATCAGGGCTTGTGCTTTCAGAGGTGATGGAGAAGTAATGAAGTCTTGTCTGCATATTTTTGGATACATGTTTTGTAAGGATGGTTCCAAGTCAAATGTATTACTATTAACTACACAGGGTCTCATCTGTCCTTGAGCTGGAGGGAGGCTCTGAACTGAAACAGGGTGGTGCTGAACCCAAGGGCAATCCCCATATGGGCCAATGTCTTTAGAGCTGGATTTGATGTTGCCTGTGGGTCCCTTCCAATTCAGAATATTCTGTGATTCTGTCAATCTCATCCCTTGATCCTTCTGAGGTCAAACTCTTCTAGTTTGTGTTCTAATGTGGATGGAAAACAATCAATCCCTTTATCAAGGTTTTGAAAACTCTTGAGGGTGGCCAAGCCAGCAGAAGTACCTGTGCCTCTCTCTCTGTGCTTCCCAACAGTGCCCACTCAACTCCTGGAATTTCATCTTCTCCACTTCTTGCAAAGCACGTAGCACAATGATGACAGATCTCTTGCTGCCTTTTTCAAGCCTGTGATAAATCAGGTAAGAATAATCCAATCCATTTTTTATTGACTTTGCCTTAGGCTGACTTGCAGGTGATGCTCCAGAGTATTTTTGTGCATTGCAGCCTCTAATATTTCATGCTACATAAATATAATAGCACATAATATATAGGCTTATATAGTATTGCATTGCTATTCAAGATTTATTTAAACTCCTTTCTGTTGGAAACAGCTTGCCTTTCTGTATCAAGAATCACAGTACTCTCAACATGCTGATAGTGTCAGCTGTTTCAAGGTTTTTTTGTTCAGTGGGCTTTAAAATACTACTAATTATGTCTCCTTTGGGGCTAGTTGCTTTGTCTTTAGGAAAAATCTCTCTTATATGGATTGTGTGTGCTGCTAAATTTCATATGAATTTAGCAGCACACTCAATCATTTTCATATTTCATATGCATATGAATTGGTATTTCTAATTTTGTACATTGATTTCTATGGTTAGAAATTCTACACATTAGGCACTAACCTTTGCAAAGCCTTTAATGTATGTGAAGCTGGGAGCAGAGATGAAGCTGTTCCTAAAAATGAAACATTGTGAAACAGTTTTTGGTTATTGGTATGTAATTCAGAGATGAGGTCTAGTAAATCATCCTGTTCTAAATTAAGCCTTCTGATTTAAAACCAAACGCTGTTACTTTTAAAGCATGTGAGTATAATCAGGGAAAACTTGAGCCAAACTCAAATACCAATTAGGAGGAATTTGTTCCTTAATTTTGCTTTTGATTTCCTTATATAACAGCCAAGAAAAGCCTTGGTAGCTGTTGCAGCATTACTACTATTACTGTTTACTATTTACTATTACTGTTACCTTTCTCATTACCATACAGACTTGTCTCAAGAGCTGCACAGTTTCCTTGCTGGCTGATTTCCACACCTTAATTGCTTAAACAAACAAAAACAAACCCACACCAATATTTAGCAATTCTGAAAGCAATCAGTATTTCTGATGCTGTAATGCATTTAGTTTTCCCACTGGCTAGTAAAGGTATTGAATGAATCAAGCTGTTGGAAATTATGCCTCAGAAGGTGGATTTTGAGCTATGGAAAAGGAGACTTAGTCATGAGAGCCTCTGACATTAGTTAAAGGTTCAGGTGCTGCTTAGCCACAGGGAGGTCTGCACTGAACTTTTTCTTAAAAGCAGGCTGAAGATTTATGATTTCCATTAGCAAACTGTATATTCATACACTATTATTTAAAATGTGGACTCTCTCTTTACATGTGTGCATATATACACACAAAACCACACCTTTTTTTCTAGCTAAATATGTATTTCAATCTCTTAGAGTTAACAGCTTTATACAAAGAGAAGAATGTGAGCTGTGGTTTTTTTTAGTGTCTACCATCTGAAAGTTTGAACAGATTAATAGAATTTTAATATCTAGATGATATTATTACTATTATTATTATTATTATTATTATTATTATTATTATTATTATTATTATTATTATTATTATTATTATTATTATTATTATTTCTTCTGAATAATTAAGGAAAAATTCATCATTTTTGTGCCAGGGCCATGGGAAGATACTTTTAAAATTACATTCAGATGGCTGTTACCAAGGCTACTGAATGTGATAGGTTTTGTTTTCAAATACTGTGAAAGAATAGTATCTCAGAGCTGTTCTCACATTTTGCATTTTCAGAAGCTTCCCTGGTGTGAAAGTGGCCATACTGCTACAGCAGCAAATCTCTATATATTAATTAAGTGCACGAATGAGATTCTTTTCCTAGTGTATGGCAAAAATAAAATATGCAAAACACTTTCTAGGGAGCATCTGATGTGTGAGTGATTTAGGCTTGTCACTTGGTTGAGCACAGCTGAAATGGGGAGTTGCTCTCTGAAGCAATGTCACACCTCCTGACACATCAATGGACAGGAGGAACATCAGGGTCCTTTCCTGTTTCCTCTGAGTTGCACTGCTGAGCCCACTGCAAACCTCTCCATGTCTCCATCCTCCCCAGGTGGGCACCTGGATCCTGCTGAGCTTTGTGCTGGTGCTCCTGGCTGGTGCAGTGAGCCCCATCCCACTGGGATGCAGGAACCCCCTCCACCTTTACAGGAGTGCTTCAAAACTGAGACACTTGGGATTTAGATCACTCCAGACCTGAGACACTTGGGATTTAGATCACTCCAAAACTGAGACACTTGGGATTTAGATCACTCCAGACCTGAGACACTTGGGATTTAGATCACTCCACCCCTGAGACAATTGGGGTTTAGATCACTGCTTCTGTATCTTTTTTTCTCTGTCAAAAAATGATGCTGGAAGGGTGCAGATGGTTGTTGGTGTTGTAGCTGTTATTCTGTGCTCAATGCAGTCACCCTGCCCTGGCTGCACTGGAGATACTCTGCTCCTCCAGGTGTGTGAAGGGCTGATATTTTGGATGTAACTTTGGTGCCTCGTGTGACATGGGCATTCACCCCGCCCAGGGACAGCAAGAGGTCTGCTTGCTTTCTCTTGATTTCTGTACTTGGATTTTGTGTTGGGAACTGCCCTAGTTTGGAAATGCTTAAATTTGTATGTCTCTGGTGGACCCTCATGGTGACTGAAATCAGTATTCCAGAGCTGTGTCTGTGCTGCTTTCCCCTGCTGAGCAAGAGCACTGCCAAAAAAACCCAACCAACCAGCGCCTTATTTTACATTTTATTTCTTTTTTTTTTTCTTTTTCCTTTTGTTTCCTTAGGGAATAACTAAAAGCTACAGAGGCCATAAAGGATGTAGCTCATTTACTGGGCTTCACTATTGGTGCTCTAAAACAAATTTTTTTTTCCAGAAAAACTTTTTTCAAAAATCAGCATGTAAACAAGAAGCCACTTCAGCCCCAAAGGCCACGCTGTTGTTATTTCCTCACTGCTGTCTCCTTCACCAGCCTCCAGGAGTGGGCTGAGGAGGCCTCCTCCTCAACACTTCCACACTGAGGGTACACCACAAAACACAGCTTCTGCCCCCAGCACGTCATGGACTCTGCAAGAAGCAAGTGACAGAGGTTAATGTGTGATTACTGGGGATGCCTGAGCTCTTCTAGACAAGTAAGTGATGCCACGTGGGCAGGAGGCTGCACAGCCCTGCTGCCCCACTGACTGCCCCCTCCAACCCTTCCCACTCCAGCTCAGTGATCAGAGTGTGCGTGAAGCAGGGGCAAATTAAGAGGGGACAGATTTAGGGAAACCTTTCCCCAGCCCCTCACAGAGCTGCCAGTGCTGCCCATGGCAGGCTGATTGGGGTGGGATGGGATGGCATGGGATGGGATGGGATGGGATGGGATGGGATGGGATGGGATGGGATGGGATGGGATGGGATGGCTGCCAGCCCTCCTGGTACTGTGTTAGCCTGGCTGCAGTGACTGCTGGCCTTGGGGAGCTGCTGGCAGCAGAGCCAACTGCAGCTGAGGGAAACCTCAGAGGGCTCCAGTGTGCTTGTTTGAAAGTCCTCACCCTGGAGCAAAGTGATTAAAAATCAAATACAACCAAAACATGAAAGAGTGTCTGCAGTTTTGATTTTATGTGAGGGATAATGTAAGACTTAATAAGAAACTTTTGAGTATGAGGTAGTTCATCATGTCACACAGGGCTTGGTGCCCAGTGCTGGTGGTGCAGTGGGAGTGGGCAAAGGTCAGACAGACTCCTCAGTCCCGTTGTGATTGCTGAGTTAATCTCTGTGTGTGTAAGTGACACCCCAGTGTGTTTGCCACAGGACAGCTGCTGGGAGCAAGCTGAGTGGATGGGCACAAAGGCATGAGAGGAGACAAGTGTACCCAGGAGTGAGCAAAACATCTGCCCAAAGAAAAGCACTGCCTGGCCACCTTGTGCCCAAGGGCTGCCCGTGGCTGAGAGTGGTGGCCAGCCTCATACAGGCAGTTTCCTGCTGTTGTTGGTGTCAGAGTTTAAGCAGGGAGGGCAGGGAGGCACATAGTGCTGTCTTACCTATTAGCCTATTTACACACTTTGGTTTATTTCTCCAGTAGACTCCGAGGAAAAACACAGGCACTCCAGTTAAAATGATAATTAGTCCAACCCCACAGACAACTGGCTCTGAGTACAAGCTGAAGATCAGCAGAAATGCCCAAAACGCCAGGTAAGTGATGGGGATGAGGAGGTTCACCTAGCAGGAGAGAGCAGAGCAGAGCATGGCTGTGCAGAGCAACAGCAGTGGCTGACTGGTTGTGCTGGGCTGCAGCTTCAGGCCCCCCCTGGGTCGTGTCCCCCTTCCCTCTGCCCATCCCAACAAGTTCACAAGAGATCTGCCTGTGCATCCTCCTTTTACACTAATGGCACTTTGGGACGTGCTCCCATCCCACCCTTTGCATCACTACTGCAGCCAAGGAATTTGGCTTTAACAGTGTCACCTTGATAGGTCTGAAGATTTTGGGTTTCTTCCAGCGTAAAACAATCAGGCCCATAATTGTCACTCCATAGCAGAGGTAGTTAATAAATGACACGTAGTTGATGAGCGTGTATGTGTCTCCAACAAGCATGATGATAAGTGTGGCCAAACACTGCAAAGAGAGGAGCACAGCCTTCTTCAGCCATTACTAGAAATGGTAGCTTAAAAACAGCCAAACCAAGCAAAAATCCCATTAAGGCATTATAAATCCTTTTGTTTATGGCACCTGGTGGGCTTGTGCTGCCTCCTGTGGCTCTGTTCCTTATCCCTGAGCTGTGCTAGCAGGGCTGGGGCTAAATGGGTATTCAGGGTGATTTTGGGCATGCTGAAGCCAGAGACTATAGGGTCTGTTTATAAATACCCTGGGGTGCTGGCATAGGTGTCTCTGCTGCCCATGACTAGGGCTGGGAAAGCCCTGGGAGTGGCAAAGCCCCCACTCCACCTTCTTCTGTTATGGGTTTTAAAAGCTACTGAACTGTGAGGACTCCAGGTGAAAGGCTTTCCTAGACTTCACATGTTGTGTTTCAGGCACTATGTTGTTGCAGGTCCTCCATATATTACAAAGAATTAGAGGTTTGCCCTTTCTCCTGCTGGCTCATGTCACAGCTGATCAGCATCATCAATCTTATGAGCATTATTAATGTTTGGAGACTGACGGATGGAGGAAATTTCCATGATTTTGCTTGCTTTTTTGAACTCTATGTCTGCTTTCTACTGATACTGAATTGATTTTCACCTTTTTTTGCTTTTATGTACTCTATATATTCTGCAGACATTACATTTGTGGCACTGTAGCCTATTATAGTATTTGTAGCTAGCTTTTTACCTACTCTATTAGACAAAAAGACAAAATAAATTCCCCAGTGGCTCCAAGCTGGGGGTCCAAATTTAGATTATCTGGGAAGCCAAGGTTGAAACTAGCTCTCTGAGACACATTTTCATTAACAAAGTTTAGTTCCTAAGTGGGGAGGGGAGGAGGATTCAGAAAGGGTCGAGCTGAGGGGGGTTACCTCATCATTTATGCCTCTGACTGGGGATTCTTGTCAGTTATGCTAATTTGCTAAACATATAAAAGTTGCATGGACTTTATGTTACATGTGCATCTTCATTGCTTTCCACCTAGCGAGTTGTGCACCTTAGGATCCTTATAAAGGTAACTCCTTTTTATCTAACTGTGTCTAGCTTGTGATTTTAGGACCAGCAAAAAGGCATCAATACTGTAGACCCAGGAGAGGCAACCTGGGGCCTGGGCACTGCTCCTTGAGCCCCCCACCCCACTCTGGTATCACAGTGGCTGAGCACTCACCTGCACAAAATACCTGTCCAGTGAGCACTGGCTGCTGGAGCCCAGAGCCTGAGGGAAACTAAACAGCCAAATCCCTCCAGAGAGTGCTCAGGATTTTGGTTTGTGTTGATCCA
The DNA here is from genome assembly GCA_024734555.1 of Trochalopteron elliotii. Taxonomy (NCBI): domain Eukaryota; kingdom Metazoa; phylum Chordata; class Aves; order Passeriformes; family Leiothrichidae; genus Trochalopteron; species Trochalopteron elliotii. Next base: position 1,181,269 of record JANPWX010000160.1, on the reverse strand, counting down.
GGCTCTCTTTGTGCTTATCTCCCTTTTTTCTTAATTTGGTGCTATGATAGTAAATTCCTCCCAGGAAGGAAGTTTTCTGCACCTCCAGCACCAGGAATTAAGCACCAGAACAACCAAACACCCTGTTGGTCCCTCCATTCCCCTATTCAAGGTCTTGCAGGCTTGGCAGGGGGATTTCAACACATTGAACTGACTCACCACAAAATGGATTTAAATTTGGACATCATCTTGTATTGCTGTCCTATAACATGGTCTCTTTTCTCCCATGAAGTGTGCACTGTGCCATGTGTGTGTACAAATCCCTTCTATCACTGAGGGTTTTGCAGTGACTAGATATTTATCTAGTGTTAGATACTTATTTACTATTAGATATTTATCTGTTGTTAGATGTTTGTTATTGTTAGTTGCTTACTATTGTTAGATACTTATCTGTTATTGAATACTTATTAGTAGATATTTAGAATAGAGACTCAACAAGGAAAAGGCCTTGTCAAGCCTCTAAAAAGGGGAAATGATGCCTTAAGTTGTAGCTTTCATGTTTTTCACATTCTGTGCTGCCCAGGGGTGCAGTCCTGAGCCTCACATTCAGTGTCACTCAGCTCTCTCCACAGAGCAGGGAGACAAAATAAATCCTTTTCCTGCTGGAGACCAAGGACAACAGGTACAACTTTCAAGCCCAAAAGCACAAACAAGGGTGGGCTGAAGAGAGAAAACAAAAAGGATGGGACCTCACAGCCTGAAGCTGTGATGGGACAATTAAACCCCAAAATGCAAATGGGCCAAAACTTATAGAAGTGTGAGACCTCGTGACCAGTGGCCCATTTTGTGACCCTTTTGGGTCCACCTTGAGTGTAGCCCTGGCCAGGCTCTTGTCCTGCCCAAGGTGTATCCTAAAGGATAGGGAATCCTTTCAATAAATACCTGCTTTATTGTCTTAGCTCTGTCCAGTCTCTGTTCCAGGTCAGCCTTCCCAAGGCATCACTTGGAGTGCCAAGATTCCATGTGTGGGTGACACTGATGTGTCAGATGTCCTCCCAGTGTGGGTGTCACCCCCAGTGGCTTGTGGCTGAGGAGGGGTGCTGCCCTCCAGATGGTCTGGCCATGGCCACATGGCTGGCAGGGGGGGTCAGCTGCTCCCCACCATCTTGCAAAAACACTGCAGTCTAAATTTTACATTTAGCTTGGCCCCTTGATTTTTGGAAGTAAAATAGTAAATCAGTAAAAATAAAGGTCTCACTGGTAGTGTTGAAGTAGCCATTCTTCATGTACAAACCTCTCTCCATGCAGAGAGCTAGGTGTGATTCAATGGAGGAGAAAAGGAACCTGATGTATTAATTAGGTTTGCCTAAAATATGGCCCCGTTTGCTGTTGTAACTGCCTACACTCTACTATTATTATCTTTCTATTTGTTAAGAAATAAATATTTCCTAGAAGCATTTGATGTGCACCGAGCTGTGTTGAAACACCTTCAAATGATGAATTAATATGCCAGGCTCGTTCTGTGGTTTGCACTGTGATTCAGGGGCAGTGGTGTGCCATGGATCAGTCAGCTCCACAGGCAGATTGCTCTTGTTGGGGCTGTTCCACAGAGGAACAGCCTCTGAGACTCAGCCTGTTGTTTCAGCTGATGAATTTTAGAGGAGAAAGGAGTCCTGTAGAACACAGGATCCCATGATGGCTGCCCAGGGCACTGTACCCCAAACCTTCAATGGGAAGATACACAAGATGTTTGTGATGGGGCACTAAGCCCCAGGAATGCTGTAAAACCTCAGCAAGATGCATATTTTGTCATAAAAGTGGAATGAACAGAAGGCGTATTTGGTGAAATTTTGTATGGGTGCATTGTGCCAGAATTGCTGTTAGAGCTGGGAGACATGTGAACATGCATCTTTCTAGTGCATCTGGGGTCAAACCCTCGTGGTTTTGGTGTCAGTGGCAAATCTGCAGTTGGCAGCCATTGATGCAGCCAAGATTTCGAGCAAATCCCCTTTGGGGAATTCCTTTGCTTGGGCATTCCTTTGCAGTCATGAACAGCAGCAGTGTGAATAATTTTCTTTTTTTTCATCTTCTATGCCACTGTAAAACCCATCACACATTCTAGTTTCACTATTGGTAAAAGCATATGAAGCTCTTTCTTTCAAATAGTAACTTCCCTAAGTCATTAGTATTGTGGAAATTTACACTGTCTAAAAAAGTGAGGGCAATCTTTTTCCCATGGGAGCACACCCTGGGCCAGCCCCCAACACTCCTCACAGCTGGCCTGTGGCTGTCTGATCTTTGCAGGTGACCCCTGATGTACCATCCAGCAGATGCATCACTCAGGGCCACTGTAATCCTTGTCCCTACTTAATTTTTTGGCCTGTGGAAAGAAATACCTGTGGTCCTCAGAGAACTGCCTGACTACCCCTCACAGGATGTCTTGGTTGTTGAAAGTGATTTTAGGAGCCCTTTGTCCTTTCCCTGGGACCCACCACGTCTCTGGATTTGGTGGCAGGACCTGAGGCAGACTTGCCTGAGTGGGATTAGCAGTGACCATGGAGATTTCCAAAGGCTTGTGGGAAGCAGGCAAAATCGGTCTAAGCAACTTGTCTTTCCTTAAATGAAGAATCTCTGTTTCAGAAGCCAGTCCCTGTCCCTTGCTGCAGGACAAGAGTTATTGAGCTTACACTGCAACTCAGGGTCTGAGGGAAACCCTTCAGGTGTCAAGGGGATTGGGAGGAGGAGGAATAATTTCTGAGGCTGAAGGTGCTTCTCTCTGGGGCAGTTGAAGCTGCTCAGCTGGTGCCTACCAGCTGCAATCCAGGTGACCCACTGCTCCTCTTCTGGGGTAAAACCACCTCTCAGGGGTTTTTCCAGCCCATCTCTCAGTGGTTCAGTGTTTCTAAAAGCAGGTGACAGAGCAGGGACAGTAACTTACACAGATGAGAAGGGCAGGGATGGGTGTGCAGTTCTTGACGTGGATCATGGCCAGCAAACTTGGCAAATGGCCTTCTCGAGCACCAGAGAAACATAACCTGGAAATGAGAAGAGAAATGATGAATCCACTGGGTGTGCAAGTGTGAATCCACTGTCCCTAGTCATATAACACCACTTAACCACCTGCTTTGGTCTTCTCATGGAAGGGAGCTGTGGCTGCAACTGCAGAGACAACTGGAGACTGTGACCCCAGGGGAAAGGTATGTAAACAAAATCCTCCAGTACCCAAGGCCTTTAATGGCTAATGTCACCTGGGAAAAGACCTGCTCTGAGATGCCCAAATACCTCCAAGGACTATCTGCTGGCCAGTGTTGTCTCTTTACCCAGTGAGGGATGAATACTCTGAAGGTTGTGTGGGTATTTACAGTGTCAAAAGGGGTTTGGATAAGGTTTAACATGCCTTAGCATTTCACTTCCAAGTGAATATCCTGTTACATATGCACTCTGATTTGTTGCATTTCATCATACCCATGAAAGGGCTGGGATAAAGAACTTTCCCCAGGTACTTCAGCTGTTTCCTCCCAATCTTTGTAACTTCTAAATTAAATTCAGACAGGTCAGTTATTATAAACAGACTTTATTGGTTACAATCTTACAGACTTTACAGATTCTGGCCCAACTATCAGCAGTATGCATGCAAAGCATCTTGCTTGAAAGGTGATTTTCCAGCATGGGCATGAAAATGCTCGGAACCGAGTACAGCACCAGCCCCTAAAACTCCTCTTTGAGCAAAGCACAGTTTAGCTGTGAGCTACTGGAACTTTATTGATAAAAAACTATTTTGGTTCCATGCTAAAGCTGTGTTTGGCTCTTACTGTGAATTATTCCACATCTGCAAACACTTTCAATAACTTATGAGGATTAATTTGCAAGAAATTTCATGATCCAATATTACGTTCGCTGATTTGAAACAGAATAATTCATAACTGATTGTATCAAACACACCCAACAACAAACTCATGTTCTACAACATCCAAAATGTCTAGCTAGCATTTCTCTAGCAAATGCAATTAAAACAGCCCCTCCCCAAATTAGATAACGTTCATAAAATTGTACTCCATCTAACCTTGATGAGGTAAAAAGGTATCCATTTATTCCTCCAAATGTAGATAGGGCCACTGAGACTGGCATAACCCAGGAAAAATAGCCCAGTAACTTTTCACCAAATGTCTAAAGCAACAGAAGGCAGAGAAACTGAAACACACTGCAAAGCACAGCACTGAAATCAAAGTGTATTTGATACATCCAGGGAATGGTTTACTTACTACAGCCACAGCGTTGGAGGACAAGAGCTCTTGGGGTGACATGGCAGTGAAATATGCAATGTTGGTGAACGTGTACACAAATGTCACCAATGGGATGGATATGAATATGGCACGAGGTAGGTTCCTAATAAAAGAATTAGGAGGGTAGGTAAGAAATTACAATCCTGCACAGCAAGAGCACAACAACTGTGTATGGCCCTGGATGGTCACTCAGCTGGGGGGGCTCACTGGCTGCTCCTCTGGGGGGAAGCTGGGCTTCCATCAGCTCCCTGACCCACTGCAAGTTAGAGAAGGCTGAAAGTGCTGTGAAATCCTGTGTCTGCAGGGAGCTCCCTGGGACACAGACACCACCAGCTCCCTTTGGGCTCTTGGTTGGGATTGGGACACACTGTCACTGAAAAATGGAACATCCCTTTCCCAACAGCCCTGGGAACAGACTTCCACTGTGGTGGAATAACAGGTCTTGCTTTGCTTTACCTTCACCTGCTCTGAAAAGGATCCTGTTGTTCAGCTGCTGCCCTGGCCCACTGTGTACCATAAACCTGCTCTGGTCATGCAATGGCAACTACAGATGTACTTGGTCTCCAATCCAGAGACCTTCTTAGAGGTGCACGTCTGAACTGTTCTGCATCTAACATAATGCATTTTTCTTTGTGTGTCAGATTTGGAAAAAAGGGGTTTAGAAAGTATGTTTAACCTTGTGAATTTGAATAGATTTAGTAAAAGTAGGAGGTGGTTTTGGTTATCCAATTGTTTTAATACTTTTATTTCTCCACTAAGGCTGCAACAACAACAACAACAACAACAACAACAACAATAATAATAATAATAATAATAACAATAATTTAAAAAAGGCCATTTGCTCCATTCTCTCTTTATTTTTCAACTAAGACCATATTTACCTTATTTAAGTAATAACTTTTTTATTATTCATCTTTGTTTATTAAGGAAGCACATTACCAGAGTTCCTTTATTCCTGCTGAGATCTCTGGACATACACTTTGCCACTCACTGGGGTGCAGAGGTGCTCATAAAGCTGTAGCTTTTCTCATCCAAGCTGTAATAACTTACATTTCTTCTTGTTTAATTGCTGTGTGCATTGGATGCTGAGAAGTAACTAATGCTCCAAGAGCTGCTCTTGACACTTGTCATTCCACTTTATTAACTCAGAAATGCTGAAATATTTGAGCTTTGCTAAACTGAAATTCCCTTTCCCTCTAGCTTTCTCAGCCTGTCTGTGATAAATCCTTTCCATGCCCTTCCCATGCCCAGGGTCAGCAGTGACCCAATGTGAGTTGCCTTGGCAGGCTGGCACCCACAGCTGTGCTGGGGCAGATTTCCACAACTAATCTTCTCTTTCAGCTGTCTGTGGGTGACCTTTGGGTGAAAAGCAGCTTCCAGGATAATTCAACTTTTTTATGACAAATATTTCCCTGAAGATGCTTGTGTGGTATCTCCTCTACAGTTAACTTTCTGCTGTGGAAGACTGAATATGATTGACTGCTTTGATTCAGTTAATACCTTGTGCAACATTTTTTTTAATTTCAGTGTTTCTGTAACTTGCCTGCTATCTGTTCTAAACAAAACCCTCTCTCCTTTAGAAAGAGCAGTCCCACAGATGTGGAAAGACATTGCAGCATCTTATGAAAGGAGCAATACTACCAGAGAGCTCCAGTGTCTCAGCACTTCAAGAGGAGTGTCATGGAAATGGATACTTGCCTGCGAGGATCAACCAGCTCTTCTGTTACATAGTTCAAGAAGTTCCAGCCACTGAATGCAAAGGACCCTTGAAGAAAAGCTAATGCTAAATGGCCCACGGATGGAGTCATCCAAAATTTGAATGCGCTGCTTGGTGTCAACTCCTTGTAGTTTCCTGCATAGGGAGTGCAAGCCAGATGTTAGGCCAGGCCTACCTACCTCACACACTTAGAAATAGGTGAACTTTCACTTTTTAGTCTTTATTGGAACTGAGACTCCATGCTCTTCACCTCACCATGGGCTGATGTAGCAATGGCAGTGCTTTCTGCAGGACAGTGTCCTGGTGAGGCAGCTCATGCTCTACAGGCACCACCATCTGTGCTGCAGCAACTCAGGAGACCCTTTGTCAACCTGCACTCTCTGAGGGTGGATCCATGGCAGTGTCAACTCCTACCTGCTCTTAATGCAATTTTCTTTTACAAGAGTTTGATGTTCTTTAGTAGAAATTCTTGAAAATTAAATGTCTATAGGCCTGAAAAGAATTGTCAAGACTGTAGGACTAGTACCATTGAGAAAACAAGTTTTCTACTTTCTGTAAATGTCATATTTCTTGGTCCTTTTTATGATTCATCATATACATGATAAAAATATTATAAATCTTTTGTGCTTTAATAACTGGTGAATCAGTGAGACATTTTTCACCTATGTTTAATCTTGTGTGTGACTTTTTGTAGGAAATTGGACTAGTGCCTGAAATGAAGCAGATACCTTCCTGCCCTAGGCAAAGCACTGCTTATTCTTTTTACATCCAGAGCCCTTCAAATTCAAGGAATGCACAACAGATTAAAAATTTTAAGTAACTATTCCAAAACATTGTGAGCTGCTCTCCTTTATTCTATCAAATCCTACAAGGTGGGCTGGAAAGGGACTTTTTTAAGGGGACACAGCTGATTTCTCCCTTGTGTCATACTTTCCTCAGCTGTGTCAGTATGCAATTCCACAGCTTGGCAAAACCCAGCACACCTTCAGGTCAGTTTGTAAGGAGGAAACATTGCAGTAAGTGGGAAAAACCAAGTCTATCAACAGTACCATACCAATGTTAGAGCTGTCTCCCAGAGTACCTTTAAAGATCTGTATGAAGCCCACAATAATGATAAGGGTCAGGGCTAAGAGTTTTCCTGCTGTAAATATATCCTGAATGCGCGTTGCCCATCGCACACTGGAGCTGTTCACCCAGGTCAGGAGGACTGGAGAGCAAAAGACTGAATTCAGTGAAATGAAATTATGTTTATTTAAGAACATACAGTCAAAATATTGAAAAACACACACATGTTCCTGGAGGGAGCTCTGGCATGGCCAGTAAGGAGGGTGCAGAGAGGAGCACTGCCTTTCCCAGCTGCAGGGGTGTCCCTGGCAGCCACCAGCCCCTTGGGTGCTGCAAGCTGGGGCTCTCCCCAGCTCCAAAACTGCCTGAGTAGTGCTCAGTGTGCAAGGATCATTGCCTCCTCACAGAAACAGTGACAGTCTGCAGTCCTGGAGCTCAGGTTTGCTCCTGCCACCTCCAGAAGTGACTAATGCAGAGCTGGCTGCATGCTGCCTTCTGCACAGTCATGTTTGTGAAGGTGAGAGAAGCCTTGGAAGGGGAAGGGCTCAAAGGGTGGTGGGTCACCTGTGCCAGGTGCCCGTGGTTCCACAGGAGCACAGCACTGTCCCACCCTACATGCTCACCTGTCACCACTTTCCCTGCACCCACAGGGATTGGGGTGCCTTTGTGCTCCCTCCAGGCCCCTGTACTTGCTGCAGGCAAGTGGAAAGGGACAGAATATCCCACACCAGTCTCAGTGCCTCTCCTGGGACCTCCCCACTGGCCTTTGGAGTTGTGGCCCTGATCCCAGCCTGGCTGGAATGGCCCCTCAAGTGGTCTCTTGTAACACCAGAGCAAGGTTTGTGTGTGTGCAAGATGCAAATACTCACGTAAACACACCATGGAGAGGATCCTAGAGGCATTATAGGGGGGAATACAGTTGGGGAAGACGGGCTGCAGGACATAGTTTGAGAAGGTCAGTGCAATGACAGCCAGACTAGTTGGGTACATGATAAGCACTGCACTCCACAGCAGCAGAAACCTGGAAAGACAAGGAAAAGCACAAGAAAGCAGTGCTGGTGCTGTGCTGGAGGAGATAACTCACAGCAGCTCAGCTGTGCACAACACATCAGGGCTGAGCACCTTCCTCCTGGTCACACGTAACAGTCACACACTCGTGACTCTCCTCATCCCTTTTCCCACATTCTCAGCACAATATGTATCTTACATGAAACACTGGAAAGCAAAGCATGGTTTAGGAATGTGTGGAAGAGCAAGGATTATGCCCAGTGGGCATGTTTGGATTTAACTGTGTGTTTAGATGAAAGGAGCTCTGCTGCTCCTGAACTGCCATGTCACCACAGCAGACAGCAGTCCCTACACTGAGGGAACCTCTAAAGGGTTTTGGCAGGACCCTCAGCCACAGGCAGCAGCTGTGCTCCTGGGGCTGCCAGCAGCTCCCTGCTGGTCACTGGGGGGTTCCTTGTCACCACCTGGGCCAGGGCAGGTTAGTGCTGCAGTATTTTGTGATGGATCTCACAGCTGGGCTGACTGCCTCCAGCTTAAGATGATTGCACCCAACAAGGTACTATGCAAATATAAATTGTGAGATATTTTGGTTTTTCATTCTGTGCAAAAGAAAAAAAATAGTTAAAAAGGCAGCAGTGGATCAGGTTAGTCTTTAAAGATATTTGAAGTATCATTATTTCTGTAGTGAGAAGTAATCACTGCAAGAAAGGGAAATTTTTCTTGCCATGTATATGAACACACAGATACACACACACACAGTCATTCGTTCACATACATGCACAAATGTAATGTGCAGGGATGTGTGACACAAATGAGGATTTGAAATGATACTTCCAAATAAGACAGTATAATTTCTATGTTACATGGGTTGCTCTTTAAGGGGCTGCACCCTCCCAGTTCCCTGTTTCCAGCCCTGTAAATGTGGCACAGCTGAGGGAGCCTCTCTCAGTGTCATTAACCTGGAGGGAGCACTGGTGCTGGGTGCTCCTCAGCTGAGGTGGTAAATGTCTCTCAGTCCCATCCTTCACTTTGCCTTCTTGTTTCTGAGCAGTATGGGGCAGAGCTACCACAGTAGCTCATAAACCACAGTAAACCAAAGCAATGTAAGAGCTGGGTACCTTCCCAGCTGACACTGTCGTTTTTTACAATAAACTCAGCAGGTTTTTTTCCTTTCTCTTGATTTTGTTGTGTGAATCAGTTTGGGGTTTTTCCCCCTCCTGATTTCTAATGTTTTTCATTGTGGTTCAGAGCAGTTTTCTCCAGTGACTGCTTTGTGCTCTTTGGTGCTGTTGATGATGTGCCCAGCTTGGGACAGCTCTGCAGGTCCTGCTTGCTGAGTTAACTCAGCTGGTCCACACTGAAGGATAAATGGGACCTAAAGACTACAATAACAATTTGCTGAATATGATTAGGATACTGATGGTGCTGCCTGAGGTCAAGCTGTTTTGTATGGCTGTCAACTGGCAGGGCCTTGCAGAGGCTGCCAGGTTTTCCCTCTCATGTTTATCTTCACCCATACAAATTATGTAGGCTGAGAATGGTGTAAAACATTCAGTGGGGAGAATGACTCTGAAAACACTATTTCAGCATAGAAATCCTTGTTTCTGTGCTGTAATATGGAGTGTGGTATAGCAGGTATTGGGTAGGATATGGTTTAGTGGGGATGGATTGTTTATGACAGTCATGGAATTGAAATGCAGGATTGATAACACAAATTAAAGCAAATGCATCATTTTAGCAGAGGGGGACAAAGTTGCACTGTCAAATGTGAAGCTCAAAAGAGAGATGGCAGTAAAACAAGAAGGAAGCTTGCCTAAGGTGTAGGCCCAGTTCTATCATGTTTCTACAGGTAAGTTTTAATCAAAACCTATTTCTGAGAAAAAGATCTCCACGCTGGTCACTCAGCTCACATTCACATCCCTAAACAACCAGCTGTGGGGGCCAAGGGCAGTGCTGGCACATGCCATGTTGTCACAGTGCCAGCAGCTGCCAGGGCAGGATGAGCACCTGGAGCTGGCTGGGAATGGCTGTCCTGGGTAAAATGGCTTGTGGAGAGATGGTGTTTGCTTGAGGCAGGGCGATGACACAGCATGGCACACCTGGAGTTACTTTGTTCTTCAGATGGAAAGTGGCAGAATTATTGCCCTGAGGGCTGAGCTATGGCACTGGAGATGGAGGTGGAACTCCATTCTACAGCCTTTCACAGTTAGTTACACAGTTACTACAATCAGTAGCTGTGATTACAAAAATAAGAGAAGTTAAATCTTCTCTTGTTGCTGAGTGAGAAGTGATCAAATCTTTATAATAGGCTTGAGACAGGTGAATGTAAAGAAATAGGATGATGTAGCTTGGTTTCAGTTGGGTTTGGTTGGTTTTGGTTGTTTGGTTGGGTTTTTTTTTTTCTGAACACTGGAGTTTGCATGAGAAATCAGAGCTCCTGCATGTGCTGGTGGTGAAGGAGCAGGTAAAATAACCTCTCTGCCTGTATTGCAGCTACTGGCTGGATGGCCTCAGCTGTGTTTGCTTGTTGAGCCTGATCCAATGGCCCACACTCCCATCAGTGTGTGTATGAATGAGATAATGCCTCCTTAGAGCCCATCCCCATCCCACAAACAGGCTGGAGTGAGTGGTGCCGTGTGCTGTTCTTGGGAAGGTGTGGTGTTCATGTGAGGTGCCAGTCATCCCTGGACCAAAACTGATGTCTTATGCAGATACCTCTACCTACTAATTTCCTCACCTGAGGAAAGAAATAAACAGCATGGTTTCATCTGGGTCCTAAATAGTCTAGTGGACCTGGTGAAATTGGTTCTCAAATTTGGGATGTGCCTATACTCCCACAAGGATCTCACATTAAGTATGTTAAGGATTCAGAGCAGCCTGTGAGAATATAAAATTCCAGTGTACCCTACCTGTGCATCATTAGCAAAAGAAAACAGTTTGAAACAGGTGCTATAGTACAACTCACCTTAGTACAGTTCAGGAAAAACTGAACTGGTTTAAGTTGGAGCCAGTTTGAATACTATTAATTAATTAATTGATACTACATTGCTGAAAGACTTACTACCATGGAAAATTCAAAATTTTGCAATTACAAAAAAGTAACATAGAAGTAAGTATATTTGAAGCATGTTTTACTTGCAGTTTAGAGTGACACTCATCAAAGCTTTGGCTGAAAACTCTCTGCTGACTGATTTTGGTAAGGGCATATGTCCAGTCACAGCCTCTGCTGGTGAAGCAGCTGTGTTAGCTCTGCAGCATTATTGCTGAGCATTCAGAAAAAGCTGTATTGATCAGAAACACACTGGAGGGTTTTACATGAGGCTGAATTTATTCATTGTCTTCTGCAAGAATACCTATTAAGCCTTTTATTTATCATTTGGGGTAATGCTCTTTTTATGACTGGAACAGACCTGCAAGCCCATGTGCAGCTCAGGAGAGCTGTGCTCAGAGGGCTCCTGCAGCACAGGCTGTGGCACATCCCTGCAGTTTGTGTGCTCACACACAAATGCCACTGAAAACCAAAATGATTTCTACATCAGAAAGCAGAAGTCTTTCTCTGGTCCCAGAGCCCAGTAATACTGGAACCTTTGCTCACCTCTTCCTCCTTTCCTGGCCAGAGGAGCTGGGCAGTGTCCCTGCTCACAGTTGTCTCCAGACAAGGTTTGCCATCACCACCACTCCTCAGCAGGGTTTCCTGCTGTCCTTGAGCTGCACTCAGAGCAGGGCTGCTGCTGTGCTGCCACAGCTCCTGCCACCTCAGGAGATGGCCCTGTCCTGCCTCTGTTATTCCATCCACCTACTTACACCACACCTAGCAATGTGGCTTTTTAAATAAAAAGTTATGAATCCAGCTGTCAACACTGCCAGACAAAGAAGCTGGGGCATGTAGTGCTCCAATGGCTGTTGCAATCAAATAGTATTTCTTTGTGCCTTATATCTATGCAGGAAAACATAATAAATGGGGGGATTTTGGGAGACAGGGACAAGAACAACAGGAGTTGTGGTCTGGATGGGTACAGCACATGTTCTTACAACAAACACCTTTTTATGAATAGACCAAACCATCCAACTGGCCACTGGGGAAGCCAGATGCACTAAAACTTTGTGTGCTGAGTTTGATGTACTTGGCTGCAGAAGGATTAAATCAAAAGAGAAAAGCAGTGGTTTTATCTCAGGGGAGGCAGGGTGCAGGCTCCTTTAAGCTCAGACCACCTGGGCAGCTGCCAGTGGTGAATGGGAACTCCCCAAAGTGGGAAGATGAAGGTGCTTGTCAGAGCTCCCCAAAGCCGCAGCCTTTGGGTGGTGGCTCAGCAAAGTGCAGCAGGGCACAATCCCAGCTTGGCTTTACTGGAAAATATGGCCAAAGCCCCTGTTTTTACATCAAAAACCTACCTGATGGCCTGTGCCTAAGGCAACCCTTTGTCATGATAGTGGGGTTTTCTTGAGAGAAGAGTTAAGTCTCTTGCTTTTCTTGAGAGAAGAGTTAAGTCTCTACACAGGAAGAATGGGAGCACTACTTCCCTTCAGGTGACAGGTTGTGCTTTTTGGATACTGCTTGTGCACTACAAGCCTGGACACCAGGCAAGTGCTGCCCAAGCAGAATTTCCTGACTTGGGAGGTGAGACTGTCCCCAGGAAGTGATCCATCAGCTGGTGTGTGGTTTGTTACAGCAGCTGCACAGCTTGGTGTTTGCAGGGACCAGCCAAGTTCTCTGAATGTGGCAGAGGGAGCTGAGGAACAATTTAAAGCCAGGTTTAGTTGTACTTGATTTCTAAGTAGTTTCATCTTCTCCCCTAGCAAGCACAAATCTTTTGGTTTTGTGGAACTCCCATGTTTCTGGCCTCCTTCCCAGTGATGTTCCAGGGATGGGACTTGTGATGGTTTGTGGGGTTCTGTGCTCTCAGTTCCCTTGTCCCTGCTTGCAGACACTGCTCCTGTGAGCAGGCAATAGGGAAGCTGCTGCCTGCCTGCTGCAGTGCCCTGGAGAAGCAGGAGCAGTTCCTGCCCCCATGAGAGAACAAACCTCAGTGGAGCTGAGATTGGGTTAATCAAGCCAATGTTGTTACCTCAATGTGTTCTGTGATGTCAGTGTAATTTTCTATGCAAAGTGGGACAGCAGTCAGAGGAGAGATTCCATGAATTAAAGGAACACAGACTTCATGAACCAGCATAAGGCAATGGCTTCAGTTTGACAAGTATCTGAAATGTACCTTGTGACCAGGCATGTCTGTAACGCCGGCTGTGCCCAGTGAGCTGAGGCAGGCATGAGGACAGCCTTTGGGACAGGGTGAGAGGCCTCCTGTGTTATGCCAGTTTTGATTTGTCCTTGCTCAGCAGCTCAACTGCTATAAGCTCATTTTCCATCTCACATGAGAAGGAATACTCTGGTTTGGTGTGGGTTTTTTCCTTACTCTTTCCCTAGTTTTCTGTACTGGTGCTCATTTTTCTTAACTAAACCACCAGCGTGTGGTATGGCCTCTCTACTCACAATGAGAGAGCTGCTCAGAACATTCTGGTGCTTCTCTAGCAGTCTGTGAGTACAGGCTGACAGCTTAATTTATTGTGTTGAATACATGAAAGTGTGCACACTCAAATAAAAAAAGATAACCTCCTCTCATTTGTTCCTTCCTCACTTAGCCACACTACTCCTTTAGTAATATTTTCAAAGAGAAATCCTTCCCTGAGTTAGCATTCCCCCTCTCTCTGTATTTACAACACTTGGTTATTCTGTGCAGCTGCAGTAAGGGAGGCAGCTTTGCTTTATTTCTGGTAAGTAGCTCCAGCCTGGCCTCCCTGATGGGCAAAGCTCTTCCACACAAGGCACTGACCATTCATGACTTGCACACAGGAAGATCACTTGGACATAGCACCACTCTTCTCTGTCATGGACTTCGAGGCAGTGAGGGCAGTAAAAGGATCTGTCACCTTCCCTTGGAAAACAGCACTGGGAGCTCTGTGTAGGGGCAATTTGGCATTTCTAACAGAGAACAGAAAGATTGGTTTTGCTGAAGCATTTTTATTGACAAATGTCGTCTCTTCCAAGTCAGGTGTCTTTCCCACACCAAATACACAACATAAACGTGTTTCCAAATTTATAGAGACAGGGTACTTACCCAGCTAACCCACCAAAAATCTCTGTGACATAGGAGTAATCCCCTCCCGACTTGGGGATGGTGACTCCCAGCTCGGCGTAGCACAGCGAGCCCAGCGCGGCCACTCCGCCCCCGAGCACCCAGACAATGAGGGCCAGCCCCACCGAGCCGGCGTGCTCCAACACTCCTTTCGGGGAAATAAAGATCCCAGAACCTATGATATTGCCTGCAAACGACAAGACGTTAGCAGTCAGCGAAGAGAAAGTGAATAGTTTGCGCTTTTTATATGCAAAAGAAGGTAAACAAGCCCGCCCTCAAACAAGAACCACAGCCGTGCCATCCCCACATCCCCCAGTTCAGATTTTGCATGACTGCGCTGTTTCTGATCACACCCTGGCTAAAATGTTGCCATTTATCAGCAATCAAAGGTAGTCAGTGTGTGCTCAGCTCTGCAGAAGCGTGGTACGTCTCAGCTGAGAATCCATGAGTTTTCTGGCACAAACTTCAGCTTGCAAAACTCTCTGCTCCCACCTGCCGTGCCCAAGTGTGTTACTGAAAGGAGTTAGAAGGGACTTTGTAATGAAGATTTTTCATCCATTCCTAAGAGGAATTTGAACAAGTTAAAGCCCATTTCCAGGGAGTTTGGGAGGTCAAAAAAGAAAAGAGTAGCATTGTCTATAATGATGGGCCCAAAAGGTGTGCTTGCCACCAAGGATGGATTTAAGGATGGATTTAAGATTGTGCTAGAAAAAGTAATCTCAAAGTCTGAAATTTTGTACTTGCAACACCTGTGCTGGTTAGTCATCAGCAATAAAATCTAAAGTTATGTGGCATGACTAAAGTATTGGACAATATGAGGCAATTGAGACAATGTGAGCTGAAGCAGTGCTGGGTATAGAAAATGAGTGCTGGAAACCACCTGGTGCTCTTTCTTCATGTGGGGCCAGAGTGTTACACGATGGGTGAGCAGCTGCTCATGGCCAGGCACAAAGGGTGACAGTGACTGGGGTGACATCAGACTGGGGCCTGTCACCAGTGGGGCTCTGCAGGGCTCCATCCTCAGCCCTGGGCTTTCAACACCTTCATTAATGATTTGGAGCCAGGGCTCAGAGGAGCACGAAGGAGGTTTGCTGATGACACTGAATTAGGAGGAGCTGTTGGTTCCTCTGAGGGCAGAGGGGCCCTGCAGAGAGACCCAGAGCAGTGACAGAGATGGACAATCCCCAACCATGTGAAGTTTAACACAGGCAAGTGCTGGGTTCTGCACGGGGACAGGGCACCCCTGGCTGTGGGCATGGCCTGGGCAATGAGAGGCTGGAGAGCAGCTGCAGGAAGGGGCCTGGGGGTCCTGCTCAGTGGCCACTTGGAGCTGAGCCAGCAGTGCCCTGGCAGCCAGGAGGGACATCCCTGTCCTGGGCACCAGCCCAGCCCTGCCAGGCCAGGAAGGGATTGTTCTGCTCTGCTCTGGGCTGGGCTGGCCTCACCTTGAGTGCTGAGGGCAGTTTTGGGCACCACAGCATAAACAAGACATGAAGCCATTGGAGAGTGCCCAAAGGAGGCCACGAGGATGGGGAAGGGTCAGGAGGGAAAGCCTTATGAGTCTTTGGTACTGCTGTGCCACAGTTTTAACAGTTGTACTCATGCATATGGAGAAAGGCCTTAAGTTATAAAAGCCCCTTAAAGATGATCTCCAACCTGCCAGCATACACACCTGTGTATCTGCATTTTTCACAGATCAACATACCTGAACACACTACACTTTTGGGAGGAGCTGTTGGTATTTTGGGGAGCATGCTAAAGCTCAGACATAGTGTTTTTTACCAAAATAGATCTGTAGGTTTCCATTGCCTCTTTGGGATAGAACCATATTCTTTTCTGGCCACTCCAGTACTGAACAAATGCCCAGAGGCAGGATAACCCCTAAATGGGTCCACTGGCTCCTTTCATGCCATCTCCTCCTGCTCACTACCCTTGTTTACTTTAGCTCAGGTTTGCTGAGCAGATACAAATGCTCATCCTTCAGCAGGCTCTCACTTTCCACTCCTATCCCTTGAATCACCTTTCCATTTTGTCCATACAAGAAGAAAGGATGCAATCCAAACACAGCATGGCATCTCTCAAACTGATAATGGACAAGAAATCCAATGTTTCAGCATGTCTCTGCAGAGCTGCACTGTGTGGTGCTGGCAGGGTGCTTCCCTGAGCTCTGCTGTGGCTTTGTGCTGGTGAGGGGTGAGCTGATGGCACCCCAGGCTCCCTGTACCCACTCAGCTGCTGTGGGGTGATGGACAGACCTGTGGTGGGGTGATGGACAGACCTACAGTGGGGTGGGAAGGGTGGGAACGTGGAAAGAAGCATCAGCAGCACCATGGAAGCAGTGTGATCTGGCCATGTTGTGATGAACCCAGGGAAGAGAGCTGAGTCCTGGTGAGGTGTAACTGCAGGGAGAAGGTGGTGGCAGTGACCTGGCACAGCAGTGCCAGGATGCAGTCTAAATAAACAGCCGCTGATGTGGTTTTTGAATGCACTTGGCATTGTCAAAGCTCTGAATCTCTCTGTGTTTCATGTTTCTGCCTCCAGGAAGGGGCATGGCTCATCCCACGCAGCCTGGGTGATGGGCAGTGAAGGGCACTGGCAGTGGGGCTCTTTCTCAAATCAAATGGCTGCAGGGGGGAGGTGTCTGTGGCTTAGAATGATGGTCTCCTTTTATGGTAAGACTGCCAAAGCAGTCCTTCTCATCTGCAACTCTGTCTGAGCTGGAAACAGCCAGAACTTTCTCTGTTTAAGGAGAACACTTTCTGGGTGCAACTGTCTGAAGGAGCAGGACAAGGACTAGACAGCCTTCTGGATAGTTCTTTCATATAAACATTCCATTGATTTTTTTTGGTAAATTAAGTAGTGAATCATATTTTAAAAAATGTAATATCCTTCATGGATGAATAAAGAATAAAGAAAAATTACCTTCCAAATTCATTATGTATTACTTTGCACTCACAACACATGCAAAAGCCATATCAGTAGGAGTGGTGTGACAGCCACAGCTGGTGTGTAGCTGGACAGATAAATTTGGCCATAACAGAACCCCAATTAGGCCAGCCTAGTTCATTAAAATGTAGAAGTAATCAAGTCCCTGATGAGCAATGATAGGTTGGATTTGACCTCAGCCAATCCCATTCAATCCTGAATGCAGACATCTCATTGGCCAGTGAGCTGGGCGGGGCAGAGACCCCGACCAATCAGGTGTTCAGGTGGGAATTTTGAGCCCCCTATAAAAGGGGTGTTATAAATGTGTATTATAAAGTTGGCTTTTGGCAAGGTGTGTGCTATATGATTAATAACGTTGTGGTAAGGATATAAGGTTTTCTTTCTGCTATTAGTAAAGAAAATTAGCCATAGTGGTAGTAGTTGATATCGTATGCTTAAACTGTCTGTTTGGTCAGGATAACATCCAGTGAACAGGTAGAGAAGACCCTGCTATTGATAAAATATCCTTAAACTGTCTGTTTGGTCGGGATAACATCCAGTGAACAGGTAAAGAAGACCCTGCNCTTAAACTGTCTGTTTGGTCGGGATAACATCCAGTGAACAGGTAAAGAAGACCCTGCTATTGATACACCAATTATCAGCATCTGCCACCTGAAGAAAGTCTGGACCAAGGCCCAGGCTGGAGGTGATAATGAAGACACAGCCCAGAAACACACGTGCTCTAAAAAGGGGGACCCAAGGAGGGACCATGCAAAACAGTTCCTGGAATATGGAAACTAGTTTATGGAAAAATATGAATATTCAACAGACTGATGCAATAGAAAGGGGATTTAAAGAATGTCTTTGATACAGCAAGGTGTGGACTTGGCTGGGCTGGCCGTACTTTGTTTTTTTCTATCTCCTAATTGTCTTATTTTCTATTAAACCTATTTCTTAAAATTTACATAGAAAGTGATCCTCGTTTTTCACAGGGGTGTCCATCAATAAACGCTGGCTGTGGTGGTGTGACCTCAGCATGCTCAATCATGTGCCTCCTCCAAAACTGGGACCAAACGAGAGCAAGTGCGAGTGCTACACCCCTTCTGATAACAAAATGTTCTCATGAAAATCTGCCATGAATGTGGCAAATGTGCCCAAAAAGTACCTTCACTTCATGTGGCATTGGACACATTTAAAAATAGGTGTGGTGGAGATACTGAAGTGCTCCAGAAAATAAGATGTCAGAAACTGCCTGATGAGAAGCAGTTTCCAGGAGGTCTTGGTCAGCAGGTCATTAGGGGTGAGAAAATGCACTATGCACTCTTTCCCATACACAGCATGATATTTCATCATCTCTTGTTTCTTTGTGTTTGTTGCCTTTTTTTCTCCTTTTCACAATAATATGGAAGAGCTGGTATAAATACCATGACAACTTCAGCTTTTGTTTAAAAATTATGTTACTAACCCTTATGAGTCAGAAGGCAAGAAAAATATATTGAAATATATATATCACTTCTGAGATCTTATCCAGTGTCATGATTATTATTATTTTTTTTGGACAATGTTGACAGTGGATTCCACATCCTTGAAAAATAGGAAATGGGGGAGGAGAATAATAATAATAAAAAAAAATCTTTTTATCTCTCCAGTCAAGTAACACATCCTCCAGTGCTGGTAGTAAAATCAACAGAATGTTTGCAAGGAAGAACAATCCAGAAGGTTATCTGGTCCTTGTCCTGCTCCTTAAGATAGTTGCATCCAGAAAGTGTTTTCCTTAAACAAAGCTCTGGCTTTTTCCAGCTCAGACAGAGTTGCAGACGAGGAGCCCAGCCTCTCCTCTGTGAGAAGCCCAAGTGGCCAAATTTTCTGGGTCCTGGGTCAGGTGAACCCAAACCAGCTGTTGCAACATCTGTGTGAAGTGGGTCCAGCCTCTCCTATCAGCCATGCTCCATCTCTGACTTAGTGGAAGTGTGTCCCAAACCTGGTTTTCTGTGAAGAGAATGTGAAATCTTTTATTTATCTGCAGCACACAATCCACACAGACTATAGAAATAATGGATCTTGCAGCCTGTTGAAAGTACCCATCAGTTCTGTAAGAATGGACTTATTATATATAGAGATCATATTTGGTCTTGCTTGGATAAAACCAAACAATTTCCTGTAGAGCTACCAAAGAAAAATATCACTCATGCCTTTTTATTGCATGCACAGTTCTTTAAAGATTTGTTGTACATCTGAAATTCTGAATGGATCAGTAATTTGTCTAAGCAGTTCTTTCCCTTACAAAGTGAAGTATTAATAACAAGGAAATTCTGTGCCTTCAAAATTTTTTTTTTGGCTGCAGTCAGGTAAATCAGTTTGTGGCTAGTTGTTCAGTGAAGGATTATAGCAGGCAACAGTGCTAAAAAACTGTGCATGGTTCATGAGTATGAGTCCTGCCAGACTCGTGCTGTTTGCTGTCCTCAGGAGATGGCCCTGCACACTCAGGGTGGTCACTCAGTGCACGCTGCAGGTGAGGAGGGGGGAGGTGTGATGTTCAAAGGCAGGCAGAGGGAATCCCTGTGAGAACTGGGTGTCCTGCTCCCTTCAGCCTTCGTGTGGAGTGCATCCCATATTTATCCAACGTAGGAACTGGTAAGAGTAGTCAATCACAGCAGTCAGCATCATCAAAGATTATATTCCCAACTGTAGAGTGGGTGTTTAATTGCTACAGTTGTGACAGATGGTTTGAGTATGTGTCTGGGTATCTTTACTATGAAGGGCAAGTCTGGCACCTGTTTCTCAGTGTCAATGTGTGCAAGCTGTAGGAAATGGGATTTTTTTTCTTTTAAAGTAAATGTTTGAGACCAACCTGATTTCAGGTACAGCTCTCTCTTGATATATTGGTATATTGTATCCTCAACAGCAGATACAGGCAGTTTTCACTGAGAATAGAATAATAATCAAAAAGTTCTCCCATCCTCTCAGGACTCCCACATCTAGGTAGACATTGCTCAGGCCAACAGGATGACAGTCTGTGTCACTGCTTAAAAAAGTTTTCTTACAAACAAATGCTGAAGCTTTGCATCCTACCTAGGAATTATAAATAAATATATCTTTTTTCAGTAGAAAATACTGAAAAGAATTGAGAATCCTGTTTGGCAACAGCAACTAAAAGGCTTAATCAAAAAGAATTGTGCTGTTTAAATCTAAATTAAATATGAGGTGGATTATGTCAATGATGGTGATGATGTAACTCATCATGGATATTTATGTATGTATGTGTTTAGCAGAAATCTGCTAAATGAAGCAGCTTCTGGTGCAGCTAATTGCCAGTAAATTGGCTCCCAGGAGTTAAACACTCCCAACTGAGGATGCCAGTGACTGGTTTTGACTGCCACTGCCTGTGTGTGCACTCAGGGCACGACACAGCTACAGAACCAGTCAAGAGGTAAAACGCACAGCTCGTAATTTTGGTGCAAACTGGAAATTTGGTGGCAGCACAGACAGCCCCAAGGACTCTGTTCTTTCACAGTAAATGAACTGGCTGCTGTCTGGCCTGGCTGAGCTGAAGCTCTGGCTCAGCCCCGTGCCAAGAGAGGTGTCTGCCACACACCACAGCTGCTCTGGGGCTCCCAGTGACTCAGGGCCAGGCTCAAGGTGCTGCTCAGGCTTTGCCCTGCTCTTCTCCAGCTTATTGACACAAATGTAGCATCTAATGCAAGGGATTAGAAGTGTCCCCTCACCCCCTACTAAAATACAAAGACTCAAAGAAATTCTGAATCAAGAAAACAGGTCTAGAAAATTACTAGGCTGTAGGGACTCAACAGAATTAAAACTATCAAACACTTCAAGTGTGTTTCTTAACCACTAGTCAAACATGAATTTAGGCTATGTGGCAGTTAAGGTATTTAATACAATTTCTTGGAGCTTTTTGCTTTTAAATAGCATTCAGAAAACTTAATGAAAAACGGATGAAGAACAGAAGGATCTATAAAGCCTGGCATTAAAATAATAGCCATTTAACTTCATATTCAAGTGAAAAAATGGAACTTCTGTATCAGTGGAAAATGAATTACGGCTGGTCTGCTAATATGCTTGCAATCCCCCCCCTCTCAAAAATGCCTGTAAAAATAACAGTGATAATTTAATGTCTACAGGGATTAGTATTTAACAAAATTAAACAAACTTAAAACCTGACTTCAAATATTTATGCTAAAATTCCTTGCAAGCAAGAACATGACCAGCCATTATAAACTGCTATTCCAGCATTCCAACTGGATTTTACTGTGTTAAGAATTTATAATCTGATTAGACTACACACAACTTTAAAGATTTTAAAAATCAGGCTGCTTCAAATACCGACAAAAGTATTTTCCTTAACTTCTGATAGGTGTATAAGGAAGATTATTTGTCTTCTGAGCACTAATATATAGGTGTAGTCCATGAGGACTTGAAGAACCAAAGTTTTCTAACAACGAAGGTGTGGATAGAACAGAAAACTGAGTTAAGGAAAGTAAATATTTCAGGCATAGCTTCACTAATAATACCTGATGCAGCTTTACAAGGTGTGCAGCAGTCAGTTCCAGTGAGAAGGGTTAGATTTTGCTATTGCATGAGGTACTGTGGAGATCTGTAAATAATTAAAATCTCTATATATTAAAAATCAATACCTGCTCAGCAGGGCACAGCTGCACTAAGGACAGGAAAAAAGCAGACTTGCCCAGCTGGTGGGAAATGGGCTGGAAATATCTGTTATCTGGTGAACCTGAAGAGCTGTGGCAAGGATGGAATATCATTCTTATCCTGAATTTTAGTGAATGTTACTGTGGGTGCCAAATTTTTGGTTTGCTGTTCTCCCCAGTAATCAACCAGTCTGCAGGAGGATGGCATGTATCCTTCCCCAGAGAGAGAATACCCTCTGCCTTCTCATCTGTTATTTTAAGAAAATACAAGACTTATTAAATTGCAAAGACCACTGATAAACAGAACTAGCAAGGGGATACAACTTGTACATGCCAGCATTGTTGTGATTTTGGGAGTGTGTTAGGCAGCTGTGTTGCAATGAGATGAAAAATCACAATCTAAAGAAGAGCAATCAAGGCAAATTTGTGCTAACCTCAGTCTTCACAGGACCTTTAATATATCTGGGGCCATTTGAATAGTTCTTTAAAAGCAGTAAGCTGCACATTTGGCTCTGGCTTAAGGTATACAAACTGCTTAATGATGATGGTTTGTTTGGATTCCCTCTCCACCAGTAGTGGAAGGCTGCCTTAAAGGAAAGCAGTACTCTAATCCTGCAAGACACATTTATGGGACTGCAGTGCTTTGCTATTCAGCTGAAGCCTGCTGCCTGCCACAGGACACTGACCATGCTCAGGCTATTAGCAGTCCAACCTCTGCCAAAGCACCAAACAGCTTAAACCCACAAACATGTGGTGGTTTAACATTTCTTTTTGTAAAATTAGTGACAATTTGCCAATTACTTTTCTTCTACAGGAGCAGGCTAACCAAGAGAAACTTCATCAGGAATGCTTTTAAGCCTCTGTTTTGGTAACATGGTGTTCACAAAATAATCTGCTGCTTCAACAGCATTCAAAGGAGGTTCCCTTGGTATCTGTTGACTACTTGTAGGAAGGGCACATCTGTACCATAAAGATCTCACTAAAGGAGAGAGGATGTGGTGATATTCTCATTACAGTACTTGAGTCAAATGCAAATGTTCCAATAACCAAAACCAGCACTGGAACCTCTGATCCAGTTCTCTGGCTTGCAAGCATCATGCTCTCCTGAGTATGTATGTGGGCATACACCAGCTATGACAGATGAATTTAGAAACCCTTTTGTCCAAAATTGCAGGGCCTAACTGAGAAGGAAACCTGGTTGTCCCCATCAGTCAGTGCCAGTCCTGACCTGCTGGAGACCAAACATTGAGGTGAGGTGTGCAGAGGACAGATCTGCACTAAGGCAGATGAATGGCCAGGAGGTGCTGGGGATCAGGCCATGCTTAGGAGCAGGTGAAATAATAAAGATGAGAGATGTCTGCTAGTACATGGGTTTTTTTAGTTTTATTTGAGTAACATTGTCACAGTGTGTTTATTTCAAAGAAGAAGTTAAAGCCTCTACGATAGGATTTTGTTGTTGCTCTAAACTGAAACTCCTTTTATTCTGCTAATCCTTTCACAGGCTGCAGGCTCTGTCTCCTCTTTTCAGGCACACAGTCCACTGCTTTATTTTCCTGCTCCTCTGTTCTGACTCTTGTACTTGGTCTGACTTCTCTACTTCCTTAACTTCTGACTTGTTCTCCTCTCCTCTTGCCAGCGCTGGGATATGTGGGCTGCATTTCATTACCATGAAGAGGAAACCTCAGCTTCCCTTGCCCTTCTCTGTACACTGCAACGATAAGGCAGAACTATCAGGAAAGGCCTTGTCCTGGGGACCAGGTGACTTTTTCAGTGGGATATTCTCAGTGTGCACACACTCAGCAGCCTGTGCAGCAGTACAGCTGTGCCCAGGAGAGGATTACACACAACCTGCTACTCTTGCTGAGCCTCACACTGCACCTTCCTCTTCTGCCTTATTCCTTGACATCAGGGACCTTCAGCAGGGTTCATTGCAGGGCAGGGCTGCCAGGTAAGGGTGAGGGAAGCCCACAGAGAGCTGCAGAGCAGTTCTGTTTGGTGGTTCCCACTGCATCCCCACCAGCAGTGGTACATGGGTCTATGGGGAACAGAGGCTCAAACTTGGCCCCTGGCTGTGGGACTTCAGCACATAAAGGAGCTACTGTGACCCTTGAAGCAAAGGAGAGAAGGCTTCAACCCTCCTACTAATTTCCAAACAGAAACTGAATGCCAAACCTACCTTGATGTTGTGAGAGGGATGGGGAGGAAAACCCTGTGATGTTCCTAAAATGCCTGGATTACCCTGGTAAGAAAGTGCAGCACTGCACACTGACTGCTCTCTATAAATAATGCAGCTTTATGTCCTTTTGGCCCTTGTTATCTGTCCAGCATCTGGTTTCTGTGCTCTCTGGATCTCAATCTCCTGACCTGGAATTTTACCTGCAAATGGCAGAAATGTGTTGTTAAATCCCCTGATGTAGAAATGGGCAGAGTGTAAAGCTCTGCCCTGCAAGCATGCTGGAGGACATGGGGGTCTTCTCTAGGACACTGTGTGACTGATTACCAAGTGATAAATGCTGATTTTAAGGAAAGAAACTGATAGTGGAGATCAGTCCTCCTGTAGTGGCTAAAGGGGCAGATGCCAGCCCACTCAGCTGATTTAATGTTTGTCCCTTGGCTGAGAAATCCCACAAGTGACAGCTACATCCCTGGGAGTGCTCTCACAGGGCCCTCTACACCTGCAATGGTTTTCAGTATTTACCAAGAAGAAAAGCAGTTACAAAATGCTGCTGTAAAGCTCACCAACTCGGCTATGAAAACAGCCAGAGTTTAGCTGTGTCAGGGAGTGCTGTGGCTCAGACAAGGACAGTATGACAGATACAGCTTTTTACAGCCCACTCTTCAGCCCTACTCATGCCAATGGTAAAGACCCCTGCACCATCTTTGAAGCAGAGTTTGTTTTATGGAAAATACTGGATTTTTTTCCTTTTTTTTCTCCCCCTAACTCTTTTCTTTTTGCTCATTGTGATTGATCACAGTGAACAGATTATTCAGTCTGGAAAATTCATCAGCAGCTGCTGCCCAGTGGGAAAGCCTCTTGCTGTCCATTCCTGAAAGCTGTCAGTCCTCATGGATGTGTCATTGCCCAAATCAGAAAGATTAAATAAAACTGCTATATAAAATTGATTAAATATATGATTAAATAAATCAGTATACAATTTCCAAGGTTACACAGCACACGGAAGGATTTTTTTGTTAGACAAGTCTAGGCTCTAGCAGAAGAAACCAGCCTGGAAGTTGGCATATCCCTCTGACCCCCACACTGCTCCACACCCCCTGCTTACCTCACACAGCATCTCTGCAGCTTTTTGCTGTGAAAAATGTTCCTCCTTGCAAATTAAAAACTTTGTTTGCATGCATTGGTGTCCTTGCAACCCTCAGGCTACCACAAACCCATGTGTGCTCTGCACCAGCCAAGGGACAGTGTGGGACTTATGGAGTAGCATTACAGGAATGAGCAGGTCTGGAGAACAGGCACAGCCTGGACTTAACTTCTCAACTGCAAATAAACCAAAACCTAATTCCCACTCTCACCATTGATTTTCTCTCAGATTACTGGGGTTTATGCCTTCTGCTCTGATCCCACCAAGGTGAGCCCTGCAAAAGTGTCCTCAGACTCAGGCTAGTTGGTGGGAATTTCATTGTGCTTACACAGCTTCTGCAAACTTGGGATCCATTAAGAGCCTCTCTGAACTAGGCATCACTTAATCCTTGATTTCTGAGGGGGTATAATGGGAACTTCAGTATGCTGAACTTTTAAGGTAAAGCTTATTCTTCAATATTACCCTGAATACTAAAAGGCTGGAATGTTCAAAGTGCCTTCCTGAATTGAAATTCCTGGCAATACATATTTAAAACAAAGCTATATGAAAATGGCAGTAAAAATCATCCAAATACATCAACTGTTGTGTTATAGCTCAGGTTATGTTATTGAGAAGAAAGACTGATTTGGAATTTCCTATAAGGTCCACTGCCATTGCCTAGGACATTACACAACCTTATTTTGGATGCAGATGAAAAGGAGACATGAATTTCTTAGCAAAGCTTGGGGTAATTGCAAGTTTCACACCTCCTTGAACAGAAGTTATTCAACCTCTCAAGTTTACATTCTTTTGGCTGTAAATCTGTGTTGGTGTATTCTGTATAGTTAGTTTTATCTCTTAGCATGGTAATCTCAGCATTTATATCTCTCATTTACATCTCTAGGTGGCTTTTTCTCTGTTTTATCAAAGAATACAAAGGCTACAGTCAATGAACTGAGATGGAATTTGAAAGCAAAAAAAAGGTATTTATGCTTCCTGGAGTGTGTACAAGTGTTGCACAATGATGTTTGACTTAAAGCTTGCAGTTAACTCAAAGTGCACTTTGGTAAACAGCTCAATCTGAGTTTAAATGAGATTTACAAACACCTATCAGCTCAGTGTACACTTTGACAGACACCACTTATGATGTATTTATGCATGTATTTATGATTTATACATGTATTTATGATGTATTTATGATGTACACTGTCCGTGTGTTTATAACCAGTGTTGACTTGTATCTTGACTTTATTTTTAAATTTATAATTTATTTTAAAGAACATGTTTAGACAATTTTACTGAGGAGAACTAGAAACTCCTGGGTTTCCAAAAGAAATGGCAGCTTTTCTTGCAGTTCTTAGATATCTATGATCTAGGAATTTAAGGACCTGTTGTAATATGATCATGAGTTAGTAATACTACAAGAATATATAAAAGAATATATAATATTCTTATGCACATATGAATCTCATATTTGCAAATATCACAACTATCTTTTAAAACTGAACTATCTTCAGAATTATGAGACTTCATGTTGCTCACTGATGTCTTTATATATCAGGTTTATTTAAGCAGTTGACCAGGCGTGTAAAAAAATTCACCAAAAGAACGTCACTCCTGCCCCCTGAACAGAAAAACTTGTTCATAGAATAATTTGAGTACACAGAAACATGGAATTAAATTATCTAATCCTGCAAAACAGATGTTAACATAGACTTAAACACCCTTGGATCACAGAGTATGGGACCGTGGTTATAATCCACACTTTCTGTTCTAGTTTTCCAACAGATTTGAGATCTGACTTGTTTTCTTCTTTCCTACTTTCCTAAAGTAACAGACTTATGTTTGAAGCATGTTCTTTATAAATGTCACTTTACAGAAGTTTTCTCCTTGGCTTGGGGTTTTTCAGTTCTAGTGCTCCTGAGCAGCTAAAGCACAGCCATGAATTCCTCAGAATATTTCAGAAGGCCTTAAAGGGAAACAAAGGGATTTTGTTAAGATGGTTTATTCACAGACCACTCAGGGGGGTTCTGAGAGTTGATGACTAAAAGTAAATCTGCTCCTTTTGGCCTTTGTGTGCCCCTTTCCCTGTCTGAAACAGGGGAGTGATCCCCCCCTGCTGCAAAGGGCAGCCAGGAGGCTGCTCCTGGCCCCTGCCTGTGTTTGGTCAATGACAAGTGTGCTCATTTTCAGACTGGTGGCAGAATGAGTGAATGGGACTGGCCCCTGTAGCTTCAATTAATGAGAACAGATTACTCTTGTTGGCATTGCTCTCTGCTGTGCACCCTGAACATGAAGGTCCATTCTCAACTGCTTCACTGCAGGGAGACTGCCAGCCTTGCCCAGGTGTGGGGGCAATAAAGGATTAATGTGTTTGCACCTCGCTGCTTTAATTTCATTTAAAGCCTGATCCTATGAGGAAATGAAGTCTTCCACTTTTGTGGCCTTCAGTAGGATTTGAGGCACTTGGGAGCAGTTAAGGAAAGGGTCTTTAATTTTCTGTCAGGAGCACAAGCACGTGAAGGAGAGCTGTTCCTTCTGTAGGCACTCGTAATATGTACAGGATTGGGCACTTTTTGTAATAGTCTGCTTAAATCTTACTGTGTTGCTAGGGAACTGGCCCTGTCCACAACCAAAAAACATGGAGACATTGTGTCCTACTGGGTTCTGGCAGAGTTTACCAAAAGAAATGGCTTAATTGCAACAAGATCTACTAGCAGGAGTACAAAAAATGTGATTTGTCAGCTTTTTTGTCAGCTTTTTTTAAAATTACAAATATATTAATTCTATCACACACATGGAAATCCCTTTCAAGCTGGAGGCTAGGCATGTGAGGACACCACCAGAATCAAACACTTCTTTCCTTTATTCTTTAAAATACTGATTCAGCTATTTTTAAATTTACTTGAGTCAAAGTACACTGTTTGGAAGCTTAACAAGCTTGGATACTCTCTGCTCTTTTGTACAAATTAAGGCTATTACTGTTTTCAAGGCTCTTATAAAAAACCTGATTATGTATGTTTCCAGAATGTATGGCTTTTCAAGTTTCCAGACTGCATTTAAAAGTATCAGAAATAAGAAACCTGTATTTATGGAGACCTAGAATGACATTTCTGATGCAGTTTCTTATCCCTTTCAGGACATCAGAACAGTCTGCATTGTTTTAAATTAGTGACAAAACAAGGCTTGAAACCCCAGATAGCAAAGAATGAGTCTGCTATCAAAACAGGACAAAACCTGGGCAGAGAGAAAAATAAGCCATGGGGAAACTGAAATGAAATATAGTCTGAGGTGACCTCCCTCAAAACAAACAAGTAAATCCTGTCCCATTAAGCTCTCAGGAGAGCTGCTAAAGAATTTTGAAATAATCCAGACAAGGAACTCAACCCCATACTTTCATTCTTGTCAGTCCTTTTCTTGCAACTCCCTAAGAAAAAATGATCCCTTGTGTGTTTTGTACAAAAGGATGAATTTTTATGATATAAAAGCACACACTTTAAAGCTGTAAGTCCTCATTCCTTGGCAGTCATTATCTTCAGGTTTATGGAGAAACACATATTGATCCTTTCCAAGGCACAGGTGGGCAGGGAGGCAGGAAACACTATTCTGGATTCATCAGCCTTCTTTGTGGGGCCTGACCAGGAGCAATCTCACAGCACAATACTACTAAAAACCTACCATAATATGGCACCTGTTAATAGTTATTTCTCCTTCTCTCAGGATGGCTGCACAATTTAACAGCAAAAAGATGGAAGACACTGAGGAACTGGGAGACTAGCCCAAGTAAGGATGTTTTTTCATGTCAAACCTGTAGCTTATAATGTCATGCACGTGTACACAAGTGCAGTGGCCTTTTCACAAAACTCCTGGTGTTACAGAGAAGGCATTTCAATATTCAGACCTCAACTTTTGTCCTCCACTGTCTGGATCCATCTCTATAAGAGATCAACTTTTTATACCAGCTGCTCGTCCCTGTGTGATTTTCTAAGCAGAGTTAATGTAAAATAATTAACATGCCTGACCAGTCTGCTGACCAGTGCCACATGTGAATTAGAAATGTTGTGATGGGCATTCTTGTGACATTCACTGCCACAGATCACATTAATATTGTGGATTTTAGCTCTCTGACCCACTGTATTCAAAAGAATGAGATTCTTCCTTAACTTGATTTCTCCTGGTATTTGTGGATGCAAATAAGGCCCTTATGTTGTTCACACATAATTTTTTGTGGTATACTATATTAAGATGTTTTGCCTGATCTAGATTAAGCAGCTTCATATAACTGATGAAAGAGCTATTGTTTTTCACAGCAGAAAAACTGCCACTCTTCCAGATCACTGACCTATTTCTTGGAGTTAGAAGTAACCTTTCTAAAGTTTTACTGATTTTAAAGGGTATGTTTTACACTACTGACATTTTAGTCCCACATCTGAGTCTGATTACACCATTATTTAAGGATCAGATAAAAAAAAAATCACCTTGATTTTCAGATGCAAAAAGATTTTAGTTTTCTGTAAGTTTTGGTACTATTCTAAATAAAGTGTTAAATGAATCAGAGCAATTCAGCTCCGGGGTTTATTCCATTACTCAGTGATACAGAAATTCCTCAGGCTTAAACATCACCAGTATAGTCCTCACCACTTTTCTTGCTCTGAGATTCAGTGGAATCTGTCTCAATTGCCTGAAAGAGATGATGAGCCATGAGAATTTAAACAGCTCACCCTAACACTAGATTGGTTCTTACACTGCCCTGCAATCAGAAAAACAGCATCTCCAAGTTCCTGAAGATGGGAACAATCTGTAGGCAATCACTCTTCAAATCTTTCTTTTCACTCCTGACTTGCAAAGGCCAGTGCCAGAAGGAAACCTTAGGAGAACAAACTAATACTGCATGAAGAGATTTTGTGGAGGCTGACATGAATAAATGTATTTACCACAGTACATGTCTTTCCTCTGCAGGACAACAGGGCTTGCATATTGTCTATGCTTTCTCACTATACAGAGAGGGACACAAGCATTTAAAAATGAATTAGGGTGTTGAGATGCTCAGCCACTGTTGGCTTGCTGGCTCCCTGCTTTTTGCCATGGAACATCTGCTAAAGAACTCTTTGGGACACTTCTGGGTTTTTAAGGACCAGCAGAATAACACAATGCTGTCAGGATGTTTTATATTTGGGGCACTTCAGTACTGACAAATGTCTTCTCATTTTATCATGCTGCAATCAAGATGACAAAAAAGTGTGGCAGCTAGTAGAAACTCCCCCCACAGCACAACAAAAAACAGGGTCTCAAAAGGAAAAGTTTGGCACATGAAAAGCTGCAAACAAAAAAAAGCTAAACCTCCACCAAACCATTTCTGCTTGCTGTGAGCCTGCCAAAGCAGAACAGACTTTCTCAACAGAAAAGGCCACATTATGCTAGAAGGAAATGAGCTGCAAGGCACAGGAAAAGGGAACACGAGTGGAGATTTATGGCACTGCTGAAAGTAGGCACTGTACTGCCAGATCAGGAGTGAGACACTTACCAAAGGATGCTACCTTTGTTAGTTCATCTGTCAAGGAAGGAGTTTCTGTTGTAGGGTATCTGAACTACTGGCATTCATTGCAGAGAGCTCATCACTTCAGCTTTGTGAGCAGTCACTATGTCTCAATCACAATTTCCTATTTTTTTTAGAAGGTAGGAAGGTAAAAAAAAAACCCCAAACTCCCAAAACATAGCAAAACTCACCCATACTAAACTTGCTCAAACCATCAGTCAAGGAATACTTGCTAGCTAATGACTTGGAAACAGAATTGTGTGGCAATTGTTGCAGGAAAGTACAAATTTAATTTTAGTTTTGGGTGGTTTTTATGGTTTATTTTTTTTTCTTTTTTTTTTTTTTTTTTTTTTTTTAACTCTTAATATTGTACAGGTGGGACTTCACATGCTGAACTCTCCTTGATACAGACTGCAGCAGAAAGGCACATCTGTGGGCAAATAAAACCCTTTTCCTTCTCCACAAATATTCAGTAAAGAAAAATATAAATTTAAGGCTTTTAAGGCTCTTCCCCCCCGCCTCCTCTGCCAGGAATTTCTAATTACAGCTCCTTCTTAGACTTCCTCTGTAAGTAAGTTTAGACTCAGAGGCAAGCTGCTAGCCCAGAGAAGCTGCAGAATCCCCCCGAATTTTTACCAAACTTAATTTGAACTTTGCCATGGTTTTTACTTTCAAGTGAAACTGCAGCTTGTTTTCAGCTCCCTAAACTCAAGTGAAAGGCTACCCCAAACAATTCTGATGAAGAACTCTATGTATCACCCCTAAAATATCATACTGTAAATGTAACTTGCATTTTGGATGGGCATCTGCTGCACCAAGGGAAATATGGGTTGGATATTAGGAAAAAGCTTTTTATGGAAAGAGTGATAAAGTATTGGAATGGTCTGCCTGGGGAGTCACAATCCCTGGATGTGTTTAAAAAAAGACTGGATGTGGCATTCAGTGCCATGGTTTAGTTGAGGGCTGGGTTGGACTCGATGATCTTGAAGGTCTCTTGCAAGCCAGTGATTCTGTGAATCTGTGATCTTTAGGGTTGTTTTTTTTTTCCAAATGCATGGCTGGATCTTTCTCAGTAGTATGAACCTTTTTTCCTATTGGGTACCATACCAAATTATGAATACCTATCAGCCTAAATGTACATATGGAACCTGGACATGTAATTTTCAGTAGTTTTGAATCTGAGCCCAAGCCTCTGGGTGATATGGAAAAAAACATCCACAAGTCCCTCAAAAGCATCTTTGTGGTTTCTCACTAGTAAGGAATATGTGCCATTCATCTTGAACAAAAATTGACTGCTGACTTTACTTAACCATAATTTGCATTTATGAGAGCACAAGATACTGAATTACAGCTCTCTACAGTCCAGAGCTAGATCCTGAACTATCGCCCTGAAAAAAAAACCAGTTATGCATTTGTAAATACTTTGTGTGTTACATCAGTAAGTGCCATGTGGAACTAAATGCTCAAAATATTAGTTAGCAAGGTGTGTAACAGATAAGGAAGGCTGACTCCTTTCTAAAGTGTTTAGAAAGATTTTTTTTGAGACAGTGGTTTTTACATTGAAGTGTAATCTGTATTACTTTCACAAGTCACCAAACAAAAGTGTGTCCTGAAACTTCAGTTAGCTGTAATAGTGAAATGCACTTGCACAGATTCAGAGAGGGAGAAAATTCTTGCTGCAACAACACTGTTTTCTATGACTCCAGGCAGGATCACAGAAATCAGGAAAAATCATCAAGTGATGTGGGTGGTGGTTTTCTGCTGGTTTTTTCATACATCCTTCTGCTGCAGTCCTGTAACTTGGCTACTACTCCAGTGAAGTCCATGGGGTCTGACTAGGAATGATCTCCTAACGATTTATATGTTACTTGATTAACAGATGGATCTGATTCAGTGACCAAAACCCAATGGTGGCCCATGAAACATGACCAGAGAGGATACAGCAGGCACTGTGCATTAATACCTATCCATTTCCACTTGAAAAAGAGGAACATGAAGGTTATTCCCAGTTCCATGTGTTCTATTTCCCCAGTGTTAAGCTAGCAGCTTGCTGATCCTGTACTAGGTTTCTGCCAATAAAGACTATCTGTGGGATTTTAAGGGGATGTTAGAATGGCAAGAGGCACAGTGGTAAGAAGACAGCTAATTGACACACAGGAAAGCTGACAAATAGTTTTTTGTTACAGACAAGGAGGAAAAATCACATTGGAGTGCTGGACCTGGAAGTGATATTTATGCACCTAAAAACTCCAGTGTATGTGCACATGCAATTATTTGTATGTAAGTACAATGACAGGCAGATATAACGACAAGCAAGGGCAGTTCAGTTGTTCCCTTGATGGATTATTGTGGGCTCGATATTTTCTGAGCCTGAGAATTGCTGCCTCTTCCTAAGGGAAACTTTCCAACAGTTTTTCTTTTTCCCAAAACAACCTTGTGTAAACAATATTCCTTTCCCATAACAACAGGTGTTGTTTGCTATTTCTGTTACTTAAACAATAGAAGCGTCAGTCTTATGGACCAATAATGTGCCTTTTTAGCACAGCATGTTATAAAAGGGCTGAATGAACTGTAAATAAACCTTCTGATTTCTGCTGCCTCCTGACTGGAGTCAAGCATCTTTATTTTGTGTCCTATTGCGACAGATTATCATGGTAAATTGCACTACATACTAGGACAGCCCTGGCTAAGGAAGTATCTCTGATGCAAGGAGATTTTCAGCTTGCAGGCATTCTGCTGAGACCATCCACTGGGTGGCTGACGGATGTCAGCTGTGGGTTAAAGTAAGTGTGTGCTGTTGTCTGGGCAATGTGGACAGGTAAATTCCAGGCAGTTACTTTCAGGACTTGTGAAAACTGAACATATTGCTCACTGGTCAGCTGAACATAGTTTTGTTACTATCACTGGACTTGGATCAGGAATCAGTTTATAAGGGATCTTACACCAAACTCGTGTGTGAGTAGAGTAAGTACCTCAGGCATTTTTTAAGCAACGCCAAGTCAGCTGATGCAGTTAACTTGACTGCCTGTGCTCAGCAAAATGAGGAGATGTATTTAGTTTTAGCTGACATATTTTATTGTAGTTGAATCTGTAAGTCTTCTAGTAGGTCTCATAGAACCTGATATTAAATCATTCATGAGTATACAACGGATTTCATCATACTGAAATCTAGTACGACCCTATGGTTACTTTCACACAGTTTTACGACCACAAAAATAAAGATTTTAAGAGATGTTTAACTGTTCGTTTTATATAATGTTACTTGATCTTATTAAACAGTGAAACAACCCTTTTAAAGTGTGTTACATATGCAATTTGTGTATACAGTTAAATATTTCATACATTTCTAACATAAGAACAGTGAATTTTGTTACTCAGACCCAAAGAACCAGGCTAGTATCAGACATTCATCAGTCTGCACTTTCTAGTTCTTGTACTTTTCTAAAGAACAATGGAATGTGGTAGAAATTACACAATGAGAAGTCACGAAACTTCTTACTTAGCTTTTTACCTACACAGGCAAAACTCCAAGGAAGGCACTGTGTAGCTAAGATGCCTGTGCTCAAAGAAAATACACATGCAATAATCTTAACTACATACACAGTTCTACAAAGGAGCTGTAAAGCCAGCTATGTGTATGTGCATGAAATACTGTTCAATCAAATATACCAAATTGATTTCTAAATAAAATCTAGTGTGGATTTCAAACAATTATATACTATCTCTAAGTCAATAACACATGTATGTCACTACTTTTTAAGCTGTATCACTTCATCTAAGCACTGGGAAGTTTGATTTGCAGTGCATTTGAGTACATTAGATTATTAATGTCTGGAGCCCACGAGAAATTTGTTTTCACTGTACATAACCACGTTTGAGACAGAGCAGTTTGGGTGCTTCTACAGCACGTCTCAGGCACTTTCCAAAAGTGCTCTTTCTGTGACAGAGATGAATTGCCAGAAAGATTTGTTACTGCTACTAAACACTGTTCAGTTTTGCAGTCATTAACTACCAGTCTCTTTTCAGAGTTAAGAGGTTTTGTATTTAGTACCTGTATTTACACTAGGATACTCAGAAGAGCTGACTTCTGCCTCAGCGTGATATAAACTTTGGAAATAGCCTTCTTTTCTAATCAGGCTTGTTTGTAAACAAGTTAAAAAATACAAATTAAGAAATGAAGGACAGATTTACACTGTAGGAAAGCTAGGCTGTTGGAAGAGATCGGGAGACTGTTCTAAGGGGTGGATATAGGAAAGACATATTCCTAATTTGATGCAGTTTATTATGGGGTTTTTCTGCATAGTTTTTGTTAGATGAACAGGTGTCTCTTATGGCAAAACCTTTCAAACCTCTAGAAAAGGAGGATAAAAAGGATGAATTTTGTGAGTGCATTAAGACAGCATAACAATGTTCATCAATTGTGTTGATGAATACCTCGGCTGTAAAAGTAGTAAGAGAATTGCCCTACAATTCAAAACATGGCAAGAAGATTGAAAAGGAAGACCTGTTTTCCAGGGAATTAGCACAGGGTATGGGAGCTTCAGGACAACTGGCAAGATACAGGCTGTCTGTGCCCTCCCTGCTCCCTGAACTCACAGGGCAGGCTGAGCCCCTGCTCTGCTCTAACAGCCAGAGGCATGGCCTGTTTAACCTGGATGATGTGATGTACCTGTAGAGGTAGTTTTTATTCTCTTGGTTGCAACTGTGATGGAGTACTAACAGACTACAAAGTATGGAGAGATCCTGCCATTATTGGAATTCTCTCAAATAAGCTATAACGGTGACAAAGGTGCTCCCAGCTCCAAGCCTTCTCTTTCACTTCATGTCATTGCTTTCTGAGTGCTCCCTAGCACAATCTGACTCCCCAGCTCTGCAAATCATATAATGCCTTATTTTAAGCAAGCAGAATTAGTGTACAAAAGGCAACCACAAACTTATTAATCATATATTTACAGTATTTTTCAAATACTCCCTCATGTTTCCTCTTCTTAACTACTAGAAGATTATAATTCTCTATATCCACCCTGCAGCTGATTAGAATTGTAGAACAGTCAGCTAAATCAGAACAAAGCTAGACTACATTCCTACTACATACCACTTTGTTACAGAAGACTTTAATACGTGATGTAATTTCATGCATTTGCACACAAACAAATCAAACTAAAAAATAGGATCTTACGGTTGTGTTTCAAATGTCTTCTATGAAAATATGGGGGAATTTGCAGACAAATTTTTAGGTTTTATGTGGCAAAGCAGACAACCTTCTCTAATACTTAGACCACTTGAGAATACTACAGTTTATCATAAATGTCAGTGCTTTTCCCTGCTCAAATGTACTTGATTAGATGAGAGGCTATTTCACAAGATTTATTTTGGACAGGCATGACATATAGGAATTCTGCTTGCAAGATATTGCAAATAAGGTTGATGAAAGGTTGACTGGGAGAGAAGGGCAGCAGTCTCAAGATACCATTCTCTAATACCTAACAAATGATATAGATGCCATAAATCTTCCCTATGGCCAACAGTAAGTCGGGGAATACCAACCATGGAAGTGCCTTACCTACAGCAATGTGCAGCACTCAATACCTCACTCTAACACAAGGTCATCTGTGCTCCACTGAGATCCAGAACCTAGATTTTCCCCCATAAATATGCTGAGGGATTCAAAATAAAGGTGTCTTTATATATGTAGAGCACATCTTCCCACAAACTGCAGATACAGATTTTAGTCTTTCACTATGGGGATGGACTGAAATATTTTCTTTTCATATAACAGCCTTGCTCACAATGATCCTGTTCAATGGCATTGAAAGTTTTGTTCTGTTTTGTTTTGGTTTTTTTTGCAAGACCATATCCACCTACATTGGACATAAATACGTGACTAAGAGAATAAAATTGCAGGAGAGCATTATGGTCACCTATAGGAAGCATGCAGTGAAGTCTTCTTCCTCAGGCTTGGTGACATCAATCACAGAGACACATCGGGGTATCCCAGCCAATTCTGCTACTGAACAGTGTATTCCCATGGATATGGCAGATCCTGCTGTGCCCGCTGTTACCTCTCTGTGCTGCCACGGACCTCGACACCACTGTCACTGCAAGTCTTGTCCACAGGTCTTGCTGAAGGTAACGGCTGGGTCTTCCTACGGGGTTTTGAGCCTCAATGGGTTACTACAGACTGCTTTTATTCACCTGGGCAAATCTTCCTTCCCCGCGCTTGCCCCCACACCTCCAGCCCAAACGCCCCGGTGATGGAGCACACGGAGGGACAGCGCTGAGCACAGCTTGCCCCAGTCTCGCGGTTTTGACTGTGATGGAGCAGCGGCTCAGCCCCGCTCTGCCAGCCACGGCTGCTGCGGGACCGCACCGCTGCCAGGCGGGACACTCCGTCAGCGCCTCCAGACAGCCCACGCTGCCGCCCTCACTCCGAATAACCTCCATCTCAGAGAAACCAATCGATCCGCTTTAGCCTTACAAGCAAGCGCCGCACACGCCTCAACAGCTCACTGGTCATCAGGAAAAGTCTTTAGGAAACCTCACGATTTTCCGTCCAGCCGAACGACCGAGCAGAGGGGGCTCACTCCGACTGGCATATCTCAGCACGGACTGTGTGTCACAGCGACAGCGACTGCCGCCCAGCTCGCCGCCGGACGAGCCGCGCCGTGACCACGACCACGACCACGACCACGACCACGACCACGACCATGACCATGACCATGACCATGACCATGACCACGACCATGACCATGACCACGACCATGACCATGATCGTGCAGCAGCGCGCTGTCACCTCGCCGGTCCCGCACACCTGCCCGCACACGGAGCCGCACATCGCCCCACCGCCGCCCGTCCTCGCGCCGGCCGCTCCCGAGTCTCCCGTCCCGGGCACAGTGGAAGCTGAACGGGCTGTCAGCGCTGCCGCGGGCGCGCAGAGGCGGGCCGCGATGTCCTTACCGATGATGATGGCACAGGCGCTCACCAGCCCCCATCGTTGAGCATAG
>JANPWX010000160.1:1131016-1143293 GCA_024734555.1 Trochalopteron elliotii | reverse complement strand
GTCCCCACAGCCCCGCGGGGACTGCCGGGGCTGCCTCCCGTGTCCCCACAGCCCCGCGGGGACTGCCGGGGCTGCCTCCCGTGTCCCCACAGCCCCGCGGGGTCTGCCGGGGCTGCCTCCCGTGTCCCCACAGCCCCGCGGCGACTGCCGGGGCTGCCGGGGCTGCTTGTGGAAAGAAATGTTCTCTTTCCTCACACAGGGGATGAAGCTTAAATGTTGGGATCTGTGTCTGTTTGCTAATCTTTTTCTCTGCGAACGAACTGCCTTCACAAGAATGCCAATGAATGAGGTCTCCTCTGCTCTCACAGGACATCAAAAAACTAAATAGGTAGCTTGGGAACCTGGGCTCTTCCCTCAAGTTGTAACAGCCAAGGGTTTGTTGATGGAAATGCCCAGTTCCTTACTTGTTTATGAGAGAACACTTTCCTGAGACCATTTCTATGTTCAGAGAAGACCCCTGTCTAGGTGACCTATTCTGAAACTGCATAGGTTATAAAATTTTATAAGAAGATTATGTGGTAACTGACAACATGCATCAGGGGCAAACAGTGAGGCAGTGGAAATTGGTTGTGGTGGGGTGGAACAAATGATGTCTGGTTTTTTATCTTTTCAGTGAAGGAAGTTGGGAACATCAATTGATTGTGGTGACATCAATCTGATTTTCTTTGACTTTAGAATGAAAAGTATGACCTGACAACTGGTAAGCCTTTTGAGAAAATCTGTGGCCTCTTCTTAGAAAGCTGATAATTATAGGTGATTTTACTTTATACTGCTGCTTTAATAGAAAGGCTCACTGATTTTCAGAGGCTGAGGCTTGTTTCCTAAGGTGATCTGCGGCTCTGTTTCTGAATGAACTGCCTCACAAACCACTTCTAAAACTTCCTGTCATTGAATTACTATGTAATTTTATAAGAAAGTTCACAAGAAGAGTTACTTTTTTGACTATATAAACAGTACTACTGTTCTTCTTTTAAAGACTAGGAAATATATGCAAAGGCTGGAAACAAAGTTTCAGGTGTTCAAAAATAACCTGATGTATTAAGTGTTTCTTCTAGGTGCATGAATTGATTGCTTCATAGCTTTGTTTTTTACACGTAGCAACTGATCTATATTCTAGTAGGTACCTCTGAAAATCTCTACATGTTAGCCTTACACAGACATTACAATATATTTTGGGGAAATTTTCTGTGATAGTCTATTTCTTTTGTAAAAGCTAAAAGAGAGTTAGATTGAATGTCATTTAAAAAGTACAAAAGTCAAGAAATATGTGAACAAATGGTGTTTCTAACTCTACTGAGTTTCAAGAACCTAGGGAAATTTAGGCTCAATTAACCTTTACAGAGAAACCACAATCTGTTAAATGAATGACACTTAGAAGGATAACACTGTGCTTGTTTATTTTGGCTGTGGTAAAAATGTTGGTTTGCTCTGAAACATGTGTATAATCTTTGTGTATTGTGAGGAAGATAGAAATCCCAGTCAGCCCTCTTCTACTGATTATTGAGCAACAGACCATGGTGGCTATGGGATGATGAAAATGAATACTAGAATTCAATTGACTCTAATAATCTTCTTCAGATCAACTGATCAGTAGCTGCAGGGTTTTTTTAAAAATATTCTGGCCAGTTTAGAGGACTTTGCCAGGGAAAATGCTAGATATTTGTACCTGTGTGTACTCTGCCTGCCAATACAAATATTTTGTTTTGTAACTGTTCTTCCTCACTGAAAGCCAAGCAGAACAACTAAGAGACTACACCGATTTAACAGGTAATAAGAAAGAAAAACATAACAGAAAAGCACCAGAAATCTCTCCTTAGGAGAGATAGACAACAAACCATTAAAGCTATGTGAAAAGCAGAGGAACCTTAAGGCATTTTATCTTGCTGTTTCACATTGGGTGCATTTTGAACAAGGCTAAAAGAGCTGACACTGGAGAACCATGGGGTGAAATCTCAGCTTTGTCCTGGTAAAATCTTTTGCAACAAAACCATTAATGAACTGCCACATCTCACTGTAGCTTAGAATGGCAGGATATTGTCCATGACACCTTACAGTTTCAGCAGCAGATCCTGGTTTGTTTGATCCTTGAGGGCAGCACTGTGTCCTTGTCTTTGTGTGGGGCTACTCCCAGAAGGAAAAGGCAGCCTTTGTGGCTGGGCAGGGTGTCCTTCCTGGGCAGCTGTGCTTCCATGGCCTTCTGACACAGCAGCCCCCAAGGCTCAGCTGCCTGCCCACGCAGGGACCTTAAAAATGTCCATTTGTCCTTGCCCTGAGAGTTGAAATAAACGTATACACTTGTCTTTTTCTCAAGAGGCTTAGCATTGCTTTCATAGGTTCTTCTGTGTGTCATCTCTGCCAGAATGTACTTCCCAATGCAGGTCATAAGCTTGTGAGCAGTTTAGCCTGGTTCTTTGGTGGGCACGTGGGGTTTTGGGTGCAGCTCTGTTGGTGATGAAGGAGTATGGTGGCTGTGCAGCAGCAGCACAGTCCCTTCCTGCCACGTGAGGCTGACTTCATGCCATATGGATTAAAGGTTATGGGCAAGGGGGTGCAGCCAAGAAATCTGTGCTACTAACTTAATTTAGGACTGTAGTCCTGGACCCCTGTGGAGAACTTAATTTTTCTCATTTGTCCCTGGACAAATTCTTTCCCTAAATCCATATAAAGAACACTGATTTACTGATTCTTTTCCCGGGGTGTGCATAATAATTTACTTTCCTTTTCAAAGTTTTAAGTGTTTTACTATTGCTGAAGGATTAAGCAGGTGGCTGTTTACAACACAAGTTTTCAATATGCCCACATCCATAGCAGAACACTGGAGTGTAAAACAGCAGTGAGCCAGAGACCTGTTGGAAAAGACAGCAGTGACAAAGGTTGCCCACATTAACTGCCAAAAAACGCTCTTTCTTTATTTTCTTCCTTTTTTTTTTTTTTTTCAGGCTGGGTGCCTGCCTGCTACACTGTGTTTTTTGCATGAGGGTGAAGAGAGGACTTTTCTCTGTTTGTGGTAGTGTTGGCTTATTTAGGTTGTGTATTTTGTCCTATTGTTAATATAGTTTCAAAATGAGCAAGTCAGAGGGCATGTAGGTTCTAATTAGTAGTTATCTGAGGCAACTCTCGGAGCAAAAAACTCCTTTAAATTGTTTTGGATCTGAACATACTGTGTCTAGTTGAGTGACAAAACGTTAGAAAGCAAAAAAGCCAAAGTTCTTTGTCAGAAGGCAATTGCTGCATAGCAACTGCATAGAGAGGATGCAGTGAAGCTTGCATGTATTCTCTTTTGTTACTATTTTTGTCCTTTTTTCCTTCATGTTCTGAAATGTACAGAAATTATTGAAGTTGTTGGAATGAGTTATTTCATTCATTACTACTTACACTCTAAAATACGAAAGAAGCAAATAATGCAGTTTGAGTTTTGTATTTTGGGAAGAAAAAAGGAAATTTAATACGCTGTTTGTGAAGGGATGCTGTGACTGAGTTTTCAAATTAATGTGATCTTTGATATATGGAAAGCAGGCAAGGTTAAAGAAATATAAAGATTTGCCATGATAGCAGATATTTTTCCCAGTCTCACTCTGTTATTGTATCCATCTAAACAAATTGCTGTTGTCTTAAAATATAACCAACCTTACAAAACCCCAAACTTGCAACAGTTATTAAAACATAATTCAACTTTGAATTTAATGGGGCCTATGAACAGCAGCTGGGAAATAGTAACTTGGAAGAATAACCTTTTAGTTGTGTATTGTTAAATAAAACAGTGGGCTGGCTGGTTTAGCAAAAGGAAATTTGGAGAGTAATGGGATTGTAAAGTGTTTCTTAATTGCTAATAAACTTGTGAATAAGGTTTTCCAAGTTGTGTAGTGTCTGTGGAAAGCTCATACAAAATGTGGGAGACTGATCTTAACTGTCCTTTGGATGTTCCTTGCACAAGTGCATGTTAGAGGGGTTTGGCCACTCCTGCAGCTGATTTGGGCCTTTGGGGTCCCACTGCAGTGGGGTTGCTGTTACTCTGTGTTTCATCAGGCTTTTGTAGCAGGACAGAAACTTGCAGAGCATTAGGATTAAACAAGATTACAAACAGGAGAAGGCCACCCATTAGTGGGAAGTGACATCAGTGGGAGGGACCCATGGGAAGCCTTTCCACTTTAATGTGGAGGAGTCCCAACAGGTAACTCTAAATCAAGCCCAGGTGCAGGTGGATCAGTTACTTGTTGAAAGCATCCTACTCTCCATCACCTTTCTTTATTATGTTCAGTCTCTAAGACAGAGGTGGAAAATTGTGTCCTTT
Source organism: Trochalopteron elliotii (assembly GCA_024734555.1). Taxonomy (NCBI): domain Eukaryota; kingdom Metazoa; phylum Chordata; class Aves; order Passeriformes; family Leiothrichidae; genus Trochalopteron; species Trochalopteron elliotii. The sequence continues at coordinate 1,139,002 of JANPWX010000160.1, read as the reverse complement.
GTATTTCCAGAACTATTTTCTCTTGTATGTCTCTTTTCAGAAAGCTGTAGTAGAGGAAGATGCACGAGTGTGCGACTCCTGTGTGACTCCCCAGTACCTGAAAATGGGGGATGTACATTTGAAAAGGAAAGGCAGATTTTTGTTCTCTAATTCAGTAAAGTAGGAAAATGTCCAGAGTAGCTTTTATTGTGGGTAGCTACTCTTCTCTGTAATAAGGGCAACAGGAGAGAGGTTCCCTCAGCTGTGGTTCTGGCATTATGTTAAAGAGGCTCATGAAATCATAGGCCATCCTGAGTTGGAAGGGACTCCAAAGGATCATTGAAGTCCAGCTCCTGGCCTTGCACAGAACATCTCCAAGAATCACACCATGTGCCTGAGAGCATTGTCCAAATACCTCTTGGACTCTGGCAGGCAATGGTCTACACCTGAATTCTACACTGTACTGCGTTTGTTGGGCGTTGGGAGGAGGCATAGGTGAGGCTGACTGTTTGCACTGATGCAATGGTTCCATGAGCCTCTGCAGGATCTGGGAACTTTCATTCCATAATTTAGGAATCTCAGGAGATTCTGTAGGCAGTGTCCCTGTGTTTTGAGCTCCTCTAGCAGGACTGTGGGTATTACACACAGCAAGGGCTTGGCTGCTGTTGATAACTCTGTAGCTTCTGTGAAGAACAGTATTTTGACAATATACAAAAAATTCAGGGCCAGCTGCTTCACATCCTTTGAACAGCATGCTTTTGTCTGTAGATTCTGGTGATTGGAGTGTTTGCTGTCTTTTAGATAATTCATCAGGTATGAACTGCTCAGATACTTAGATACCATTAGACACAGATATCTATGCAAAAACTCTACTTCTAAATTTCCATCTACATGAAATGGGTCATTTAATGTTCAAATTCAATCCTCCCTTCAAAGACATTTCATGACAAGTCATAAGTAGATGAGGGTAAGTAAATTATGTGAAGAGCTATTTGTGGGTTGTTGATGAATGAGGTTTCTGGAGGGAGAGTTATTGAGAGAACCTAGTTTGAATTAAGCATTGGTTCATTTGATGTCTTATGAGAGTACCTTGAAATGCAGGGTGAAAGGGAATGAAAGATAATCAATTTCAGAACAAGCACTTGTTTTATGCATCTTTTTAAAGCTCTCTGACAACACTGTAGCATTTCAATATTTCACCACTATCAAAAGCAAAAAGATTTTCTTAAATCCCCAATGTAAATTGTGCCTGTTGACTCAGGCACTTAGGTTAAGGTTCACTGGAACTTTTCATATCCTTTACAGAAGGAAGAGAACCACCAGGTCATTTTCTTCTTCATTGTTTCCTACCCTGTCCTTCCCCATTCTGCCTATGTATGCTAGATCCTTTCTTCTTGCACCACTTTTTCAGCTAAACATCAACATCCTAACTTCACTCCATTTCATCAATCAGCTGAGCTTGTCCTGAATTTTATCCTTCACTTCTGCATTTGGTGAACCTATGAATTTTTAGTCTCTCAAAGTGATTTATATTGTATATAATGTATAGTTCACAATATATAGTACAATATCTATATTGTATATAATGTATAGTTCACTCGAAGTGAATTATATTGGTCCCTGGATAGATTCCAGGGGAGTTACTAAGAAATTTCTTTCTGGCTCACCAGTTCATTTTGAATAATTAAATCAAGAGGGACAGAGTTTTTATTACTATTTTTTAAACTAGTTCCACAGGTAACATGGCAATGAAAACTTTGCTCTAATTTCATATCTTCTTGCCTATGGACATAACACATTTGGCAGAGTTAAAAGTTCTAGTTCAAAGGAAGCTAGTTCATCTCTACCACTTCCTGTTTATCTACTGAAAGAAGTTCCCTATCAGGCATGGAAACCACGACTCACATAATGCCCTCTCTCTGCAAACTCTTGTCACAGAAGTGCACTAGATGGCACTCTGGATCTGTATTTTACAGCAAATGTGAGCTCAGTTGCCTTCTCTGATGATTATTGTAAGTACTTACTTTTTGAAGTTTGGCATCTAAGTTTAAGATTAAAATTACTGTAGCAGTAAAAGTCTTGTGTAAGTGGGTTTGGGTTCATATTGTTATTAACTTCCCCAACCTCTTACCCCCAATAATCCCTCAGCATGTATTTGTAAAGCACAATTTCATGTATGCCATTGAGGGAGTAATCCAGCTCTGTGAGGGCAGCTGGGACATGTTCCAGTGTTGGCTGTGCAATGCACTTGTGTGTCCATGTTTGATGCATGAAGAAACAAAACAGGAGGAGCAGAGGATGGGGATCATTCTGCCATGTGTTCTCCCAGTCTGAGTATGGCTCAGATGTAATTTCAGTGAAGGCATGAAGACCAAGCATTATTACCACGATCCATAGCTCTATAGAAAAGGTAGAGTCTGTGCTAAAGACTTCAAGTAACATTAGTTTTGCTAATGACATTAGCTCTGGAATTCTGTTTCTGATTGTATTCAAGTTGCCTGAAATCATACCCACTGCTTCATTTTGATAGCATCACATGACCACAGCTTGGATCTCTTGACTCTGCTCATGCTGGGTGCTCTGCAGGCTCCTACAATGGTTTGGGAAGTGGAATCTATATCCTGCTTTCTCTGGGGTCCAAGGCATGTCTGTGTGGCTGTGTGGGTGTGCTGTGGGTGTGTAATCAGGGTGCTGGGGCAGGGCAGCTTTCTGCATGTAGATGGCAACTCAGCTGCCAGAAGGAATCTCCAGACTGCTACTTCAGTGATTTACCACTGAGACATGAGGGGGTACACTGCTGTCTCCTGCCTTTTTGAATATTGTCTTCCTGATAGTTGATTTTGTTAAAATACTGCCTTCCTGATAGTTGATTTTGTTAAGGCAAAAACAAAAGCTGTGCTGTCAGTGGTGCTTAACCTCGCTGTCTTGGCTTTGCCTTCAAAGGGCAATGCTTAGGATGCCAAGTTAACTGCATTCATCTAGGATTTTAGAGCTCCCTCTCAACTCTTCCTGACCTATGAGCACTCCTGAGTCTTCCAGGACAAAATAAAACAAGTTAGCTGAGCCACCTGACAGTGGTTTGAACGAACTTGTTTGATTTTGCCCTAGAACTGACTAGAAGTGCTTACACAGCCAGTTACTGGGACTTTGCTGTAAGATGTTAACAGCAGAGAAACAGAAAGGAACAGCTTTTTAAAAGGCCTGTGAACTGTGTGCCCTAGGTGAGAGGCTTTATATTAGCCTGTTCGTTTTCCCTTGAGGAGATTAGGTGTGCTTCTATGGCCTGTTCCACCAGAGGAATTCAATAAAAAAGCTGTCATGTCCCAGCTGTACCTTTTCTGCAAAGGTGTGTTCCTTACCTGTGCAGCACAAATGAGATTCCTGTACCTGAGGTGTCCAGTGGAGCCACACCATGTGCTTTCCAGGGCTGCTTGTGGTGGAGGCTCCATTGTAGAACCTTATTTTGTTGTCTACTTCAGAGAATGGGGAAGGCAGTTTGGCACACTGAGTTTTCTAACAGCCTCTGAAATACAAAAATGCTTTTTGTTCCCGCTTCTGTTAATAAGCTGGTGCATCTATTGAGTCATGGAATACTAAGGAAATTATAGCACTGTTTATCTGTACAACATTATAATTTTTGAGAAGATTAAAAATGTTAGAACATATATCACACTCTTAGCTTAATGTATTGGTGAATATGTGCACAGGGAACCACAATTAAAGTAGATTCCCCTGTTGTCCCAGAGCAAATTGGTCTCCAAGATGAAGAGTTGTCTTATAGACAGAAATCTGTATTTGGTTTAAGTGATGTAAAAACCTAATAAGAAGAGAAAGGCTCAAAAAAGTGCTTCACCTTATGACTACTCAACACCTAAAAGGTTTCCAAAAATGCTTTGTCATTATGTCTGCTTATCATAATCACTCTTGAACTCCTGAAAACTATTTGCGTTATGGACCATGGGTCGCCCACCTTGAGGCCCATAAAAAGAAGGGAGAGACTGGTGCAAAATGTGGAGGGGAAAGTGAGGGGCAGAATCCCTGACAAAAAAGGCAAAAACTGCTCCACCCCACCCCATCTTGGCAGCACCAAAGGTAGTAAAGTGTGGTAGTGACCTATCTTATTAAGGTACCCTTGGCTTTTTCTAAACTTTTCTCTATTTTTCTCTTTCTTTCTCTTTGCTTCCCTTACTATTAAATAAAAATATATCATTTTCTTGGCATCAACATTTTATCTTGTTTGGTTTTAATCTCATTTTTGGGAATATTTTGAATCTTCAAAATTCTTTCTGGCTTATACATAGAGACTTAGCTTTCTTTTCTCCTCTGGGTTTAAATCAGATTGTAACAAGTGCATTGTGCTTAGAGTTCACACATGTCCCCTCCAGTACTTACTTATTAAATGAGTTCACAGAAACTACACTGTAAACCTGCTGGAATAATTTTTATGAAATAGTTTTCTCTGGTAAAGAGGGAAAACAGAGCTGCAAGGAAGTTAAAACCTGGGCTTGGCTTCCCCACTAATGACAAAGTCAGGCCCCAAAATTTGCTGAGACAGAGATGACAGGCTCTCACAAGTACATTGGGTCATCCACCCCCCCTCCTTTCTGGTTGCTGCAGGGTACAGGTGCACTCAGAGACAAAAAGGATTGGTTCCTTATGAGCTTTTTTGTTGCTCTTTTTTGCCAACACATAAAGCAGAGCAGGAGTGAGATGTAGATAATCCTATACACCTGTCCCATTCAAGTGCACTAGAGCAGCACCACCAGACCTATTTTTCCTCATCCTAGTTGAAGAATATGGACTGTAGGAGTACTGCAGCACTACTGGTTTTCTGTCAGTTCTGGGTGGCCATTTTTAAACTGTGAGTCTTGAGTGTGTTTCCCAGTAAGAAGGATTTGTGTTTAAGGAAAAGCTGCATGGGAGGAGGGATGCTGTGGGTAGGTAGGATTGCCAGTGGGCCCATTGACTCACATCTGCTATGTGCACCAGCCAAGGAAACAGTGAATGAAGCTCAGATACTGGTGTGTAATATGATCTAGGACAAGTTTCTTACCTCTCTGGACTTGGCTGTCTACCTCTAAACCAGATGTTTCCTTCCTGTTGCAATCTGCCTGGACACTTGTATGTATTATGTTATCCCTGGGTATTATCCATGGTGGACCTTTTCAAGAAGAGGAGGCACAGGATGCCTTTTCTTTGTGTTAGGCTTTGACAGTTTCATTGCAGGGATAGGGGATTTGCTGGGGAGTGCATCATCACAAACATTTTTGATGATAGCATCAGGTTTTTCTCCTGCTTGCTCTTTTCCTTTGGAAGGTTAGGCTCTTTGGGTGTTGCCTGATGAAATTCAGGAGGTGGGTGGATACACTGAGATTTTTGGCTGCACCTCTCTGTAGAGTTACTGAGAGTGCAGAGGGCCCTCAATTCAAATAAGGAGCAGCCTGCACAAATGCAAGTAGAAGCAGAAGATTCTCCAAGGCAGCACATTTCTTCTTTCTGAAGCAACTCACCAATAGAGAAGATTATGTTGGAAGCAGCTGGACTATTCTGTGCCTGTGCATTTGGTTAATGATCCTTCCTGTGATCACATCAGCCTCATGGAAATATGTGGTTTTGGCTGGGTGTTGGTGCTCACATGCTGGTGGCACATCACAGTAAGGAAAGGGAAGGGGAGTTTGTAAACTGTGAAAAGTTGTGTCCCTAATAGAAAGGAGGACAAGAATCTAGAGATCATCCTTTACTGATAATCTCACAGATCTTTCTTCCAGTAGTATTCTGTATGTTAACAGAGCAAAGGCTACTGCTTTTTCACTGTCATTTCACTGGCTTCTTTCTGCCTTTCTTCAGTATTCTGCCTTTAGTACTCCTTTCCTGATACCCTGCATATGTGCTTACATGCCTCCTGACCATCTTCATACTCCTTTCAAACTTGCAAGATGTGGACAGACAGGCATACACATACCATGACTGCAAATTCTCATTTTCCTGGGAAATCTTGCTCAAAAGTATTCAAGAGTAGCTACTCTGAAAATACTGAGGTGCAGGAATCTGGCACTACATGGTGCATAATGTTGGAAATATTGATAATTTAGACCTTGTATCACCTGTGGATAGGACAAGGGACTGGACAGCAAGTGCTATTAATGAAATGTGCTTAAGTGCTTTCTTGAAATGGAACCATGGTCCATACTGTGGCATATGGGACCTTTTCAGCTGGAAAGTCTCAAATTGTTGAGTCAAGTCCTGCAGTGTTTTAGGAATAGCTCAGGAAGCTGCTGACAACTCAGACAAAATGGTGTTTTTCTACCTGAGTTGTTGCCCATTCAAGCTGAGCTCAAACCAAATATTTGGGGCTTTGTGGAAGCCAGTGACAAGTCAAAGAATCTTGTTTAAATTGGTTGTGGCTGAATGCTGCCCTTGCTTCTGAGGCTTGATATATTCCTTTAATTCACAAACATCTGCTTCTTTCCACTGACAGTTCCTAAGATGACCTCTTGAAGGAAAGGGAGCAAGCATAATTTTCTGCTGTGCGGGTGATTCTCAGTGGAGCAATCACAGGTGTGTGCAGAAGGCCAGAGCCAAGATGAACACCTGCATGCTTTACCTACTTCTCTTTGGTTACCCAGCAGTGACTGCTGATGGCACCGTGTGTTGCAGGATTTCAGGGTTCTCAGCTCCTAAAATCTAAAGGGCATGGATAAACACTCTGCAAGATCTAAGGACCAACTTCCTTCTGGTCCCTGATGTTAAGTGTTACCAATACTTAACAACACCTAAAGGCTGGTGCTTTCATTTCTGCGAGTTTCTAGTCACACTATTTTCTATCTTCATATACATATCTCCTGTCTCTTCCTCCCAGTATACCCAGCATGCCATATGTGCATTTTATCTTACATGGACAAAGTATAAGTGGACCTGGGTAGTAGTTTTGTTTGACCAGAGGCTTCCTGTGAACAGCAACCAGAGGGCCTAGCCCACCCCTGTGGCACAAGCTTTTAAAGTCCCATTATTGCTCTGAATCACACCTTCATCTCCACACCCTGAGTCATATATTAAAATAAAACTGTGGGAAATAATAAAACCGAGTAATATGAATGCATTTTTTATTATAAAAGTTCTTTTTATTTTTTTATTACTGCTTTAAGGCTAACTCATCATCTTTAGTTATGTTCATTACAAAAGGGTTTGCTCCAGTCCCTATTAACTTGAAGGGAAGGGAACAGAGTGCACAGACAGAAGAACAGTTCCTTGCTGGCATCCATCCCCGTGTCCTCAGTATTCCTCAGTCTTTACCACAGCTACTCTACAAGGGCCTTCTGGGGCAGGCTGGGTTACAGGGAGGATTGACAAGGCAAGTTTGCAGAAGACAACTCAGAAGAGAGGTGCAGATCAAGTCCTCCTTAAGTCTCATCTAGCTTCTGGCCCGTTTTTCCGGGTACTCCTGTTGCAGCTACTGTCGTTTTTCAAGCAAGTAAACAATTTTCAGCTTTGCCCCAGCAAAGGGAGAAGTCTTCCTCAGTCACAAAGAGGTAGAAGATGAGATTGGAGGGGAGGAAAGACAAAGAAAGGAAAAGGAAGAACGCTTGTTTATATTTACTAATTAGAAAAGTAGATTGTTTCCATTTAAAAAGGAATACTCTACAAAACCATGTTTTGGTTAAGTATTTGGGCTCTGTAGATTGGGGAAATGGGTGGAGCCCTTTTCTTTCTTGGGGTTTGTAAATTAAAGTCTTTGTTTCTTGACTGAAGCTTGAGAAATTCCTTTTCATCTTCAATTTTAGATCATACTTGTTGATCACACCAGTACCAGGACTCCCTGCTCAAAACACAGCATGTAATCTGTGTCATTTTGTCTCACCCTAAGATGCAGCTGAATGCACAGAAACTGAGTCCTGAACCAATACTCCACTGGAGCCTGGCATCATACCAGAAGAATTCCTTTGTGCACCTCTGGCTACAGTTTCCAACTTCTCTCCCTTCCCTTCCCTTCCCTTCCCTTCCCTTCCC
>JANPWX010000160.1:1101798-1130651 GCA_024734555.1 Trochalopteron elliotii | reverse complement strand
CAACAGACCAAGGAACTGGCTCTTGAAAGACATAATAGATCAACAGGATACCCCCATGTGGACCAAATGGCTGGAAACTAAGAGTCATCTGAAAATAATGTACACAATGGTTTAAACCTCTGGACACAGTTGTGAAATCCCTGCTGATATTTTATTCCCTTTTTCTCAATAATTCAGGTGACTTTTCTAAGGCTAATGTCTGGAGAGCTCCCATGGAAACAAAAACTAATGATAGAAATAGAGCTGAGGGAAGCATGCTACAAAGACTTGATAAAAACTCCTAATCCATGAGTTGAGAGAGATCTAGCATATTTTGTGGAGGATATTGAATAATGGGTTTTCTCACTGTACAAACACAAGGCTTGTTACAGGCCCCTTCCACTTACTGGCATTCTGAAACTGTTCATCCAAGCTCCAATGCCCACCTTTTTTGGTACTGAGTTATTGTGGGATATATTATGCAACTGAAATACTTGCTGCTTCATTCTTTCTGTTTCTGTGGTTTGCCAAAGCTTCTGCCTTTCTGAAAAGAAGTGTATTAAGGGAAGAAAATGATAGCTTTGAATCTGGTGTTTACCCACAGGGAAGCTGTTCATGGTCCTTTTCTTTATGTGAGTAATTGGTCTGGTCCTTGGCATTCAGTATCTAACATTTTGGATACAGTGAATGGGTGAATGACTTATATCTGTGACAGTGGGGCCTGTGGGAAGATAGAACAACTGGGAAATTCAGTACTTATAAATCTATAAAAATAGCTAAGAGGTGTAATGTACTGTAATACTGCCACATTAACACACTGGGATGTCTTTTTATTGTTTTGATATTCAGCAACAGCTTTATAGCTGTTTCAAAAGATGTTATAAAGCTTTGCTTCAACATGGAGGATATTCCAAATCCAAATTTTGTTTCATTTTTATGTGGTTTCAGAAAACTAAAATTAGCTATTATACATTTGCATTTACCCTGTTTGTCACAATTACAAGGCAGGTGCAGAAATAATGAAAGTCAGTTTCATTTAATAGCAAAGATTCAGCAATGTTTGTGCTATCCAACTGTCTATTTTTTTTTCCATTGTAAGTGAATTGAGATTGAGATTGTGATGCACAATCACTGTCTTCACTGATTTTTCTTTGCCTCTCTTTCCCCACGTCTCCACAGGGTATCTCAGGAGAGCCTAGTGTGTAAGGCAACTAACACTGAGAATCAAACATGCAAAAGGGTGTCAGGGCCCAAAGCAAATGGAAGCAAGGTAGCCAAATGTGTGTTGTAAGGTGACAAATACCAGTGCTCTTTTATTCTTGAGACAGCACTTCAAAGAGGCATCTGATGGTCAGTGGTAGCTATGCTCTGACTCTCCCCATTTAGTTCACCCTTCTTCCCCTGCAAACAAGCTCTGGGCTGCTCCTTACAACCCCAGGCTGTCCTTTCTCCTCCTCCATCCCTTTCAATGGAAAAGGCTCTCTTGTTGTCTTTGTCACTTACATTCATTATTCTCTTCTTCATAATTTCCATCCTCTTCCTGACAAGGAAGGGACAAGGAGGAGTTGGTAAAACCCAGAGGGGACTACCACCATGATAAATCAGTTGCATGTGAAGAGATAGTGTTTCCCCTCCTGAAGTCCACAGTAGGACAAGTGTCAGGATCTTTCTTTTGTTACTCCACTATCATATTGCAGAGCAACAAGCATTTTTTTGCAACAGTTTCCAGGGAAGAGTAACACAGAAGCCAGCAGAGAAGATCTGTGGTGTGATAGACCTGTTGCTCACCTGCATGATGCTCAGACTAGGGGGAAAGCAGTCCTAAAAGGGGGCCAAGAGCACAATGGTTTCCACCCTAGTAATGACTTATTTTACTGTTTGCTCTCTGAAAAGCAAAACAGCTTGGAGTGGTAAATTTACCTCACTGTGTTCCCCTGAGAAAACACCCTGACCTCTCCTCCTGGGGTATTTTTTTTTTTTTGGTGGCCTGTGTATTCTGCTGTGTTCATAAGAATGAATTTCTGTTCTGTGACCGAGAAAGCCTGACTAGAGCAGTGTCCAAGGCCTATGTGGAAGTTTTCATGCTTTTTTATTGCCCACATGTGAAGTTGCTCAGCTTAGGCTGACTTCTTGCCTACCTCCATGCTAGCACCTGCCTGCCATCCTCAGCATATCACAAGGGATATCAGGTAAAGGGGTAGGACTTCAATACTTTTCTGAATTTTCAGTTGCTTGGTTTACATCAACAAAGAGGGCATTTGGTTTATTTTAGTCAGTGTAACTGAGAACTGACCATGAGATACAGCTCATGCTCTTTATGAAGCTGTCAAGGGAGGACAGCTAGAACAAATGTTTCCACTTAGTATTATTGCTATGCATTCTGGAAATACCATTTACATATCATTCCTTAGTGGTTTAGGCTTGTGTCTGTCCAGCTGATTCTGGCTAATCCTGTCCTGGGGCTCAGACCTGCAAAGCAGGTGAACAGTCAGGTTATTGTGGAGAACTAGAACTCCCTAACACAGTGGTTAAGAAAATAAAGGTTTCAACTGACAGTTGACTTAACAATATGCATGTACTTCCTGTCTTCATGTACTCTGCTTAGTGTCAAATGTTCTTCTGGTGTTTAAAATAATAGTAAATTTACCTTTCAGGTAAGAAATGCCTTCTGAGGGTAAAGTTTTCTTATGGCTGGGGTTGCATGAGAACCAAATAAATTCAATGTCCAAAGCAAATCGTGCTTAGTGTTTTAGTTCCAAAGGTGGCAAATGTTTCTGTGCATTTATCCTGTACTTCACATTGTTAGAGAAATAAAACTGAGGGTGTTTGGATCTACATTTTGTTGTTAAAGGGAATTGTTTTAATGGTAGTAATGTAGTCTAGGAACTTTGCCCAATTTTTGTTTGTTCTCTTTCTGGTCACGGGAAATCTCAGGTCTCTTTCTCAACATTAAAATGGGGATCACATGTCAATTTTTTTTGTGTAAAATTTGACATCTGTGTCAAGGTGATTCTAGAAAGATTGCTAAAAATGAGCAAACCACCATGGAAATGATGACCTGCAGGTGATGCAGGCTGCCATGATGTCCATAATGGATATTTTGTGCAAATCTTCTGTAAGAGCTTGTTCCACTAGAAATGTCAAAATACTTCTGAGATTGACTGAGAAAACATTATCATCTCACATCTTTTCACTGGCTCTGCTTTATGTTGGTACAGCATATATATGGCTGACTATTTTTCTTTTACACTGTACCAACAGACAGTAACTCTAGCTGAAAAGTATCATCAAAACAGTATTGATGAGGAGAAGGATGAGTACTGAACACAGATTTTAAGTGGTAGGTGTTAGAAATTAATCCTAAATTCTTTTACAGTGTAGGTAGTCCTAGTTAATATCCACATTTCAATTTTAGTGGTAATATTAGATCACCCTGATTAGCTTGTATAATATTGCACAAATAAGCATATTTTGCCAGAACTCTGGAACTGTGATGACAGGAACCATAAATGATGGGATGAATTTAAGTCTGTGTGCTGGGTTCTGCTCCTTACTCTGTCTCTGTGCATCTCCTGCTGTGTTGGTAAGAGAAGGGCTGGCCTATTCCTCTCTTCTGGCAAGAGAAACATTGCACACATTATTTTCCCTCTACTCAGAAGTGAGCTATGGTCAGTACTTTGCTATGAGACAGCTTGCATTCTTTTCTTGCACTCTTCCATGGTTGTCTTTCAAACAAACAAAAAAACCAACAGACGTGAAACAAAAACCCAAACCTTCCCCCACAAAACCCCACATTTGCCAAAAGCAGACCTATTTCTGGTTTTGTGGTCTATAAAACAATGATTTCACTGTTGAGAAGGCAGTTGAATAAAGTCTACCTGCTTTCCATTAGGGTAATACAGTATTTATTCCTGCCTGGTAACCCAGAGTTTCGTCTGCTTTTGCACCACTTTTTACCAGAATCAGCCTCTCTCCTGTACTTTCCTTGCAGAGAGGATAATAGGGAGAAAGCATATTTGAGGTTAGTATTTTCTTTCTTTTTTTTCTTTAAACATTGTTTTTACTCTGATTTCCATATGGGAGCCCACAGTAGTCAGAAAATCTGTTTTACTTAATGGCTAATGCAGATAAAGCTTGCTTATAGGAGAACCATTTTAATTCTCCTAGGACTGGCCCTATTGTAGGATTTGCAGAGGAGAATATAGACCTCCAGTGCCTTAATTTTTCTAAGTTCCAGTGTTATAGGGGTTGCAAAAGTTCTCATCACAGCTTGCTTGGATTTACATTCACTTTTGGGATTTCTCAGTTATTGGGGATTGCAAGCACTAAATGAAGGGGTTTGGGTTTGTTCTTTCCTTGTCAGCAGCACTTCTGAGGGAATGTTCAGTACTTAAAAAGTTTAAAATGCCTAAAGTAATTCCAAGGAAGAATTGAAAAATGAATGCAAACATGAATGTCAAGAATTTTGAAGTATAATGCCCCTGATGTGATTTCTGATATGAAACTGTTTTGAGACCAATGAATGCCACTGAAGGATTTGATTTGGTAAATGGAGAGTAATGCCATGAGATGCTGACAAACCAAGTGTTAAACTTAATAAGATGTATTTGGAGGATTGGGGCCCCAAATGTGATTCTCTGGTTTCATCTTGAGCTGTGGGTGAATAGGTGTATGCTGTATGACAACAAGGTTGCTGTAGTAATTATTCATTAGCTTTAAATAACAGGGTAATTATGAAGTTAAAATTCATATACCCCAACACACCCTTTTTTCCTAGCTTTTCAATTTCTGAGGAATGCCTACAGCTGTCTCCTTTGTGTTGTAAAACAGGGCACCAGCCCTAGTTGTACATGGTTGTTTCTTTGATTTTTGCATGCTCCTTGCAACAAGAATGTTAACTGGGGTGAAAAGGTAACATGAATCAGGGAGGCCAGTGCTAGAAGAAAATAAAAACTCATTTTCTCCTATGCCTCCAAGGACAAAGAAGATCACTCTGGTACTCAGAAACACATGTATACTCCATATAGGACTGGTTTCTCTCTGAAATTCTCCAATTATCTGGTTTTGTTTAAATTTCTGTTCACTTCTATTCTGGGACAAAAAACAACCAGAACAGAGACAAAGAGGACTAGTGGCAATATTTTGGAATGACAGGATCCATTCTGGTATTCTATATGCTAGATATTTAACCATCAGCTGCTTTTGGGTGATGAGGCATGACCAGTGATCTTATGTTACACAGGCAGAACAGACAGAGTTGGAATGCTTCTGAATAAAAGTTCAGATCCAGGAGTTGGTTTATCTCACATAGGTTGAAGCTAATTCAATGTTTTCAGAATCTTGGAATGAAGTCTGCATAAATTACTCTGTCTTTATATGTGTAACTGTGGACCCTGGCCCATGATGTGCTGTGGCTGTGCTCCACAGGTTCTGTGTGGCAGCTCTGATTTACTGCACTCATGGAGGGCTGCAGTACGTGGGGCAGGATGCCTGGCCTGTGGTGTGATGTGATGTGATGTACAACCTGTATTGGCAGCTGGGGAAAAGCCCTCTGCACACCTGTGGTCCTGTGCATAACCATAAACTGAGAGCCTCCTCCTCCAGTGCCTGTGCTGGAAACCCCACAACCCTGCCTTACACATCAAGGCTTCACCCTGGGAAAGGGGTGGGTGATTCAGCAAGGGCAGTGTGCTCAGCAGTGCTCTCCTGGCTACCTTGCCAAGGACACCTTGTCACTGCTGGTTTCCTCTACTGGAATCGTTCAGTTTGCTGCTCTTGACAATTTAATGCTGCAACCACTGGCTAAGGGTTCATTCTCTGTTTCTTGCTCATCATATTGTGAGCATCACATTGTGAATGTCCAGTGGAATGTAATGGAGCTTATGCCTTTAAAGGTATTTCTAGCTCAGGCCCTCACACAGGCTAGGGTACATGTGCCAAATGTCCTACATTGCAGATAAATTTTTGGTGCACTGAACTGATGGGATAGAAGGGCTCAGCAAGAGTACCCTATTTGTTTGTTTTCAAATGTGTCTTTTTAAAGGTCCAAACTGGTAAGTCTGCTCTGGGATCTGACAATGAACGAGATCAGTGAGATGGTTCTGAGTTTCTAATTCAGATATATCTTAAATGTGAAACTAAGCTTAATGCCTAGTGCTCTTGCAATTTTTTTCTTGCCACCTGATAATTGTTTGCAACTTGGTATCAATAAAATGTTAATAAATTCTAAGTGAGTTGATGAGTTAGGCAAGAACTTATGATCTTGTGTGGAAATTGCATATAACATTTTTCTGTTCTAGTGGAGAGGATGTGAACAAAGATAGGATTCTAAAAAGACCCATGTGGACCACAGATTCTGGTGTTTTCTGAACTCCAGAGTTGAAATAGTTCTAGTCTGGTGCATTTTCTAAGGTGAAACACTGACAAGAGTGGAGAGTTGGACAGACTTGTGGTAAGGGAAGAAATAAATTGTCAGAAACTTAAAACTGTCACTACAGTATGGAAGTATGGAGAGCAGATCTGTGAGACAAACCTTTTGAAAACAAAATAGCAATATTAATTAGCCAGTTCTTGGAATCTAGTGGAGGCTTTTCAACAGTGAGTGCTTTGTTGCTGCAGTATCTGGGTGCTCTAGCCCTGCACTAGGGTTCGTTCGTGTTATTTATTCAGAGATATCCTATTATGTTGCAAAATCTGGTTTTAAGAAAAGCTGAAAAAGGAAAAAGCTGTTGGATATCTTCATGGGCAACAAATGGTTTTCATGTTAAAAAAACTCCAAAACAAATCTACTCCTGCTAATTCAACTCCAGCAAAAAGACTTTTTGCATTGTCACTGAATTAAAAAAAAATAATAGTAAGAGTCTAGGCCTGTAAAGAAAGGAACAATTCCTATCTGAGCAGCCTGGACAGGGTGATTCTTTTTTCAAATCCTGAGCATTTTTTTAGTGGAGCTTTATCTTTGCCTGCTTCTATTCATCCTCTTGCTTTTTGTCCTCAAAGCAGCAGTGTTATTTTTAAACACCTTGGTGGCTTGGGGAAAAAAAAATCCTGTTAGGCTTTCAGTAACTCTCTCTCTCTATCCACCTGCTCCATTCTGCCCTCCAGCAGAAATGGGACACTCTTGGCCATGCAGTCTGTAGGTGTGTGGAGGGCTGGGCAACAACTCAGTGTTTGATACTGCAAGAGTATTTGAGACCTCATTGAACTAAGGTTAGTATGGCTGTAAGAAATGCACTAAATAAACAGTGTTTTACACAACAGGAAAGTGGAAACTGGTACAAAAGCAGTTAGTAACAGATGATCTGTGGTTGTTTACAAAATGCTAAGGGTTAAAATAGAAGGTTGTTGTTGTTTAACCCCAGCCAGCAACCAAGCCCCATGCAGCCACTCACTCACTCTCCTACCAGTGGGATCTGAGAGAATACTGGAACAGTAGAAGCTGGAAAACTTGTGGGTTGAGGTAAAGACAGTTTAATAGGGAAAGCAAACACTGCACACGAAAGCAAAACAAAGCAAGGAATTAATTGACTGCTTCCCATGGGCAGGCAGGTGTTCAGCCATCTCCAGGAGAGCAGGGCCATATCCTGCATAACGGAGACTTGGGAAGACAAACTCCATCACTCCCAACACCCCCCTTTCCTCCTTCTTCCCCCCACTTCATACACTGAGCATGATGTCAGATGGTCTGGAATAGGTCACTTTGGGTCATCTGTCCCAGCTGTGTCTCAGCTGTGTCTCCTCCCAGCCTCCCATGCACCCCCAATGTCCTTGCTAGTGTGGCAGTACAAAAATCAGAAAAGGCCTTGGCTCTGTGTAAGCCCTGCTCAGCAATAACAAAAACATCTCTATACTGTCAGCACTGTGTTCAGCACAAACCTAAAACACAGCCCCATACTATTGTGAAGAAAATTAACTCTACCCCAGCCCAAACCAGCACAAAGATCAAAACCACCTAGATTGTTTTCTTGCACAATATTGTAAGTTGCACCCATGTGATATATATAAATATATACCTTGCTCTCCTATGTCTATTCCTTGGGCCTTACACTGTATTGTTTCATAAATAGAATCTGTAAATGTCTATTGTAGTCAGCCTTGGATATTTTATTTCATAACACTATATTATTATTATTATTATTATTATTAATAATAATAATAATAATAACAATAATAATAATAACAATAATAATTTTTATTTGCAAGCTTCTGAGAGCCAAGCAGGTGCTTATAGGAAGCATGTTTACCTGTATTGCTGGATTACTTAGCCAATGGCCTCTGATCCTATCACACGTTTTGCATCCTAGCATCACAGTGTCTTTAAATCAGTTAAAGAGTCATGTAAATATTTCAAGCACACATTTTAAGTCCTAAAGACTGAGGCCTTTATATTTGCAAATATAAAATTTGAATGCCTAGCTTTGGATGGTGATGGACAATCAGGAACACAGTCTTCTTCACAGGAGCTATTGGTGCTTAGTATCTCTGAGAGTTTAGATGTCTTGGGCAGGATACCATGAACTAACACTTCTGTGGGTCTTAGCCTCACCCTGATGAAACTTATCTCATTCTTACAGACTCTTGATGTACCAGACATGAACAGGAACTTTTCTCTTTACCTTTCAGTGCTCTGTTTTAACCACAGAGTCATTCTTCTCGTGTTGCTCCAATTAAATGATTGACATGCCAGTCCATTTCTTCAGAGGTTAATGGCTACATGGAAAGTAATAAACCAGGCCCTTGTGGCAAAACAGAAGCTTATCACACAATTTCCTTTCTGATCCCCTGAGTTTTGACATCGAAAAGAAAAAAACAGCTTTTTGTGTCTTGATTTCTCTCAGAAGCATTGGTCAGTGAAACTAGGATTTTTCAAGTGGAATGAATTCAATTTTTGTACTTCTTTTGCCTTGTCTCTCCATTAAAAAAACTAAACCAAACCAAAAACCAGTGTGTGGAAGTTTCAATTATTTTGTAGATTGAAGTGAATAAAAATTGGATTATAGACTCTGAGAAACTGAGGATTGTAAAAGCAGAACTCTCATAAAACGAGTATCTGCTTATTAAAGAGGATTAGCTCTGTCATGCAAGTGTTCAGGTGTAGCAAGCACAAGCAGCAAACAAGCAATTTTCTCACCTTTGCAGAATGATATCCTATCCTACTCCTTATGATGTCCTGTGCCATCATAACACTACGATTTCAGTTAAAAACTCTACACTTAAAAAAATAAATACATCCCCACCCCTCTCCCCCTTGATGTAAAGACTCAGGAAAATTGCAAAATATATTTTAAACAGGAAAAATTGCTGGTAGAGTAAAAGAAAGAGGAAGGTTTTATTGCTAAATTAGGAAGTGTAAGTTCATCTGAGAGATGTTTTCCTCAGGAAAAGATTGGTAGATGTGAGGCAAGATGATCTGCTGCTGCAATATAACAGCTTTCATCTCTCACCTCCCCCCATCCCAACACACAGCTCTTCCAGGATCAGTTTTTCTGTGTACCTTATGTACCTAGAACCCAAACAATAACAGCAAAGAATGAAATTCTATATGATGGTCTGGGGAGTAACTGAGGGTTCTGTAGCAGCAAGGTATTTGATATTAGTGACCTCTTATTGGTGCAGTACTTTGCCATCTGTTTTTTTTTGTATTAGTTTATTTGTTCATTCTGGAGTGCATGCTAAATTTTTTCTGTTGGTGATTCCATCTCTTCAGTTTAATTGTTTATAGTTTGCTCATAAGCCACATGAAAAACCTAGTCTTCAACTCAAAAAAACTTAGGAAGAAAGAAAAAAACAACCATCCTTACTCTTGTGGGTTATACAAAAAAGATCCAGGATTTCAGATACCAAACACTAGTCATGTCATTGTGAAAAAGGAGCCTCAGTAATGAATTGTTTAATCCCTCTCTCTACTCAGAGGGATGCAGCAAAACACCAGGTCAGTGGTCACATATTATAACAGGAGATGTTTCTACCAGAGATGAGACTTTTTTTCACTAGAGTGGTGGTCCAACACTAGAACAGGCTCCTCAAAGGGATGGCAATCACTGCTCTTGGGCTGTTCAAAAACTGAGCCTTGACCAATGTGCTGTAGCTAGATTTGTGCTGAGCAGGGGGGTTGGACTAGGGGCCTCCAAAAGTCCCTTCCAGCATCAGCCATTCTGTGATCTGTATCTCATTCTGCATATCTCAGTTCCAGAAATGACTTACTATAGACCAGAATTTGAAATATTGTGACACAAAATTAATAGATGATTTTCTACTCAGCAGAATAAGTATTGTTTTATTATAAAAGGGTAAATTCAGCAGACTCCCTTTGAAATAGACTTAAGCCTGTGCTATGTCTTTTAGTAATTTTAAGTATAATGATTTGTCCTCCCTATTGTAATTTCCTTGATCTTGTCCTTTTATGGGTGGCTACAGTCAGATCTGTAATTTTCTGTCCTGCTTTCCTTCATGAAGAAAGGACCAGTATTGTTAAACTGCATGTAAATGCTTTCAGCTTCAGCTGTTTGGCCAGTGGGAATTATGTAGGATATAGGACCATGAAAACTGAATTTTCTTTGGGAGTTAGTAATAGTTTTCTCCCCATTTCTCAAATGTCCACATTATGTATTGTATTTTTAATGAAAATCAATGACATTTAGAATTACATTGATGAAACTAAGCATCCAGAATAGTTGCTTCTTGCAGATGAAATCTCTTCCTTGATGACCTTCAAATAATTGCTGTAATTATTAAGTTTGCTGATATTTTTTAAATAATAGATTTGACGGATATTTTAAAAGATTCACTAGTTGAAAAAAGCACTTTTTTCTACCTTATAGTTTAAATAACTATACGCTAAGAAAAAAAAAAGACAGAAAAAAATCTCTTTTGCAAATATTACATCTCTTAATGTGAAATGTTATTCTTATGCTTTAAAAAGTGTTTATCTTCAGTCTAAGCAATTATCTGATTGGCACCTTCTTTCTTCTTCATCTCCCACTGTCTTTTCTCTTGTCTGGATTCTTCAGTTTCTCTCTTTTTTTCCCTGAGAACTGAAAATTATTAAAAGTCTCATTAAAATACAGTTAGTTAAATATGTATGTTTTAACAAGTATTTCTAATGGAAAGCACTACTTGTGATGGCTGCTGCTACTATGTGTATTTTGAAATTTTTCTAGATTTGGAAAATGCATCTTGTGTGGACAGACAAAACCTTTCCCTCCCAGAGGTAATTTCTATCCTCACAGTGCTTGATTCAACATGCTTGGACTATGTATGAGATGAAAACCTGGAGAATGGAGAAGCATATATAAAGCCTGAAGAAAATAGTCAGTTATTAAAACAATTTAGCTTGTCATTAAATCTCAAATTTTGGAATATAAATAGGTTGCTCTTCCCTTTGCCTCATCCGTCATTTTACTATAGCAGAAAATCTGGTGCTGGACAAAAGAGGAAGGGTAGCTTAGGAGTTAAAATAAAACTTGAAGTTGGGATCTTGATTTTTTTTTTTCTGACTCCACCAATGACAAGCTGTATCATCCTGTGCAACTTACCAAACCTCTGAGTCTTTTCACCTACCACTCTGTAAATGTCATATAACTACGCAGGATGCTGCGAGGTTTAATTAGAATTAATTTTAGTCTTTCAAGTACCTTGTGTTTCTCAGATGAAACGTGCTATTCAAGTGTGAAGGATAATTATTATGTTGTGTCTGTGCTTTTCTGATACATTATTACCATTTTATTAACCATGTTTTGGAAAAAAAAAGCCACCAAAACCACTGCATTTGCTGCTTTTCAGTTTAGTTTGTATGGTATAAAATTAGTCCCTACGAGCACAGTAAATAATTAAACTAATATTCGGATTGAGATGTGAGGTGGTTTTATTTGAGAATGTTAACGACTATTAGCAGATTGTCACAAAATGTCTGGCTGTTTGGATACTTTGAGCACCTTAAATCATTCACTTAGGTGTAAGTGGGTCATATTGCTTCCAAATGTAGTGAACTAGCTCAGCAATAACAGCCTGAAAAGTCTCTGTTGATAGCTCCCTTGTAGCTGGTCAGGCCTGACCCCGACAGCATTGTGGAGCAATCCTTCAGAAAATTGTTCCAGCAATCAGTGCCTGGTGCCACCTCAGCCTTTGCCAGTCCTGTGGGGAGCTGGGCATACCTTATGCAACAGCCCACTCCTCTTTCTCCTCTTTTTTTCAACTGTAGCACTGAAATGCAGAGAAAGCCCAGATACCAGAGGATGACAGGAAGCACATGGAAGCTCACTGTGTTGGTGGATACAGGGTAACTGTGGCGTTTCCAGATGGAGTCCTGGCTACATGAGAAGTACAAATCACTGACTCTAGCAGCAACTCCACATCCCAAGGACATAATAATTCAGAAAATGTTGAGTCATAAACTGTTCTTGTACTTTAACATGGATTTGAGCATGTGATTGGGCTTTTCTTGTAGCTGAGAGTTCAGGAGCCTGAAGTAGAAAGGCAGTATTAACAAACAAGATCAGATCGTTTGGGGATAATGAACTTCCTTCAATAAGGTTATTGTTTTATCAGCAGGTCACATTCTTGTTGTCCTCACTTGCCATGTACTCTAAAGTATGACTTTAACACACAGGATTTCTGTGTTAATTGCAATTAGATAAATGTGTCTGGAGAGACAGTCTCTGCCAGTCAAGATCACTGATGTAACCAACTTACCTTGCCCATAGATACACTTACTGGAAAACTGCCTGAGCTGCTTTGGTGCCATCCTATTCCAAAGGAGGTTAGGGCAAAAAGATAAAAAGGAAATGAATAGCTTTATGCTATTCTTACACTTTCTAAATACAGCATGCAGATGCATACCACAATACTATCTAAGCAAAATGCAGACCCAACTCATCCACTGAGGCTGCATTTTTAGTCTGCTTTAATAAAGCCACTATGAAGAAAAGCCTTTCAGAGTGGCAATCTTACTGGTGCCATTGTCTCCACTGTCCTAAGTATAAAGTAGCATTTGATAATCCTGACAGATGTAGAGCAATATTGGCCAATGTGAGCTTTGCCAACTTTATGCAAGAGTTCTTTGCCAGCGTAGACCAGATAGTAACTTAAGATTCCAAATTTACACAAAAACATATATCTTAAATGCTAATCCAGCCCTGATTAAGGTACATTAACATAGGAACTCCAGGCTGACAGCTAAAAGCCACATCTAGTTGGCTATTCTTTTGCAAGTAGGCATCTTTGGTTTACCTGACAACTTGTGTATATGTAAGATAGGAAGCTAAACAAAAAGGCATATGCATTTTGTAAGGCTTGTTAGATAAAAAATGTCGTTTGACATACTTGGCTGTTATCAGGAGTGTTGTGGTACTGAGAGCAGGGATTAGGCAAAGGTACATCTGATGACTCCAGCACTTCTTTGTTTCTCTCTTCCTGTGTCTGTCAGCCTGTGATGCCCATGTTACCACATGGGATTTGAGAGCTGAAGACACGTAACAAACTAAGTGCTGATTGTGCTGTAATGCCTGATGTCCACTTGGATGCCTGGGACCTGATGGGGCTGACACCATACTGGGCAGACAGCAGTGTGCTGTCTGGCACATCTCTGTCGACCTTTGAGGAATAACTGGTCATGGACATGAACTTGGCTGAGCCATTAACAAAGAGACTACCAGGTCTGTGAAGACACTGACAGACTGAAAGGAAATGCAGATGGGTACTATGCGTTTGCAAGTGTTTATTATTTAAAGTCAGTTACTGGGAAATATATAAAATCAAAGGGTCAGAGTAAGACATCGTGCCTTGTTGGCTTTGCCTTTTAGATTTTAGGAGATCAAAAAGAAAAAAGGAGGAATATGTCATATTACAGGTAATTAAGGATTCATCAGGAAATAAGGAACACTTGGTCCTTCTCATAGCTTTGAGGACAAAAGGTGAAGGGTAGCTGGTATAATATCTTCCATATGTGGCATGCTAATTGGAAGAATAGAAATGAGGTATTTGGAAAGCTGAATCTAAGCTCTTATAAATGGAAATTGCTTTTGCTTAATGAGTTTGCTGGTAGGCTCAGTGCTTTACACTTGGAAAATAAGAAAATATTTTTGATTATATGTTTGTAAAGTAGTGTTAGCCTACTTGTTGAGTTAGTGCTAAGGATTTAATAATGTATAAGTGTGTCTTTGTGTCTTTTCTTTATCTATAAATACTTGGAATTTAATGATGATTCCCAAGCATTGCAGTATCTTCTTACCAGAGCCTTAGTCTAGGCTTTGGGTATTTTAGTTTAAGTCTTTCCAGAGTTTTGGGAACCTCACATTGGGAATGGCATACAGCAATAGTTTGTTTCTCCGACCTCAGAAAAGCGTGAGGTTTATTTGGATTAGGTATAGCTCTGCCTTTGAAGACAAAAAGGTTTCACTTCCACTTCGTTTCGATACACAACCCCTGGGCCAGAAAAAAAAGGTCTCTGTCCCGGTGAGCCGAGCCGGTGGAAATACATTCTGGGTAGTTATGTCCTGTAAATATACAATTTCTTCTGGGATGGAGAGGGCAGGACTTCGCTGTGAAAGGCTGTAACCTGAGAAAAGTCGAGAGACGGAGTTGCACGTTATTCCCACTAGATGGCAATTAAAGCCCATTGGATAAAACGGCTGGTAACGCCAGCGCTTTCGAGTCTTAAAGTGCTGAGAGCTGGACTTCGGAGTAAGATTTTGGGATATCTGTATTTTCCTTGGACAAGAACATGCAATAATTTTCATATGACAAAGGGAATACTGTTAAAGCTGCACCGAATTTTGGATTGCACATTTGGATTCATACATGTTTTGGCAGTTAGTAAAGGATGTATTTGGTTTCTGTGCTGTAGAATCCCCCACCTCCTTGGGGAGGGGGAGTAGTAGAGTCAGCAGCAAGTAGGAGAGCTCTTGGCAGGGTGGCCAACTGGAAATTCGCTGCCAGGAAGCCAGAAGAGCCCTAATTAGGCAGGCAAGTAGAGCCTGATCCAAAGCCTGCTGAAGTTAATGGGAGTATCTTGGGTTAGTGCACTTTTTCCTATTTCCAGGTAAACCAACCAAATGAGTCTCTCCTCTTAGCAGTCTGCTTTATATGTGTTACATCATCTACTGCAATTGTTAGTGTACTAGGAATAAATGCATGTCTGTACTATTTGTAATGGAGATACAGCATTCATGTGCTCTGTATGAGTAACTTACAGCAGTACTTGTGAGGTAATTGAACTGTTTTTCTATTTTTTTCCTAATTAGAATTTGCAACAATACAATTTTCTCTTTAACATGTGTGTTAGAGAGTATAATTTCTTTTGAATGAAGGAGAGGGAGACCTTTTATCCTGACTATTGTCTCAATATATTTCAGCTAAAGTTCTAATTAAATGTAGAATATCAAAAGTTGTGCTGCCCTAACATTCACCCAGGGACCTTAATAACAGCTGGTTCTGGACTCCTAAAATGTCATAGTTAGCAAAATTCAGGTGAAAGCTACTATAGTCTTGCTTTTCTGTTTAAAGTTGCTCCAGTACTGGCAATACTCATCTCAGAGATAGCTAATATAAAATAGAGTAAATTACTCTGTGCTCTATAATCAGGAAAAAAATCCCTATAGATTCAGTGGGAATAGTGCCTGGGTAAACCCACAGGTATTGTGTGCACTGTGAGATAGCGTGCAAAGAAAGATCATCCCTATAAAATAACTTTATGGCCTGTTTTAAAAAAAATCTAAATAAAGATTAATGGAAATAGCTTCTCTGATTGCACCACTGCTTTATGCTTATTTGAGCAATTTTAAATAGATAAGAAAATATGAGTTTCAATCTGTGCCTGGTGCCCCAGAGTAATTGAAACTCCCCTTTGTTGCAGAAGTGCTGGCTATAACCACTGTAAAACTGCAAAAGGTCTGCCAGTTATTCTTGCAGAATTCTGGCTTTGTCTGTTAAAGTTTCTTCACCCTAGTCACACAATATTTGTGTAAATTTTATGCTTATTTAAAAAGATACACCTAATCTTTTCATTACAGAAGCACAGCATATGAAAAAAAAATTAAAGACAGCACTGTCAGGTTTTCATATTGGTCAGTCACAGCTGGATTCAGGTAGCTTTGCACTAGGTTTTGTATGGAGTTGACTTGTGAGTGCAAAAGGACATTAGTTTCCTAAAGAGTTGACAATGACTGCTACAATCACACCTTTCTACAGAAAGGTTTTCATGTTTTTAGACCAGTTGGGTTGATGTTGCTTCCCTGAAAGGCTCTGTTTTCTTCTACAAGTTGCTGCACTGCAGCTCTGAGGAAGTAAAGAAGTTTGTATGGATGGGTGATGTAGCTGTCTTTGACCTTAAAGACAGGTGAGTTTGTCTGTCCTCATCTCCTCTCAGCCAGCTCTAGATAATCTTCAGGTAGACACTTTCTTATTCTATGCTTGTACTTCCTCCTTTTCCTTTCAGTTCTTCCAAGTTCTCATTGAAATTCTGCTTTATGCCATCTTTTTCAGCACAGAAATCGAGGAACTGATCAGTTTGCAAAGGATTGTGGCTAGATCAATTTGGAAGGGAAATGCAAGATTTGGTGTTTGTGTGGGTGCTTAGTGAGGTGGGAGACACTGTTGGTTGGTGTCCTTTGTCTAGAGTTTTTAGACTTGCAGGGTAGATCCAGGTAGGAGTGTAGTTTCCAGGCAGTGATGGCTTAATGCCCTGTGTTGGAGCAGCACAGGGCTGTACAGTGGTACCAAGGCTGCACAAGCTAGTTTGGATATGGAAAACAGGAAAACCTTCAGGAAGAGTACAGGGCACTGAATCTTTAGCTGGGGATATGCAGGGAAGTGGTTCAGTGGGCCTATATAAGGCAGGAGCTGTGGATTCGTTGCTTAAACAGCCTTTCCAAGGATAGATTCTGGCTCAATTCTTTCTAAAAATTAAGTAGAAATAAGATGGTTAAAAAGTGATTTTAGACACTTTTGTATATAATAATCCAGTAGTTTAATGAGGAAGCCAATATTCAGAGCCTCCTCAGGTAGGAACATCTTCAGTCATCTTTCTTCTCCTAGGAGAGCTGTGTTGACTGCCTCTAAGGAATAGTGTGAGAGAGTGAGTACAAGGAAGGGAATGGATCTGTCAGTGACTAAAGAATTCACCAGAAGCCAGGGTTTCATTCCAATTCAAAACAGTTGCCAGGTGAGCTCTTTTTTGGCCACCTGGCTAGGGAGGTAGGCTCCTGTTGGCTTTTCTTCCTTTTCTGGTCCAGTGAATTCTGAATTCCTTCTTGCACACAGGCACTTTAACAGAGTATGTTCTCTGACTGCATTTTGAAGGAATGGGGTCTTCTGATTGCTGTCATGCATGAGACCATCTGTCAAGAGACTTTGATGGACAGTCACTGAATTCTTGTATCCTGATTCATGTTAGCAGTTGTATACATGCTGAGCAGAACTCAAGGAACAAGACAATATTGTAAAAATTAAGGATTCCTCTGGAATTAGGGCATATCACAGAATTACAGAATATGCTGAGTTGTAAGGGGCCCACAAGGGTCATCAAGTCCAACTCCTGGCCCTGCAGAGGACCATCCCCATGAGTCACACCAGGTGCTGAAGACTATTGTCTAAATGCTCCTTGAGCTCTGTCAGGCTTGGTGCTGTGAGCACTTCCCTGAGGAGCCTGTTCCAGAGCCAACCACCCCACTGGGGAAGAATGTTTATCTAATATCCAACCTAACACTCCCCTGACACAACTTCAGGCTAGTCCCTCGGGTCCTGTCACTGGTCACCAGAGAGAAGAAATCAGTGTCTACATCCCCTCTTCCCCTCATGAGGAAGTTGTAGATTGCAATAAGGTCTCCCCTCAGTCTCCTCTTCCACAGGCTGAACACACCATGTGCTCTCAACCCCTCCTCATATGGCTTCCCTTCAAGGCCCTTCAACATCTTCATTGCCCTCTTTTGATGCTCTCTAATAGTTTAATGTTTTTATATTGCAGTGACAAAAACTACACACAATGTTCGAGGTGAGACGGCCCAAGCCCAGAGCACAGCAGGACAATCCCTCCCTGGCCTGGCTGGTAGTGCTGGGCCTGGTGCCCCAGGACAGGGATGTCCCTCCTGGCTGCCAGGGCACTGCTGGCTCAGCTCCAAGTGGCCACAGAGCAGGACCCCCAGGCCCCTTCCTGTGGAACTTCTTTCCAGCATCTCATTCCTCAGTCTGTCTGTACATCCCAGGCTGTCCCAGAGCAGAATCAAGCACTTTCCCTTGTTGAACTTCATATGATTTGTGATTACCCAATCCTCTAATTTGTTGAGGTCTCTGCAGGGCTTTCCTGCCTTTGAGTGAGTCGACAGCTCCCTCCAGTTTTGTATGTCTGCAAACTTGCTTAGCATCTAGCTGAGGTATCAGGTTTTTGTATCACAGTTTTGTATTAAGGTGCCTTCCTCCTAAATGATACTGGGAAATGTCTGTACCCTTCATGCAAGTTAATCCTTAGATCCCTACATATTTTTGTAAACTAAGGTGGCATCTTATTTGGAATGCTTGTATCTACTACTTTAATTTAGTTCAGTTCCTTTAGAATATACACAGGTCACAAAGTACCTTGTACTTTAACCTAGTTATTGAAAAGCCTTGAGTGACAGGTTTTTGGTAGAGTTCTACCATGACAAAAAGGAAGTGTGAAAAAATACAAGACAGTATGACAGTACAGTCTCTGAATATTGACTGTCAGAAACTGAGAAAAGCATGTGTTCAATTACTCTACCTGACAGCATTTTAACATTGTTCCACTGGTGCTTAAGGATAAATTTTATAGGATTTCTTGTAGTGTCTGAACTAATCTGAGCCTCTACAGGACTGAAATATGCAGTGTAAGTTAGTGTGAGACTTCTTTGCCTTGAATGAGGTGCTATGACAGATCCTACAAGTAAAACATGGAAGCTTTCATTTTGTTGGCAAAGGAAAATATGAGCAGAGCAAAGGCCTTACAGAATAGTGTGATAACCATTGGAGGATCCTTGGTCAGAAAGGACTGATGTGCTGATTCATGCTCTGGCACTCGGAATGATTGTGCTCCTTGTTGGGAATCACTTCATTGTATCAGTAGAACTGAGGTGGAAAAAGGCAAGGAATTCATTCTGGCTCTTCATTAGACTTCATGGCTCCTGGCTGTATTCTGCATTTCAGTATCTTCCTGCTGCCAGAGAAGACTTGAAAGAACTATGTGGCAATGCTCCCTGCCAGCAGTGAGCCTGATCCTAGAGTGCTCATGGGCCTCTAGCCCATCTCCTCAAAACCACAGGTGACCTTCAGTTCCCCTTCCTTTAGTAATTCCAGGCAAGTTAATGGTTGCTACTGGAGGTTATGGAAAAGGTGGAGAGATCTCCAGAGAATGGAAGGAATATATTCCCAGTGAGTAAGTCAAGGAACAGGAAATGTGAGAAGAGCTGGGTTTCAGTACCAGCACTTCTGCAGAGTCAGTACTTGTTTGCTGTCTTTTCCCTTGTCTGTGAAATAAAGCTAGAAGTTTTGCCCCTGCTTTGAGGCAAAACATTTGTGGATGAAAAACTAAGCAAATTTTACAAATTGCTGTTCATACTGTGGGACCATCTTACTTCAGATATAAGTTCTGAAAATACATTAAAAAAATCTTCACTGTTTAGGTGAATTTATTTCAGATGCAGTGAAATTATAACAATATCATAGTGCTGTAGTGTTTCAGTTTCTCCATCATTGTATGAAGAGAGGACTTAATTTTGAAAATTGCCAGAGGTTGCCAGACAGCAGAAACAAATGAAAACATTATTACAAATAATGGAGGAAACATTATTAAAAGTAATGGGCAATATGATTGTACAACTAGTACTTATGTATTTATCCTGAGCTGTGTTGCTTTTTTGCTGAGGGATGGTAAGGGAAAGGGTAATGGCTCAGCAGCCAGTTCAAAAGGTGCTTTTCTGAGAATTTTGTCTGATAGTGAAAGCAAAGGCCACATATAACAATCAATATGTGAGAGGATGAGTTCCAAGCTGATCTGCTGTATTGCTGTGTTCCAGCAGCAGTTTCAATGGCTATCTGCTATGGTTCTGCTAGGAAAGGCTTTCAACTGTTCAAATTATATACATATATATATATATATATAGCATGGAGATATGTTTTATTAAGTACATCTTCTGTATATTATCCTCAATGATATGGGTTACTTGTGCTTGACAGTCAGCTGTTAGCTATCTTTGCTGCCATGGGTTATCCCATTTGAGATGTTTGGGTTTTTTCATGGTTTAGTTTGTTAGCTTTAAAGTCTTTTATTCTCAAGTTACCTTAAGGGAAAGCCTTAAGGCAGCAAGTAAATACATCCTACATTATATGAATTCTGTGATTTATGCTCCAAATCCCCATTGGGAACGTGTCAGAAGGAAAGAGATCAGCTGTGTTTGTATATGAGCATTCAAACATAGAAACTCATTTCTCCTTCCTGCCGACTTTGTTGTCTTGCAGTTACAAGTTTCCTAGTTGGTATCCTGGAGCAAATAAGGGGCTAAGTAAGATGGAGCAGGTAAGTATGACAAAGAGAGCAGGTAAGTATGACAAAGAGAGCAGTTCTTTCTCAGCAGCTTGTGTCACATCAGTCTTGTGACTTCTGGTGCCAAGGAGGTTCCATCTGAGTGCTGTTTATCTTCCTCTGTCCATGATGACTTTCCATATCTTCCAACAGGGCATGGAACTGTTGAAGTTCCAGCTGAGAACCAATGTGAGACAAAGATCCTTTGAGAACCACACTACTGGACCCCCGTTAATCTCAATCTGCACTGCTGGTTTTCCATTGACACAGTGGAAAGAATCCACACCAACTCAGTCTGATTTGTCTTCAACCAAGTTTCCTAGGGCAGCTGCACTTGAGTATTACCTTCTGGCATTCTTCACCTTCAACTTGAAAAGAGTGTCTCAGTGTTTTCTTTTTTTAATTTTCATTTTTAGGCTTTTATTTCTTGCCTAGATTGAAAGGTGATAATAACTAAGTGTCATTAAGGCAATTTCCACAGTTTTAAATAGTCATTTTCCTTTCACAGCAAAACTCTGAAAGTTCAGCTTTACAATAGAGTCAAGAAACACATTAAAAATTCAGTAGTTTAATAGTAGCTGCAATAAATAAATCAAAGCAGACACATCTCTGAGTTTCTTGTGCAAACATTGTGTGACAGAATTGGGTACAGTATATATGTTTGTATGTATACTTGTCTATGCAAGTACCTTTATGGTACCTGTCCCTGCAGGTAATCTTATCCATATGTGGTATTTGCATATGCCAATTTGTTCTTTGCACAGAAAGCATTCTTCACTGTCTGAAAGATTTGCACATTATGCTCTTATTTTTAATGTTTTCATTGGAGATTGTAGAAGAGTAAAAGGTAAAAAATTGCTCCAGGAATTAATATTCAGAAAATGCATTAAGATACAGACAAAACTTTAATTTCTGGGATGTGTTAGGAGAAAAGAAAATCTCAGCAGAGAAATCCTGAAGTCAAGAAGTATATGTATTCAGGAGGATAATGCTGTTCTGTTGTGGAAGACACACATGTAGCCAGCTGGAGAATGAAACTGTACCAGCAGTGTGAGGACAGGGGACAGATCTCAGCTAGCAGAGCTGTGCTGTTCCAACATGTTCAGCGTGTCTGCACCTCCTCCAGTAACACAGCACTTGCCTTTGCTGGTTCCTTCTCAGTTTGTATGATACCCTCCAGGCTAGTCCCTGACAGACATACAGCCAAACCCAACAGGACTGTCAGCTGCAGAAAGGGTCAATGAGAAGGGTTTGGTCCTGCACAGCAAACAACAGCAGTTATTATTTTGCAGAAGATGACCCAAACCTGTTTCATTATTTCTGTGCTCATGAGATTCATCTTTTATTTAGTGATAAAATCCCAAAAGGGAGGATGACAAAAATCTGATGACTAGTGTGCTTGCAGAGGTGATGTGGAGATCTATTTGTGTAGCACATGCATTGATTATACCAGCATGATGACTGATTTCAGTGGTATGTGCAATGGTTAATGTCACCCTTTGGCAGTGATGTGATTTTTAAATCCCACATAACGTCCACTTAGAGAGTTTCAGTGAGGCTTTAGCAGCGTGTGAGATCTGCCAAGAGTTTTTGTGCTGGAGGAGTACGGGTTGACAGGATCAGCCCTAACATGTTAAGTGCTGTTTATGGTATTATTATTGCTTTGTGAATTCATTGCCCGTAGAGACAGACTGGAGATGAAATGTTCAGATTCAAACTTCCTCTCTGCTCTGGGGTGTCAGCTCCATGGCTTAGATTTGTATCCATGTCATTCTAGTTATTAACAGCAATAGTCATTATTGTGATTATAGACTATAAACTGTATGAGGAATGCAAACAATTTTCATGAAAAGGCTAGGAAGATAGTATTCTCAAGAATAAAAGAAACATAATCACCCTTCCTAGGTAAGAGATGTTATTTACACTGTGGGAATTCGTGTCAGTACATTTTAAGTAAGTTGCTTGGCTGAACTTGTTATCTAGCTGCCAAGAACGGAAGTGAGAGAGAAGAGCTAGATAGAATTATTGGACTCTACACTCCAAGCTTACATCATGTAAACATTTATAACACGACTTTTATTTTCAGCATTGACCATTCTGATGGGGGTCTCTTTGTTGCCTTATTGCTGGCAGGCTTTTGAAGGTACCTTTTGGCTTACTTGTGATGATGCAGCAAGCCAACAGCCCTGGACCTACATGCTATTTGCAACATGTACAATGAAAACTTCTAGTCATCCCTTTCTCTCTCCAGGTTCCCAGCCACAGCCAGCTGCTTGGGTTTAAGCACCTCCTTATGCCCCTGCTGTTAAAGCTCACTTCCAGTGATCAATGATTCACCCTGCTTTCTCAGCATATTGTGGTGAAATCAATAATCATGCATGAGAGAGAGAGAGAGAAAGAGGTTGACGTTTCCATTCCTCCTTATTCTCATAGTTACAAAATAATAATAATAAAAAAATTGAAATATGTTATTTTTCCATTGAAGAATAGTAACAGACAACAGTTTGCAGTATACCTGGCAACATTTACCTTGGCACAGGAAACAATCTTCTGTTGCAGTCCAGCCTTCCTGCTGGTATCAATAGTGCTTTTCTTTTTCATAGTATCAAGTTATGTTCTTCCCAAACCACTTCAGTTCATGTCAAGAATGAAATACATAATTCAATAAGTTACCTGTTTCTTTAAGATGAATCTTGTCTGTAAAACAACACAGAGCAGAACAGTGGGGAAGAGGAGAATAATTCAGGTTTTTTCCTTCATGCAGATTTCAGATTTCTGATGATGCTACAAGTATCTGACCCAGTGCAATTATGTGGGTAAACTCCATAAGTTTTTCTTAGCATTTTATTGCAGTTCATCAGTTTGTATTATTTAGGCTGTAACCACAGCTCAGTTTATACAGGAGTTTTGTTTGTTGTTGTTGTTTTCAGAGCCCCTTAATGCTCCTCACTGACCCTTTTATGAGCTATAACTTTTGCTCACACTCCATAAGTCAGGGAGTCTTTAGTAAAAGAGCCTATCAAGAAAAAAAATCTGGGATGCTTTCCAGGGAAACGCATGTATAATAGAGAATTCTGGCAGTTTTTCATCTGGCACTAATTTATTACTTCAAGCTGGCTTGCTCTTTAGGCTATAATAAACAGTATTTTACATCTAACAAATCACTTTTAATATCCCTGACCTTGACAATGGGTATCTAGTATGGGTTTAAAAGAAAAAAATTGTAACCAGAAAAGCAGAGTGTCACAAACTGATGTAATCATGGTCCTTTGTTAAGTTTCATAGTTTCTGGTGAAATGAAAGAGATATGGAAGAATAGGTTGTTTTAATAGAGACATCTACTATCTCCAGCTATGCCATATATGCTAAGTTTTGGAAAGAACAGTCTTCATGTTTAATCCAAAAGAATTTGAATTATTTAGTCATGGAAGACTAAGTAGTCATGGAAGAAACATTGAATTCAATGAAGTAAAGGCAGCATTTTGCTGAAGTCAAGAGGCTGCTGTTTGTGTACCCTTAAGAAATAAAAAAATACTGTACCAACACACTCAAATGTGTTCAGATAGAAGTTATATTCATTCATAAGTTCCTTACTATCTCAAAGCTAAAAGGATTGCTCTTACTTTTATTAAAGATCACATGCAAACTCCCAAAAGAGAACAATGTCAAAAGGTCCTCTGTGCCCCTGGGACCTGCCATCTTTCTCTTAGGACAAGTGGTAGCTAGGGAGTTGCTTCTCAGGAACCTGGATGGGAGAAATAATGACAAGTTGAAATATATCTTGATTAAAGAGCAGCAGAAGACTGCTTGCTTCATGATCCTAGCAACAGCTTCATTCTTCAACTCGTTCCTCTCTCCTCATAGTAAATGTTCTCCTTGAATGCCTCAGATGTACTGAAAAATGATACTGGTCGTTAGGCAAAGGTTTTTCATCTTTTTCCAGTTTACATCATCTTCCTTTTATAGTTCTAGACCAATCAGGGTAACACAGGTAGATGTTTTGCATAATTCATAACCATTTTCTACACATGTATAGACACACTTACAGAGTCACACACAAAGTGTGTCAGTTTACTTTGCTGTTGGGATTGTCTTAATCACTTAATTGATAAAAGAAAGCTGTAAGCCCTAGCTTATTATGACCATTCAAGATGTAAAGAAATTACTTCTTATTTGTGTAATACTATTAGTAAACCTGCTCCCAGAAATGCTAACCCATTGTTTTTCTTAATAGCCTGCAACTGGCTTCAAGGCTCACTGAAATTAAATTTATTAGTTCTACTCATGCTGTTATTATGCAGACACCTGTTCAATGATAGCTCTTGTGCTTTTCTCTCTCACACTCTTTTTTTTCTCCTTTTCTTTCTTCCTTCACTTCTTTGACCCTTAAGGTGAAACTTGGCTCTGCTGTGCACACTTTTCATTTCAAAAGGAAGGATTGCTAGTTGTCTTTCAGTACTGCACTGCTAATATTTTTCTAGGGCATGAAGATGAACAGTGGTTCACAAAACAAATGGTAAATATTTAAAGGTGGAATAGTAGGCAGCCCTTTCTGTGATGTTAATGTGATAATGATTAGATTAGTTTGGTATTGCTTCTCCTTAGTGTTTCCTTCCACCAAGCTAAATGTGTGCATGTGTAATTAAAAAAATCTTTGCAAAGATGTTTTTGATTCAAAACCTGAATGACAAAAGGTATCCTTGCTTTATTATTCTAGGGGGTAAATAGAGCTTTTTGGTGTAAATTTAGGGTAGTTTGGATACACTATCATGAAATCTTAAGACCAGAAAAAAGAAATTGTGACAGCTGGTAAAACTTTCCAGCTATTAATTGTTTTCTGCTTAACCTGTGTAACAGAGGGAAACTAGGTGGCTTTTTCAAACTCTGACTGTAGGGGCCCAAAAGTTTTGGGGCCCAAATTCAGCAGCTCTGTGGTCAGGATGTGTGCACAGTATGAGCACACTCAAAGAATTTAAAGAGCAATCTATTAGGATTTTTAAAAGGGGATGTTCGATAAATCCTGTGTATCTTATTCAAACACACACCCCTCTGAAGCCAGAAGATTGATTGTATGAGCAGAAAATGGTTTAATGTATACAAAATGTCATGTAAAGTTACAATGTTAAATAGAGGAATTAGAATAACTCTAAAATATGCAGACCTCCAGTCATTTTGGGCAGCCTGAGTCTAGTCATTGCAGCAAAGAAATTAGCTTTTGTCACAGCTGTTGAGCTAAAGTTAGTCAAATGCTTGTAGTATGTGAATGCACTGGAAAAAAAGGCCAAAAGCTTTTTAAAGAAACAGTTTAGCTAAAAATGTGCCAGATGTTCAGACTAAAATACCAGTTATCCAATTTTCTTGTGAAAAGTTAATCTGCTCTTACATTTAAACCATGCTGTGTTATGTGAGGTTATACTGGAGTAAAACATAAAGGAGTGGAGAATGCCATATTGTCAGCAATGCAATGGAATAGCTTATATTTGAATGGAGAAACACATCTTCAGATTTGTGCCAGGAAGATTTGCACATTTTATGTTTCATTGGGAAAGTCAACCAGATTTCACAAGCTGTGCTGTTGAAGAACAAATTAACATTGGCTGGGGCCAGTGCCATAATATTATTCCTGAAAGTACAGCTTATGTATTAATTAACATTTGTAAAGCACTTTGAGGTGCTGGATGAAAGGCAACACAGAGTACAAAGTTGTTGCTATGATTAATTAGTTATCACATTGGACATGTGAAGGGCTATGTTAAAGTGTTGCAAACTATTATTTATTAATTGTTGCTTTTGCCAGTGGCCAACTTTGTTCTTTATGCACTGTGTTACTGCCCTTATTATGCACATTCTTTGGGCTGGAAGGGAGTGCTCTGACCTGTATGGCAAAGGCCAAGGCCTTCATCAAGCAGTACCTGCAGGAAACCAGTATCCTCTAGTTACGTGCTGAGATATCCAACCTTGATGTAAAGACTTTAATACCACATCCCTAATGACTTGGTTAATCACTAGCACTTAAAAATTAAAAATGTATGGCATGTATTTTGCCTGTCTGAAACATATGCTGTCTCAGCATCCCATTGTTTGTTTGTCTGTAGTGCTTGCTGTAATATCCAATGCAAATACAGGAATCAAATTTTCTGATTTTTCAAGTGGATCCTCATGTGAATGCAACTGGTCATCAAGAACATAATAATCTACTTTGTGCATAAAGGTTGGATCTCATTGTTAACAGGGGTCATCTTCAGTAAAATACAGCCCATTCCTATGATCTTTGATTTCCACACTAGAAAACATCTTGGTAACTCAGTTCAGCATGTTTTCTCAGTTTTTCAGGAAATTAGATTATAGAAAGAAAAGCCCAGTCCATGGTCCCACTAGGCTGATACCTTTTCCATAAAGAGCTTTGAAAGAAACCAAATCCAGACTGTGGCTTGGTGTTTTCAGGGCTATGAAGCAAATACTGCTACTTGTTTTACCCAGTGTCATTGAAAGCTAAGGGTGGGGCCTTTGCTTCTCTTTCTCTCTTTTTCTGCACTTTGAATAATGAGAGTAGAAAACCTGTATGCACTAAGATCATTCTTACATGGGGGAAAAAGTAAAGGAAAGGCTTTTTGTTTCTATTTCTCCTTCTTTCAGACAGAGAGTTCTCTAAATTGTCCCAAAGGAGCTCCAGTGCCTGCAGGTCACTCCATTCCACTCCTACCAGGCTTTAGAGAACACTATCTAATAGTGAGCTGCAAAATTTTCTGGATATTTTTCCAAGCAGGAATCTTTTATGGACCTAAAAATTCCTTACCTTGTACTTGATTTTCTGTTGTTTGGAGAGAGCTTTAGTTCTTTCATTTTATCTACACAAATCACAATTTTTAGCTCCTTGAGTGTTATGGTTTCTGAATTCCTGCCTTGCTCCACATCTGAGCAGAGAGCTGTAGCATAGAGTACCAGTAGCCCTGATGGGGGCCAGTGGAGGCAGAAGTAACTTTCTTTTCTTTGCATAATTCCTGCTATTATACATAATAGTTCCTTCTGGATTCTTAACCTGATGATTGCTCACTTTACAACAGCAGACCACTGTTCAGATTCCCCTTCAGCCTGTGACTTGCCAGGCTTTCTCTTCTGCTCTAGCAGAAGTCATTGCCCCATGTCAACCATCTTATACTCCTGGAGTTCATGACAATAGCAAAATAATAAAGATGCTGTGTAGCAGTAAGTCTCTCTTTTGAATAACATCTTAATTTTTTCATGTTTTCATCCAACAGAAATGCAGATAGAAAAATTTTTCTCATGGTATGGAGTACCTAGCAGACTGTGGCAGCAACGGGTGTAAAAAAAAATTACATAGCATTGGTTTTGTCTTCAGTAATTTATTATTACTATATTGGGTCATTTGACTTCTACATTTATTTAGACTTAGAGCAACTTTAACAGTATTATTTTTATTAAAAGTTGATCCATAAACTAGACTTCTATAAGAATGGCCATCTCATTGCCTTTGACTCTGGCAGTTGCTGACAGTTGACAGAAAAGTTTTCCAAAAACTGCTGGCAGTTGAAAGAAAAGGTTTTAATTTTCTTTCATTGATAAATTATATTGGAGGTTTTTACCTGGCATTAATATTTCCTAACATCTGAAAGAACCTTTCCTGATCCATTTGGGCAATACAGTTGTCTCTTTAATGTTGGCATTGTGTTATTGCTCCATAATAATTCCGTGGGACAGGTCCTAATCTTTGTTGTTGCAAATGATGAACACCTAGTTCAGATGAACTCCTAATTTATTGCAGTTCTTTGGTTACAAACCTTGTACCACATGGCTGAGCCTCTTATGAGTTCCAGACACAGGATTTTTAGAGCACCTATTCGATGACTTGAGAAAGTAGAATGGAAAAATATATCTGTTCTCAAAGAAAACTTGTCTGAGACATGATTACCATGTCACATATTGTGCTCTATGTTTCTATAAAAGACCAGGATATATTTTGTTGTCTCACATGTGCCAGACAATAAATACACTACCCTGAATTTTAAAAAAATGTTTCTTTAAAAGTAATTTGTCTTGTTTTTTGCAAATTCCTGTGTCCTCTTCTGAACACATTGACCTTCATAGCTGAAAGCTACTTAGCTAACCTGTAAGTCTTGGACAAGCTGTGTGCCTTGTGTGTATAGACCAGTAAGGAAGATCCACATAGAACACAGCATAATGAGAGGGAGTATCATTAGGGTGACTGTGAGAGAGAGGGGAGTACTGCAAAGACTTTTACTGGTGTCTACTTGAGTCATGATCCCATAGTATTTACCATCTGGTAATTACCATGTCTACACCAGGGGGAGGGGAGGGGAGGGGAGAG
>JANPWX010000160.1:1028280-1096808 GCA_024734555.1 Trochalopteron elliotii | reverse complement strand
TATCTATCTATCTATCTATCTATCTATCTATCTATCTATCTATCTATCTATCTATCTATCAAGTTACAGGTTAGTTATGCAACTCATAAGCACAACAGTGCAATTATCACAGCACAGGCAATCCTATTAATATGCATAATTAACTTCATTTTGTTTTAATTTAAATTTAAGGAATCATAATGGCTTTTGTCTTATTTAAGCTATCCTGAAAACTCAACACAACTGTCATGTTTCCTAAGTGGTCACCATGAAAGGAACATGAATATAATATAAGGTACTGCAGAGGGCTCAAAACCCTCCTCAGCTGTGTGGTTGTTGCTGATCACATCAACAACGTGCTGTTAAACCACTCTGGAATATGTTCCAAGAGAGGACATTAAAATACATTAAGGATGAACAACCAGAAAAATGCCCATTTTCTGCTGGTGGTGAAAAAAAAGCGAGAGATTATTTAAAGCAATGCACAGTCTATATTTGCTGTATTCAGAAATAGAGCTGTTTTTAAGTTCAGAAGACATTTTACTTTGTGCACAAGAAGCTTCACAGAACTAAAGATGTAAAGATCCACACTCTCACAGAGCTGACCCTTTTGAGCTACCTGGGCTGCTCATGTGCATAAGGCTGAATGGAGCTGGGTCCTCAGCATGTTCATGTGTCCCTTAGTTGGACTGTTCTTGATTATTAGATAGAGAACCTTACTTTCACACTGAGTCATAGCTGGCTCAACAGAACATTTGAGTGCATTTCAGGTAAACTAAAGTGTATAAAGAAGAAGTTCTACTCAGTAGAACTCCTGTAAGTCACTCCTGTAAGACTGAGCTGTGTTTAGAAATATTAATGCTGTCTTAACCACATTAGAAAGTGAAAAACATAAAGAAGATCCTAAAGTTAACAACTGAAATATTTTCTGAGTGATATTTTACTGCAAAGCCTCTGAGTGGTTTTACTATCACAGTTACTTAGACTGAATGATTTTGAGCTTCTTTATGGATGAAGACTGAGCTGAATGAACGAAATCATTATTGCATCTGCCTAGTTAGTTTGGTTTGATTTTGTAAGAGAAAGTGAGGGGACAACTGAGCAGTGCTGAAGAACCTGCTTAACCTAAGGGCATGCTCACAGCTTGAATAGTCCTTGTGCAGATATCTTCAGATCTGGTTAGAGATCAAAACAAACCCTGGTAAGCCCAGCACATTCAGAGTGAAATGAGGGAGGGACAAGAGAATGTTGCCAAAAGAGAAAATCTGAATTCTGGCAATTCTAAGTCTTAAATGTAGGTGGAAGATGGTAGATAAGAAGCAGGTGCGGTAGAAATCAAGTGAATCCTCCTACTCCCATAACAGAGTGGAAGAAATAACATGTCATGGACTCTGTGTGCCTGTGGTGCCAGAACGAAGAGGGGAAAGTGAGATTAGCTCTTCCTCTTTTGTATCTAATTTTTCCTTTCTTTTCAGCTTTCTTGCCTTTGATTTTGGCTGCTCTTTGCTGATGCCCAAATTCTCCAGGAACTTCCAGTATCCCACAGCTGAAAGACCACTGTTTCTGTTCCTGTCTCTTTTTTGGATCTGTACAAAACATCAATTTTTGGTTGTTCCCCAAGCTAGATAATAAAAATATAAATGATGGTAATAATAATAAAAATTCCTGGAAATTATTAAATTACAGTTTTTCTTTACCAACGTGAATTGTTGCCATTTGTCAGGTGATATTCTCCTTTTGTTTCAGACATTTCAAACTGTTTTTCCATAAGCATTTTGTATCCAGTGACCCCATAGTTAAGTAAATTGCTCTGGATTACAGAAGTTTCTTTCCCATTCTGCCTAATGGGAAACAGCATCTTCTAAGAGAGCAGCAGCTGCCCTCACTGGGATGGGTCTGGGCTCCTTTGATTGTCTTCAGTCTATCATTTTGCTGCTCTGTCACTTTGCAGAAACTCTTGAATATCTACTATTCAGCAACTTCAACATCCATCTTGTCAGCAACCAGGTAATGGAGTAATTTTCTCCTTACTCCCTCATCTTTCACACATGCTGAATGAATGTTTATCTTAGAGTGAAACAGCACTACGTGAGAGGCTGCTGCATCCCTCCCTCCCTCCCTCCCTGCTCAGTACACCCCCCACGTGCTCTAGGGCAAGGCACTTCCAGAAATGTTGGTTCAGATGTCATCAGCCAGAAAAGGCAACTGATCCCACACAACCAGAGTGAGTATGCTGACAGCCAAATTTTTGGTGATAGGGGATTGACACTACCACTTCCTCAGGCAGCTTTGTGAATCTGCTCCCCCTGTGCCCCTGCTAATTCTCTCTGCAGAAACCAGTTGACCACTGGACAGTTTCAGAATGACTAAAACAGCATTTCTCAGTCACCCTCCTCCACTCCACTGCTGAGCTCGCTCCTTTGTGCCTCTTGTTTCTTTATCATGTCTCTCAATTCTTTCTTCCTCCTCTGTATATTCCCTTCTCCTGGCTTCATTCTTCCCCATTTATGTGCTCTTTTGAGTTGCCTGTACACCCCTTCTTTCCAATGTGACTCTACTCTTTTCTTTGAAGTTCCCATTTCCATGGCCCAAGACACTAAGACACACAGCTCTTCATGGTTGTGACATTATACCTGAGAGGTCACAAAATAAATGACTTTAGTGATAGGAAACATGCTGTGTAGGCCACTTAGTTAAATTCAACTGGGAAGAGCATTTTCCTGTCAAGGCTGCACTGTTTTGCATTTAGCTACCATCATGTCTGCCTGGCTCTGTGATGATAGTGTAGTAATCATGCACTCAGTGGTTCTTTAGTGTTCTACTCAGACATGGAACCTGTGGGGAAGATGCAGCTTGACAGGTAATTCCTCCCCTTGTCTTCTCCAGAGTTGTTCTTGGGGAATGCAGTCACAATTTCAGTGTAGTAGTAGGAACAAGTCAAAGGTGCTACAAGGTTATCCCATTCAGCTCCAGGTGTTCAGATTGCCCAGACCTATCTCTGCTTCAGGTGTTTAATAGTATTGTCTGAACTTAAACAGTGTGTGCAGGGCACCTTGTGACATTGCAGTGAATGCAGGATGTACACATTGGACCTAAGTATCTTTAAAAGATACCTTCCCTCTGCTGCCTGCTCATTCCCTATGCACACATGGAGAAACACACACCTCAGCAGTCACTCTGCATTTCACCATGTTCAGGTGCTGCACTCATGAACAATGAGATACCTACCACCCGTTGGTAATACAAAGTTGGCATCAAAATGATTTAAGATTTTCCAATAATTTTCTGAATTGTCTTTAAAATGTTGTTTTAAAATTGGTTCTGAATTTGGGCTTAGGAGAACAAGGGTAAAACATCTATTTTGAGCTCACAGTTATTATGTGGTTTTGGAAAACAAAACAAAACAAAGGATTTATTTGAAAATATTCTCCTTTAACATGTGTCAGCAGTAAGGGATCAATACCAAGTTGTACAAAGCAAAAAGAACCATTATCTTGCTATAGATGTATAAATTGATCTTGTAGTGATACCATCCTGTCTACAGCATATATGGAGGGTGTTAAAGGTGAGCAAGCAGAGCTCAAGTCTGCTAGACTTTCTCCATTCATTTCATTAATTAGTGCCTGTAGGCTGAGATTATCTTTTCTTTTGTAGTTGAACAGAACCAAAACTATAGGGTATATTTTATAGTATGTGCTATAAGAATGAACAAATCAAATGAAAAAATTGTTTCACTTTCTTTACTTTCTAGGTGCCCCAACCACCAATCTATTTTAAAGGAGATTACCAAGCTTGAGGTGAGAATTTCACCAAATAATACAGACTTCCTTTATTTCCTTGATGTTAGGTGTCCAGGGCTTCTTAGCCTTACTTTGTCCTACATATTTGAAAGTTTTAGTTTTATTGGCCAACAGAATACAGTTTGGTTTAACAGGTTTTACACAGCCTCACTTCTGTATGGCATTGACAGGACTGGAGTCTTAAAACAAATTTATAAATGAGCCCCATTTCTATGGGAAGCAGATTTGGGATGCACTTTTATTCTGGCAAAAGTACGCCTGTCCACTTTCCATGTACTTCATGTATAAATTGTGGATTTGCCTTAAATGGGTTTTTAAAAAAGGACAGATTTTTAAATACAAGAACAAAACACTAAGGAGGAGCTTTAGACTTCATTTGATATTTCCCTTATTTGTTGCACAACTAAAATAATGACATGAAATTATTTAGCAGTCTGTGATTACTGCAAACAATGGAAGGAGATTGTTTATCTGCTTTTTTCCACAATGAAATGTGAATTCTATGCAGCTGACCACTCTGATGTTAATATCCATGAAATCACTTCTCCCTTACTTTATTCAAGGGAATTTTTTCTGGTTTAAAATTTCAGCTTTTTCCTCCCAGTTTAAAAGTAATATATATATTTAATAAATTTATAGCCAGTTAACAGTCTTTAATTCCACAGGAACAAAACCAACAGAAGTAATTTGGTTGATATTTAGTGATTGCTGCTGTGTCTGAAGATTCTGCCTCAGTCTCTTTCCTCATCTCCCTCTTCCCTGTGCCTTGTCTCTGTCAAAAGCCAGAAGCAGGTGCTGGAGAAGAGAGGAAATACAGACAAGCACAGGTACTACCCCACACATCCCCTCCTGCCTCTACTGTTTGCTGTTTTCACTATTCTCCCCTTTGGGATCTCCCCTGCAGAATTAATGCTGCACACTCTTATCTCTTTCCCTCTTCTTCAAAATGTAGTCACCTATGAATTCTCTTCTATAACTGGACAATTTTAGTGACCCGAAATGGGACAACTGTAATTTTATGAGCTTGATCTGGTTAGGACTCATGAATTTACCCCTGGGATGTTTCTAGTATCCTGGTATAATCTGATGACCATTAGGAGGAGCATTTGTTGCTTGGACTGACTTCTCAGGCATGGTAGAGACACAAATCCTACCTAGATGATCTGAATGCTCATCTCTCTTTTGTTTCAAGTATTTAGCCAACTCAGTTTTACTACTGAAGAAATTGAGAATACACCAATTCCCTGTCATCAGTTGAAGATGAATGCATTTGCCTGTCATAAGGCAAAAATACTTCAAGCAGGGTGTTACTGTAAACTGGTGCTGGTAGCAGATCACATGAGAGACTTCTTCTTCCATAACTTTTATCTCTTTCTCTATGTTAGTTCCACTTATCAGTGAAAGAAAATGGGGTGGTGGGGTGGTGGGCACTTCAACAGATGCACCATAGGCTTTGCTGCAGTAACCAATATGTGTGATCCTTCAGAGTGGGAGTTGCACTCTGGCCAAAGGTGCACCAGGGTGCACAGAGCTCCTTGTGAGACTCTCTTTGTTGCAGTCAGACTTAGAGCTCCTGCTCTGTGTCTGAATGTCAGTGAATATAGATCTGAGGCACACCTGAGGCCCAGAGTCTGCACAGAAACTTGTAACTTGCAGATACGATCTCCAGTTCACTGCAATGGAATTTGCAAGGCAAGAAGCAAAGGGTGGCTTAGTCTCATCTTGTACTGAGTATGTACTGCCAAGGGAGGAATGGAGGACAAGCATTGCTTTTCAAGCCAAGAGATTATGCCCTGGCTAACTGCATTTAATCAAAGTTCAGCATTGCTTAAAATGGAAAAAGCCCCTTTGTGCCAGGGAAATGGTATCATGTCTCCTGGTACCTATTTAATCCTACTGCTAGGTCCCTTGTTTTTTGTTTCAAATTGCTAGTGAAATCAAAGCATATGCTGGGCCTATCCAGGGAGTGGCTTATTTTGTGTAGCTGAAGAACAATCACAAGACAATTTTCTAAAAACAATAGGAGATGAAAGAGGAAGTTTAAACCACTTCCCAGTTGAGAAAACACAATTGTGCTGATTCACATCTCTGCAGAATGATAGGGTTTTTTCTTTTGCCCAGTTGTTCTCAGATTGCCAAGATTGTATTAATATGAGAGTGCAATAGGACACTCCCAGATGTAAACCCAGCAATAAAACACAAATTCTTTAACTATAATTATCTCTTCAAATTTCACTTTAGGTTTCAGTTTTTAGCTTCTCTTCCTGGCATTGTACAAATACTCTGGTGTTATTCAATGATGCTGGGGCAGAAATACCACATTTACTGGTGCACCACAAATTCTGAAAGGGTATATCAACAATAGCATAGATACCATTCATAGTGCAGAAATTCCCCCTGTGCAGGATGTGAATGTTTTACTGAAATCACCTGTTAGCTAGGTAAATTACAAACTGCAAGTGTGAACAAAGAGGGGGATGTTTTGGCCTTCATGAGTTAGCTCTTGAGTCCTTTGTAAAAGCAGCTGCTGGCCAGCCCTTGCCCTTTTAACCTAAGGACATATGTCACAAAAGAGAGTTCAAGATGTAATAAAAGTAGCACTTTCTGTATGAGATATGCCCTCCATAAAAGAGGAACTTCAGACATTTTTCCCAT
The DNA here is from genome assembly GCA_024734555.1 of Trochalopteron elliotii. NCBI lineage: Eukaryota > Metazoa > Chordata > Aves > Passeriformes > Leiothrichidae > Trochalopteron > Trochalopteron elliotii. Next base: position 1,090,374 of record JANPWX010000160.1, on the reverse strand, counting down.
CCAATTTCATAATACTGAAGAAGAGGAGAAAGCTTTTCAAATACATCTGACATATAAAGTAACTGAGACAACATATAAGCTTTTAAGAAACATTAATTGACTGCTTAGGATTCAATGTGTTTGGAAGGAAAAGCAGTCACCTACATTGTGATTTGCCTCTGTAGAAATAAAAAGTTAAACTCTTGTTCACTCTACAGGGCACCACAATTTAGTTTGATAGAAGTGCTTGCTCAGCTCCTGGTATTACTGGTGCAGTAGTGAGAAAGAATAAAGAACAGGAACACAAAGTGTGTCCTGTTTGCCAGAAATAGCAAGACTGACAGGAGTCCTGAGGAGCAGCTGAGTTACTTCAGCAATGGTGATTGTCTCTGTGCAGGACAAAGTACCTCTTGAGTATCCTCCGAGTAAGTAAGAGAGTCTCTTTTTGTGTAGACACTCTCTTGAACAGCTCCCATATTCTGCACATTTGTTTCACCTTCTTCCCTAGGTGACAGAACATAAACTCATAATAAGGGCTGTTACTTTGTACAGTTCTCACAGTCTAGGATTAATACCATAGTGCAGTTTATTGAGTCACTGGATAGTTCTTTGACTTTTCAACAATTTTGGGATGTAAGGATGGGCACAGACCCTAATCCTGTCCCTAAACGAGTCCTCTCTGTCTGTTCTGTACTTTCACAGTAGGACAGGTGCATTTGGCTTTCTCTCAGTACCTTGGGAATGTGGGAAGAAGAGTGGCAGAACACACTGTGGTGTGCAGGACAACATCAAGGGAATGTGCTTCCAGCCAAAAAGACCAGAAAAAATAGGTTCACATCCAAACAGGCCCAATGTGCAAAGCTTCAAAGTGATTACTGGCTGTCATTAATATTCTAATTTAGCTTAATAGTTCCTTATTTTCCACTGAAAGTCAGGACTGTTTTCACAGACGGATCATGGCAGTAATCATTTGCTAAAAGCCCCAGCTCTTAGACTTCTCTTTCCTTACTGGGAGCTCAAATTCTTAAAAGATAATTTGTGGGGTGAGGGAGGTGGGATGTGTGTGTGTTCTGATTTTATTCAAATTATCAAGAAAATTAGAAAAAGTCTGAAGTATTTGTTCATTGCTTTCTGAAAAAAATCAGGTTTTATAGCTTACTACTCTACTATTTCTACAGCTGTGAGTTTTTAAATAGCCTTACATGTTGTGTGCATTACTTGCACCTCATTGCATGTGCTAGCAATCTGCATGGATGCTAATTAAAAGAAATACAGACTGTGACCTATCAATTTAGATCTTTGTTTGCATGTGTGTACATGCCTCTGATTTGTTTTTAAAGATAGATGTTAATTATTTTAAATCGGTTAAAAATTAAAATTTCTTCATGTGAAAATCAGGCTTTAAAAATACGATCTTTCTTATCTCTTATTGTTTTCTTTTCACATTATGCCACAAGTGCAGAGATTTGGAAGCATAAAGGAGTAGGAGAGCTCAAAAATTAAGCAACAAAAGTCAACAATACCAAAATGATTCATTGACTTTAAGTATTTAAATTGTAAATAATTCTATTGTAACTTTATGCAAAATATTCAATTTAAATTTTAAGTTAGATAATAATTTCCTGACACTTTTTGACAAGTTCTTAATAATGTCCATTTAGTATTTAAAATTATTATTTTAAAATAGTACTGTTTTGACACTTATTTGAATTGTATCACTGAGCATCAGAACATCTCAGCAATTAATGAATATCTACAGACTGGAAGATGGGACTGAAATAGTCCTTTCTAAGAAAAAAAATTTGAAAGTCATTGTATTGGTTTCCATTGGGACTAGCAACAAAAATACTGGCAGTGAACCTATTGGAGGAGTTTACAGCAAACACTTTTTTAGAAGTTTTTTAAAAATTTATTTCAGTGTAATTTCAAAAGCCAAGCATAAACATACCCATTTCGTGAGTGCACAAATTAAAGAAACACTTTGCATTTATTTTAAGCTGCCTAAAAAGGGTTTAACAGTCACTGCAGGAAACTAAGAGTTTGTAAAGCTGCTACTTTTTTTGGTAGGCCTTTGAGGGTAAACATGAATCAGATTATACAGCACAGAATAAAAGTCTTCAGTAACTTGCAATATTTCATTCAGAAAAGATTTTTTTTGTTCATAGCAGTAGGAATTACAGTAAATCTACAAGATATGCAATATTATAATCCTGCAATATTACACAAGCTTGTATATTATTATACCAAATACTCAGAATAAAAGAGCAGTTGTATTGTTAGTTACTACTGTTCACTCAGCACACACTATTTGTGCTCAAATGCTGCCAGATTATACAACCTTGTGGCACAAATAGGGCTGAATTTAAGATACAGCTTTAGCAAAATGAAGATTTGGGAATACTTCATTTTTACAGGACTTCTGTGGAATTTGGAGGAGCCAGAATATCTTCTGGCAACTTAGATTCCTCCTGAGATAGAAATGATGTCATTGGCTTGAGTCCTCCGAGAGGTTCAGTACTTCAAGCTCTACAACTCCTGAGATTCCTTTACAGATCCCAGCTGTGCAGAGTGCTGGGAACAGCCTGGGACAACTTGAGTCCTTCTTTTGCCTGGAAATACACATCTCTCTGGGAGGACACATACATTCACAGATGTTAATCAAGATTTTAAATGCAGAAGGTTATTTGCAAGACCCTTTGAATGTTTCCAGTCTGTGTGTTTTGCTGTATTTCTGTGCTTCATCACGTGGGCAATCTTTCTTTCTTGACTGAATCCCTTCAAAATAAATGGAGCTGTCACAGGCCTTACTGTCCCTTTTCTTCCCCAGTGTTTATTCAAGCTAAAAAGTCCTGTGCAATTTGAGTTAGAAGTTGGGAAGTGCTCTTGCCAATCACTTGGTCTCTGGCCACAGACAAACTTCATCTAGACCCCAGGAGTGAAAATCAACAGTTATTGAGCTTTTCAGGAGTCAGAAAATTCTGCATCTTCTCACGGGTAAAATGGCTGTTCTGTATGTGATGTTGTGCTATTTCAAAGACAGTATGTTTTTACAATCTCATCTAATTCTAGTATTGGCCAACTAGACCTAATCTAGCTGTTAATTTATCTGGTATTAGGGTAGAATGTTTTATGAGGGTCTTTCAATAGGGTATCCTGAAAATAATTGCTGAAATGTATCATTAATATAATTTTATGGTTTACTGTGTTGTATACTTATTGTAGAAGAAGTTTTTTGTGGTGGGTTGTTTATTTTTTTGTGTGTGGTTTGTTGTTGTTGTTGTTTGGGGTGTTGTGGGGTTTTTTGTGTTGTTTGTTTGTTTGTTTTTAACTAAATAGGAAGATATAATTTTGCCAGTGAAGTTCTTTGGGTAGATGCCCTGGTTTAAAATAGGATTTTCAATTACAATTATTAAAACTGCTTGCATACATTTTGGCTCTTATGAAGGTCATCCAAACAGACAGGTCTGTAGAGCAGGGCAACGCAGGCATTGTCCATGGCACTACACATCCTATTGGTACCTCACCTGTGTTGGGAAAGGCTGTCAGTCAGTAAGGGACTCTCACAAATATTGAAACCTCAGAGTGATGGAGTTTATTCAAACTGGCCCCAAAATTTGCAGCTGAATAGTACCTTTGTGAGAGAGATGCTCAGGAGGCTCCAACTCAGCAAGAGAGGTCTGCAATTTTTTAGGGAGTTCATCCTATTTAAGCAATAGAACTAGAATACCCTAAGCTCACTCAATGTTTACAATGGACCAACACCCCTGGAGACAACTCTGTGTGTATCTATGAACATGCACTTACCATAGTAATATCAAGTTCAAACCTTTTGAATTTGGATAACAAGATTGTTTTTCTTACCCAGCTAGTGAGGTACACTGGTGTATCTCTCCTATTATGGCATAGATCCCCATGCTTGCTCTAAAACTCCTTGACAATATTGCTCTTAGAATCCTCCAACTCTCCAGTTGGAGTGTCTGAGCTGGAAGGCTGCTGACTCCTCCACAGAAAGAGCAAGCTTCTTCCAGGAGGTGATTCTGACTTTGAGGAGGTTGAATTGCCTATGGATATGTCTCTCTCTTGTCACTGTTTTTGTAAAAGTCTCCCTTGTAGAATTACTCTTTTTGTAGTAAAAACAGAGATAGAGCATTTGAACAGTCTGGGCTTTAATCATAATGGTTTTCTGTTTGGACAAATCAGTAGTCAGGTATGCATTTCATGTTACTTTTGTTTTTTTGCCTTGTTTTCTTATTTATCAGTAGGGCATGATGATGTCAGAAGGATAATGTTCAAGGGGTGAAGAAATTTCAATTTCTTGGATGAAAGATCCTATATAATCATAAAGGAGGGTATTTAGCAGTCAAACTCTACAGTTAGGCAGGAAAAAAACTTTATTTAAAGTTTTGCTTGTGCAGTTTCATAAAGCTATTGTAAACCCTACCTTTAAAGGAGCTTCTTTGTCATTGATTTTATCTGAATTTGATCAAATCCAAAGTGGTGAGTAAGCTATGAACACCTATGTTTTCATTCTTTTCCTAGTTGCATCTTAGCTTTCCAAACTTCTGTGATATGAAAATTGAAGACGTAATTGTCAAAGTAAAAGGACTTCGACTTCCCATGTGGTCTGGAAACTGTATAAGCTACAATATTTCAGCCAATTTGCAAAACACTTAGAAAAACATTCAGAACTTCAGTAAAATTTCTTTTTATGATCTGCTCTCTGTCTTCATCTCAGCCTTAGTTCTCAAATTTTCAACTCATGCAGTAAGTCCTGCTGTCCTTGGTTCACATTGTCTAAACTGGCCAAAATTGCTACTCACAGCAATGGTCCTTCTGCTGGCAGAAGGGCTGAGGGACAGTGTCAAAGCCATTAGAGAGATCTGGTTTGCAACGACATTTTTGTGGACTGTGGCACTTTATGGCACTAAGTCACATTGCTCGGGCTCTCCAGATGTGTGCAGATGTGTACCTTGCATTCTTGCATATATTTTATGGCAATTTAACTGGGTTGCAGTCAGTTATGCCGTGAGATTGTTGTCGTTGCTTAGGTGATAGGCTGTATCTCTCAGCAAACCCCAGTACTTCAGGAAGCATAGATTTCCCCTGACTGAGGTTCTAGGACTAGGGATAAAAGAATAACAATGCCCAAGTACTGGTTTAGATCAGTGCAATGTACTTTAATTTTCTGGTCTAATCCAGGAGAGGGAGCTAACTTTCTAGCCATCACATCTGGCACACTGTGCTGCAGCAGTTTTTTTCACAGCTGATATCCCATGTCTAAATGATTATTCACATATGCTGTCCCTGAAGGAGAGTCATCCTGGGAGTGCAAAACCACCCTCTCAAAACATTGGTTAGCTCTGTTCAGTGCAGTAAATATAATTGCATGACATATTCTTGACAGGGGAGTATTTATTGTTAATGTATTTTACTATAATCTAAACACTGTTGCACATTGTTTGCTCTCTTCACCCACTCTTCTGCCTTTTGCCTATTAAGGAATATTTAGAGGATCTAATTTCATAGTTTCTCCACTGCAGCAAATGTTGTTCTCTGTGGCACTGTGGGAAGGCAGGGCAGCAAACACTCAGCAGCACTGCAGGCAGGTGTGTTTCCAAGCTCCTGTGCTGGTAGCCTGCTGCCAGCTTGGTTGGTGTCCCAGGCACGGAGTGACTCATGCATGAAACACGGAGCAGTCACACCAATCCCTTCCAGTGAAGGAAGCTGGGAAGCAGCTTCTGGAGCCCAGAAAAGGAGAATGTCTGTGCCACTGGCCCCCCCTGCCCTGCACCTCTGCACAAACTCCTGCCTGCAGAGCTGCTGTCTTGGTCAGCTGAAACTGCAGCACACAGGCTGGGCTGACAGGACAAAAACAATTCCTATTTGTTGAAACCAGTTAATAAGTTAGAGAGGAGCACAAAAGAAAGAAGGGAGACAGGCCTGGGTGTTTTATGGGTCCACAGAGGGGAAATGTGCAGGCAATTGTGCAGAACATCTGCCTATGGGCTGTCCTGGGGAATCATTGGTCCCAGGCATGAGCCTGTGCTTGTGCACCTCCCACATCTCCAAAACAGGGGAACACAGGAGGCTGCCCTTGCTGCTTGGTGTGTCAGGACACTCTGCCTGGTGCTGGGCCAGGTACCCCAGTTCCTTCCTGGGCAAGGAATACCTGCTGAGACAGCAGTCCCATGGTTGTCTTTCTCTCTCTTCTCCTTCATTGCTCTCCTTTTTCTTCCCATTTCCTGTCTCTCACACACAAGTTTTAAGTTGTAATTGTTAAACAGACAACTTTGAAAATCCACTCTTCATTTAATAGAAAAGGTCAGACACTAGAAAGAAAATGGAAAGAAAACCAAAGCACTGGGGTGTTTTTTTTTGTGTGTGTCTGGATTACTTGATGAGTTTTATAACTTTGTTATAAAATTTTTGGGTGCCTGAGGTTGGAGAAAAGTTGAACTGGGAAGAGCAGCCCTGAAACACTCTGTTCTCTGCACAGACTCCAGAATCTCTGAAGGCATAAGCAACTGAGTGCAGAGCAGATGGAATCATTTTTCTGAGTTAGTTATTTTAATATAAAGGAACAGGGGGAAATTAATATGGAAAATAATAAATTTACCACATATTTAAATTGAACAGAATGTGACAGTTCCAGGGAAAGGGAAAGAACTTTTTAAGCCTTTGAACATTTTTCATGTTTGTTTCACAATAATCTGATGTTAGTAAACAAGTAAAACCAAAGACAAGATAAATTCTCCATGTCATGTTATCTAGCAACAAATTTTGATCCAGTTAATGAGGAATAACACTTAAGAAAGTAGGTAAAAGTAAGCAAGTTTCTCAACTAGGGACTTGAATATAGCAGTGTAGTATATTGGCACAGATATGTGCATAAATTACATTAATTATATAAACTTGAACTATTTATGGTGGGAAAATAAAAAGGAGAACCATCAGTGCTGTCCACATCTTGAAATGATCCAACTTGTGACAGTAGTCAGTTTGAAAACACATCCCATGTTACTGGAAAACACTCAGTAATGCTGTCATAGTCCTCTTGGAAAGTGTGGCCATGAAGACTGGCCCTGGATGTAATTGCAGCAAACAGTTTTTTGAGCCAAGTATACCACTTTTTCTAGTATCCATGAAGATTGAGCATTTTTTAAAATTTTTTATTTGGAATTAATGAATTGGGTGTGCAAGTGTATTTCAATCTTGAGAACTATCTGCCATGGTTATTATTTTAGAATTCACTGCTCACACTCTGTAATTAGCTGAATAAGTCATGTGGGTTTGTTTAGCTTCAGTTGGATTTCTCCCATATTTATGGTTTTCAAGAAAGCTGGACATATACTGAAGTGAATTTTGCCTGGGTGATCGTGGATATTTCAGAGTAACACATATTAAAATTAGAAGAGCAGAATAAAGAAACCAGTCTCTCGTGCTTACTACTGTGACTTTTTGTGTACAACTATTGATGGGGGATGTTTACTGACCACCAGTGCAGGTGTTCCTTGTAGTACAAATCAGAACAATTCCTCTTTCAGTTAGAATGCCACAATTTGCAAGTATTTTATCACTTACATCTGTTTTGTGAAGCCAACATTATTACCCAGTCAGTTGTTTCTCATGTTATGTTGCAGTTTGTGACAGACACATCCTTTGCTGTGGAGCTTTTCCTCCAAGTGATGAATAGCAACAAGACCTGTTTATTATTGGAGTGTAGCTGCCAGAAGTGTGGAACACTGGCAATGCATGACCACCAGGCCCTTGCATGTCACAGTGACTGGTCTGAGTGAGGCAGCACAGCCTGGCCCAGGTTTGGGAGTATCACTGCCTGTTCTCTGCCCACTGCAGCACAGCCATGAGGCCAAATGGACATTTTCTCCACTATTCACCATCACATAACTGGCCCTTTAAATTAGGCAACGGGATTCCAGACACCAGTTATGGCAAAAATGCACAATGTTCATCTCCATTATCTCTGTTATTTAAGGCTTTCAGAAAACCACTAACCTTCACTCCTACACTCAAACAAGCACACACTAGCACACAGAGTTAAGCCAACTTCTTAACTCCTAGTCATTAAGGATGTCAAAACATTCTGATATATGATGTAAACTTATTATGACTGGATTTTGTTTTTATTAATGTAAGGGCTAGGTTGTGAAGAACAGAAGATTTTTTTAAGCCTCTTACTCCTTAGAGACAATGTGATTTGGTGGTTTAACATTGTAACATTTTTAAAGGGCTTGTTAAGCCCTAATCGGAGCACATTAAGCACTAGCATTTTTAAAGTGCATAATAAGACCTAAGCATTTTAATAGCATATAAACCTGTAATATAAACCCAAAACAGTCACAGTGTTGTCTTTTTCCCTTGTGTTTTTCCTATAACAAGTTCTAACGAGTAACTGATACTTTTAACAATGATTAGAAGGTTGAGGGTTCCTTGATGTTCTTCCTGTTGAAGAAAGAAAACAAACAAACAAAAAAGGTCAGGAAATTTCTGTATAAGAAAATTTTATTTGGAGTGAAATTTTAAAATTAATGCAAGGAAAAATTTGCTGTGAGAGTAGCCATAGCTAAAGGTGAACAAATAAAGTATATTGCTAGAGAAAAGGTTTGATTTCAGTAAAACAGTGTTTCGTGTTGGGAAAATGTTTTTGCTTGAGAAGTTTTATTCAGATCTTATAATTTTGTAGTCTTTTGCCAATGAGGACTGTGGAATGGGCTCTTGCCAGTGGAAAAAGTTCTGTGGGGGTATTTTTTATTTAGTTAGTTAGTTTTCAGTATAATCTTTTGCATGGGACTCCAGAAAAGAGGTAGAAGTTCATTGATACTGTGGCCCAGCAATTTCCTTTAATAAATTTTCTTTTAAAAAGAAAATACAATGTAGCCTGTGAGGGTCTCTTCTTATTTGGTTTGGAACCTCTCGATGAGTGATTCCAGGCTCACTTTCCCTCCAGGGAGTTGAGCACCCCACTTCTGCACTTCCCAACCCCTCCCAGGTTATGGTAAGGCATTCTGAGGCACCTTTTGGACATTCTGTCTTTGCTGTGGTGTTTGGGGGGAAGTTGTGGCTCAGTCATTCCATCTTAGGTTTGATTGCTCCTGCTTTGCTGTAGTGGCTGTGACCCCAACACCTTCCACGGTGGCGGCAGGAAGAATGCCCTTGGGAAGGGGTTTATAAAATGACTTTGGAGACAGCTGGGTAAAGCTGAGTCAGAGCTGTCCATGTAGTACCTGACTGAGAGTGAGCTGTGGCTTCCCTTGAGGTGCACAGTCACAATAATGTGGGAATACACTTGGAGGTTTAGTTCATGAGCTGCTGTATCTGTGCAATTGCCTCTGCATTGCAAACCTGTTACCACGAGAGGCCAAGGCATCTCAGTTTGGTGGCCTAGAGCTGAACACCTCCCTGAAGGTGTCCATTGCTGTGGTGTTGCTGCAGTGCAGCTCTGCCTCTGGATGGTTGCCTGGCTGGGGGTCAGTGAGCAGGCTTTGGACAGGTAAAGAGTCCCACAGTAACTCTGTCTGGAGAATTGGCATATGTTTGCTCTCCATAGAAAATGCATCCTCTCTGAGAGGGCAGCTTCTGGAGTAAAATATTTTGATTTGAGGAGGGCAGTCAAGGGGACTTCACAGCAAACACAGGGCTCCATGGTATGTGCACAGCAGGGCCTTGACTTCCACGTGGATTTTTCTCCAGGAGCTGGGGAAAAGCTGTGTGATGCAAGAGCAGCAAGGGGCTTGTCTGCAAGTGAACCATGTTCAGATTGAATTATATGTGAAAAAAAAAAAAAATAAGGGAGCATTGTGGATTTTGTCTTGTGTCTCTGGACACTGTTACTCTGATACAAAATGACTTTTTGTTTGCTTGTTTGTTTGTTTATTTGTCTCATGTGTTAGCTAGAAGTAGTTAAAATAAAACATAAAAGCCCATGCTTATTCTGGAATAAGAGTGATCCCAGGGAGGAAGAAGTAATTCTGATATAACTACAGAGGTGCAATTGAGGTATAAAAGAGGTATAACTACAGCAGTGCAATTGTACCTTGTAGCTAGGACAGTATTTCTGTGGAGACAGGCTCCAGTCAGAGAAACACAGTCTTAAAACACTGTTGACCATATCCATAGAAATCAGTCTGTGCAGTCTGAGGCCAATGATTCTTTACTTTTAGTAAATAACTTGAGTCAATAAAAGGACAAGGTTTCATATTTACATGAATGTATTCTGGCATCAGCATGACTGATGTCCTGCAAGACATGGGACCTCTGAGGTGGATGAAGCAGGGCTGAGGATGGGTTGCTGTACTGATGTTCTATCCATGATTTGGGGAATGATACACAGGATGTTCTTCAGGTCTTTAGGTCTGTGACAAGCAGAAGAGCAGAGGGGGAAAACAGTACAGAACACCTGGCCAGAGAGCTACACCTGAGGCTATGTCTAGGAAGGTTGGGCTCTCCATCCTGTTTCTCCCCAAAACCTTTTCTCAAACCTGTCTGTTTTACTTGTATTTAAAAAATAAACCGGAACAGAAACAAAAAAAGCAAACAAACAATCCCCCAACAGATCTTAGTCTTTGCCTATGGCTTCCTTGTGAGATTCAAATATTGCAGTTCAGAATAATCTGGCTGGGATCTACAGCCTCATGTTCCCTACAAGGGAAGGTGTAAGGTAGGCCTTTGGTTGCACAGATTAATCTATATATCTGTTCTGCTGCTCATGCTGTCCTGCCAGGGGAGAAGGAAGATGAATTAGTGTGTCATAAGAAACCCTCTTCTCTACTGAGTCTCCTTTGGCAGAGGGTCACCTATGTAAGTGGCATCTCAAGAAAATGCCAGATAGGCAACTTGGCTCAACAAGGATCAGCACTCACTGATGGCTAAAGGGAACTGATGAGGGGTGACTTCCTAAGTGCCAGTTCTAAAATGTTAAAAAAATCTGCACTGCAGATTCCCCCTCTGTCCTTCCAATCTGTTAGTTTTTGTTTTGAAGTAGTGTGAGTGTGCAGCAGTGGATATTCTCTTCGTTTCTCTGGAGAGGAGCCATGTCATTGCAGGCTCACAGAATGGTTGCAGTAGGAAGGGAACTGTGAAGGTCATCTTGTACAAACACTCTGCACAAGCAGAGTCACCTCGAAGAGGTTTCCCACCTATATGTCCTGACATCTTCTGAATATCTCCAAGGATAGATTCCACAACCTCACCGGGCAGCCTGTTACATTTTATGAAGAATATCTGAGGCTAGCCTGTCTTCTGACAGCAGCTTAGTACACAATTTGTTTTTACACCAACAGCCACAGCTCATCTAAGTGCTCTGACCTGCTGGCCAGAAGGATGGCATTCTTCATATTGGCATTGACCAGTGGCAGCATTACACTGCTACTCCCTTTTCCTCATGTGAGCACGCTTTTTAAAGCATGTGCTTTTTTCCCAATTACCTTTCTAATTTTAGGGAAAATATCTGACCTATTCTAGGATGGCATTTGTAGACTCATTCTGGAGGTCATCAAATACTTGTAGACCATGTTTGTCTGGTGGTAGGACTGATTTGGTGACTTTGTAGCCAAAACATTAAATGATGAAGCATACAGATTCTAGATTCTCTGGCATCATAATTTATTTGTTATCTATGTGAACACCAAGCAATTTACCTTACTTCATGGTTCCTGAGAAATTGCATTTTTGGTGTAGAAGACTTGGGGTAGTCTATGCAAAGACAATAATCTATAGAGTGTGTGAAGTGTATTTATTTTAAAGGTGAGAGATGTGGTTGCCTGACACAGGGATAAATCTGTTGTGAAAAAATATTTGGGAGGTTCAGGGAAAAAAAAGCTAAACAAAGGTAGAATATGAAAGATTAAGAGAACCTGTTGAAAATCCCAGCTGCTTTCTATATGGTGTGTGCCACACTGGGATCATAAAATTTCTAAGCTGCTAAGTCGAGTGGAGTACCTGGAGCTCTTTCAAAGTCCATAAAACCCTTGTGAGAAAATGCTGCAAGTGAACTCTGTAGGAGCTGTGAAATAGCATTACACATGGTGTGTGTTACCTGGATTAACTGTACCCTTGAAGATAAGCCAATCTTCCCTTCTCATAGCCCTTCTTACTTCAATAGGAGTATATTTGTGGATGCTAAATGTTCAGTCTGTTTTGACAGGTATTGCTTATATCTCATTGCACATTTGCCTGCAGGTTACAGATGCTGTTTTTATAGAATGCAATGGATATGTCTACCAGAGGAAAAAAGCTCACGTGCTTCTCTACTTGTGCACTGAACTGGCTGGATGTGACTACAAACACAGTGGCACAATACTAAGCCCACGATTATATACCTGCCTTATTAGCAAGATTTAGCATCTCAGATTTATGACTGTGCTGATGTGGCTTCTAAAGTTCAGGTAATGTTTGGCTAGCAAGGACAACCAGCAGAAAATTGTCATGCATTGTTGATCTATAAAGACATCTCCTGTGGATACAACACATTAGGAGATTGGAGTAGTGTTACCGAGACAATATTTGGAGGCTTTTTTGTTTAAATATAATTATTCTATTTAAAATATGAGAATGTGTTTTAGGGTATTTAATCTACTTGACTGCAAGAATTGATGAAAAGGGAAGACATAATTAGAGAAGTTTTGCCAGATGTTTGTGAATTCCAGATTTTGAGACTACATGTATAATTGCCTGACAGAAATATCTTCAGGAACCCAGTAGTTTTACTTAGCTTGGCACTGGCTTGAAAACTTGCAGTGATGGAAATAAAATTGAGATATGATTGCTTTTTAACATGTATATTTGCAAATTATTAGTACAAATAAAAAATACCCTTGGGTAGTTCTTAAATTTGGCAAACGAATCAAACTTTTACAGGCATCATTTACAGAGATGAAAGCATGTGGTCCAGGCTAAAAAGCAAGGAGACTGTGGCATGATATTAAATGCTGAAACTTACACACTGACTTAGAAGCATATTTCACTAGGTGAAAGGGCAGGTTTGAGTCTCTTTCTTTAGGCTAAAATATATAAAGCCCTTCAAATGAGGGTTGATGGTAGAAATGGAAGCTCCTAATTTATGTCAATACACATTTTGTAGAATGTGAAGAGTTTAGGTGAAACATGCTACTTTTCAGGCAGCATATAGAATTGTAACAGCTTTTAAATAGAGTCCAAGTTCTCTTTTTTCTTGGAAAAAAAAGAAGTTGATGTGAAATTGAAAACTCCTTTCAGATGCCTGCTGGGCTGGCAGGGTGTCAAATTGTTTGGCTTGACTGTCTCTGTCTTTCACTCCCTTCACATTGTTTACAGACAACATCTTCAGCACCAACTGACTGTATTTAAACAGCAGCTGATTATGGAACAGAGGATTTGGAAAAGGGCATCATACTAAAAGAGTCTCTATGTCTTAGACAGGTCAGGAATATACCTTGCTGCAGGCAAATCACAAAGTGCTGTCCTGAGCAAAGGTGTGGGATGAGAGAGAGAGAGAGGAGGTAGAAAGAAACCAAAAATGTTTTTAGACAAATGCTTTCTGGCATCTGATTACAGCTGGGGAAGTGGGTGACTCCCAGCTTTACCTCAGGTTGTATACACTGGTTTGAGAGGTCTTCTAGACAGAGCATGTTTGCCAAACTCCAGGAGGAGGGGGTACTTCCCACAAGGCACTTTCCAGTCAAGGTACGTCAAAGCTGCCAACATGGATCTTAGCTGGATTCAGAACTTTGGTATCCCCATAAGAGTTTATTGATTCAGGTATCAGAGTGGTTTAAACCAAATTTTGCTGAAGTGTGTGCCTGTGTTTGCCCAGATTTGCCTGTACTGTGTATTGGAACTTGTGTACCTTACAGTGAGACTAAATCATGCAAGGCCATTAGTTCTGCAATGCCTTTACCATGGTGTCCTTGGGGGACAGGCAAGTTCTCCTGCAGCTGGACCAGCTGTCTGGAAAGGAGTCCTAAAGCCTCCTGGCCCAGCATTCTATAGGATAGGACACGGGTAACAGTGAAATCCAAAGTGCATTTTTATGGTTTTGGAGGGCAGGGGCTCACATCAATGCTAAAGAGTGTGATGGAGCATGGAAGCTCATAGGAGATTATTGGCCACTTACAGATTAGGAGTTATTGGGTCAAATTTGGGGGTTGGACAAGATGATCTCCAGAGGTCCCCTCCAACCATAACCATTCTGTGATTCTGTGAAATTTGACAATGCAGTCACCACAGAGGAGGCTAACTCAGATGGAGGCTTTGTTTTGGTATTAGTCAAAGAGTTCTTGATATATGCTGAATTTTTAAAATATATAATGCTTTCTTTTATTTATAGCTTTCTCTTTGTTTTGGTTATATACCCTTTCTTGTCAAATGTAGTTGAAATAAATAATGTGATACAGAAGGTGAGTAACTGGGAGTCTGTCAGGATTTTATTATCTGTGTGATGTGGAATTTTGCATATACAAAGATGATTAGTGACCAAGTGACATGGATTTTAATGCTTTATCCAATAAATACACTCAGCTTTGCACAGATTCATATGAGATTGTCTAATTTTGGGGGGGAGAAAAGAAAGAACTCAACACATTAAAAAATTATGTCCAGTAGTTCATCTGCTTAAAAAAATGACATGGAGTGAAAATAGAAGAGTTAGATCCAGTTCTGACTAAGGAAATTTTCTTTGGGAGCCTTATCTACCAACTGTGCTTATCTGTTTTCAGGAATTACAATGTGGTTAGTTTACAGTCTATTATGTAAAGCTGCATGCAATGTGCTAATGATATTGGTAATTTAGTAACTATGTTCAGCACTAATTAGTAAAACTGAATATCATATTGCTCATCCTGGATCACTTTCAGTGCTGCTGCATTTTTTTTCAGTGTTTTATCTCTTCTCATAAAAGCATGTATGTACAAGCCAACATACCTTGTGAACTTTGGAAAGAAACTCAAAGCCCCCAGCGTTTTATTGTGTCTATCTTATTAAGCAAGAAAATAATCTGGTGGTTTGATAAAGAAATGATTGTGGCAGGACATCTCCTGTGGGTTAGGGAATAGAACTGACTAGAATCCTTTTCCATTAGCTGTGTTAAATGTAAGGTAAAGGACAATGCTCTGTAATGGGAATGTAGCTGAGAGAGGTTATGGCACAGGGAATCTAATTATACCCTCACATTTAAATGTTTTGGTTAGAGGTAGGTAAAATTGAAGGTTACACGCTGTAAAATCCCAGTCATGTTTATTCCCAGTGCTATAATTTGCAACAAATTTTTAAAAATTAAGCATACTTGTCTTCTGTGAAGTGATTGAACAGGAAGAGTTTAGTACTACAGTAAGAGAAAGCAGCTATTTGAAAATGGTCTTACCTAAATATTAGATATAAAAATGTGTGTCAAATATGTATTGTGCTGAGTTTTTTCAAGACCACTGTGAAATGCAGATGTGTTAGCACTTAAACATCTTTTGGGAAATGGATGAATACTTCACTTAAAGACCTAAGGAAAAACTTGTTGCTTGTTCTCACAGCTTGAATATTAATCTAGACTCCCCAGATTTTTATAAAGTACATAGGACAATCTAATGTAAGTATTAAACAGCCCTCTGGGAGGAACCCTAGAAGCTGAGAAGATTTGAATTGATGTTTGAGATTAACAAACCCAACTGGATCACACAGAGACCTTGAAATACTTAAAATATCTGATGCCAGATCTCCATGTGATACATTCTGTACTCCAGTACACTAGCAGAGCCTTTGTTACGTCTCTGTGTAGTGATATACATAGGAAACCCACATCAGCTTCATTGGTTCTGAGTTAGTTGCCAGCACTCAGGTAGAGATTTGGAGGTGATATTAACTAATTCTGTAACAGTTTTGGCTTCAGAGTTCAGGAGCACTTAAAAAAATTAGGTGTAATACTCAAATTTAGTAGAGAGAAATAGAGAAAAAGAATCTGTGGAACAGCTAAAAGACCCATGAGGAAAAGGAAATAATGAGCAGAGTAGGGCCACAGAGTAGTCTGTGTCTCTGAGCCCTAAGGAAGGCTGTTCAGTGGGAACTTCACTGAGGGAAGGCTGGCATAGTTCCTAGTGAAATCTGGGGCAGTTTTTCAGACAGTTTAGTAATTCCTTCCCCCCCAGTGTGGTATAACTCAGTCATGTTTCACATTTGCTGAAGAGAAAAGCAAGCAGCTTTGGTGGAACTGATGCTGTTTTCACAGCAATCTTCTCATTGAGCTTTCATGGTACAAAAAATAGGAGTGGGACCATAGTCAGCAGGCTCAACCTCTGCCCTGAACATAATAGGATTTAGCTGTGTCCTGGGGCATGAGGGCTCTGGGTTAATTCACCAGCTGAAATGCTTGGCATCCTCTTGTGAAAAGCTCCCAGCCCACCCTGCAGTGCCCAGGCCAGAGGGCTGGTCTGAAAGGAAGAGATACAGTTTACTCTTTGTCCTGCTCTCCATGGCTCAGGGATGATCAAGGCAGCCTCCATACACATCTTCTTGGTCCTAAGTGTCTTTTCCATGACTGGAACATTGCTGAGAACATCTACATTCTGGTGAAACCTTTGGCATCATCTCTTTGTCCTCCTGCACTGGCTGCTACTCAGTAGTTCTTAGAGCACTTCAAAATTTGCAATGGATATTTTTTCCCTCTTTCACTTGACAAATATTTCCCCCCTACTGCAGAATAGGGCTGTCTTGTATTTGCTAATGGGGTTCTTCAAAGAGGATAAGCATCAAATTTTTACCCATTTTCAAAATGAGTGAATAGACACAGATTCTGATGGATTCTAAATATCCAAAAGTGATTTTTTTTTTCCATAAGATAGTTGTTCCTGAATTTTGGGTGCCTTTTTTCTTTTTTCTTTTCTCTTCTTCTTCTTCATACAAATGCATCTGTTCCTGTAAAAGTGTCATCAGATCCAGGGTGGGGTAAAGCAAGAGGAAGAGCTCCACCCAAGCTTAGTGGTTAGGACACTCATCTGAGATGTGGGAGATCCAGATTCAAGTCAGTGTCTTCCTGGTTCAAAGTAGGGACTTGAACCTGCTGACTATTGAGCTGAGGATTCAGGGCTCGGTCTGCCAGCATATTTGAGAGGTTTTAGTTTTGTTTTGTTTTGTTTTGTTTTGTTTTGTTTTGTATGGTGTTGAAGACAAATTTCAAACACTGAAATTATTTTGCTTGAAATAGAATATCTTTTTTCAGGCCAGCCCTAATTCCTCACTCTGAGAAGCAGACTTTGCCATGGTTTTGGACATGAACACTTGGAGGCAGAGCCATACCTGAGTGTCCTTTGGGCCCTGTGGATGGGTGTGCAGCAGTTAGCTGTATGTCTGCTGCACATGGGCATCAACCAAATGCCAAAGGTGTCACCAGAGCACTTCACATGTGGAGAAATATAGAAGAACTAGGGCAGTTTTTCTACACTGAAAATAATCTTAAGATACTAATTCCTGTGTCTTCCTGCTTGTCATCTTTCACTGCACTGGTTTCATTCACAGGGATTTAGACTACCTGCAGCATGTTAGGACACAGTTAAAGGGCCATTTAAGTACCTTTGCTTCAATCTTTCAGTCCAGCCAACAGGTGAAGGAGCTGATTGAGAGGTTAGCTGAACATGGAAAGTAAAATTGAGCTCATTGAACAAATATTACCACTTCTGTGAAAATCTGATTAAGTGTTTAATGTCTGACCATATGGTTTGTTCTTTTAAAAAAAATAATTGTGCTTCATTCTGATGTATCCTCACATTTTGGTATATTCAGCTGACCTATCATCACTTCAGGCAAGCTTTCTCACAACAAGTGACTACTGATTTTCTTCTCAATGAAAGAAAATTCTGTTTTGCCTGTACTGAAAAACAAACTTGCATGAATGAGTAATTACACCTGGGGTGTTTTCTAAGGAAAAGCTTTCTGGTTTGGAACCCACAGTTTAATGCATGTATTCTTGTTACTTGGCTAGTATTTAGTAAGAGAAACTGTTTTGGTTTCTGAAAAACTATAAGGGATTCCAGGTAAAGAGAAATTATAATGTGATGAGAGACATTGAGAAAGAATATATAACTTTATGTTTATAAAACTGAACTATAGAAACACAGTGACTACTTACGTAATAGATCAGACTCAGCTGGGGAATGGTAATTCGTGCCTATTTATCTTGAAGATCTATCACTTTTAATGAAGGATAATAGCACTCACAACAGCCACATACATGCCTGGAAAAAACCCATGTGTGTAGGTGCAAAAATTTGCCTTGCCTCGAGCACATACACTTGAAAAATTGAATGCTGTGGTTATAGGTTGGTTTTGGCAGAATCATGAAGAAAAAAACCCACACCACACAATACTCGTCAATTGTAATGCTGTATCTCTTTAACCCTTTGATTTGTTTTCTCCTAATTTTTTATTGTGCACACCACAATAATTTTGGAGTTACATGTTGGAATTACTGCAAATTTGAACAGCTAAAACCATCTCCTGGTGCTGGTTTGGTTTTGTGCTGTTAAAATTGAGTCTATGCTTGCACCAGAAACAGTTTATCATTTACACTATTGGAGGCAGCACCTGAAACTGCACTGTGCTGGAGGCTGGGCAGGGAATGTGCAAAATATTTGTAGGATGTGAGTGTGGCTGGAGAGCTGCACTGTCCTTCCTTGCTGAGAGCACTGGCACTCATGGTGGCTGGAGCCTTGAGAAAAGAAAAGGGGAGACAGACACGTGTCAGCAGCAACCAACCTAAGGGGTCTCTGGTGAGAGGTACCTCTCACAGTGCAGTTCCACAGCACCTCCTGAGCACTGTATGATCATTGCACCTCTGGGCACATGGGTGGCTGTTCAGGCCCTCCATCAGGAGCAGAGTGCATAGGAGTGCACCTTCCTGATTGTCCTGGGTTGTAGTACAGGATGTGCACCAAGTATTCTATCACCATCTTCATGAACTGTTGAATCCAGTTGTTGGAGCAGTGTTCTCCCAGGCCCCCTCCCTCTGGGGTGTCTTCTGTTAAAGGCCCATCAATGCCTGCTGCAGGACTCACAGGTAACTCCCTCCTGCAGTTCTCTCTCTTTACTGGGCCATCAAGGACCCCCTGTGTGACTCATCATCCCACTGTGAGATGCTCTGCCCAGGGGGAGGAGCCAAGCATTCTCACCTGGATATAATCTGGGATTTGGGACAGTACAGGGCCCTTACCCACTGGATTCCCAGAGGATCAGAGCTACCAGACCTTTCTACAGGATCACTGCTTCAGGAAGACCCCCTCACCTGGACTGCTTCCATCACCCTGCTCAGGCTGTGTTCTGACTCTGTCAGTGGTCTTTTGTATTATTGCATTTATTTTATTTTACCTCTTTTTTTTTCTTCTTATTAAATTGTATTTCTGACTTGGAGCCTCTCACTCATTTTGCTTTCAAACCACCACACTGATGAGTTGCTAAGATATTAATAGAGAGACAAGGCTTATGGTGAGCATGAGGTTATGACTTTCCTGCAAATGTCCAGCAGACTGATTGTTGAAACCTCCACCAGCAAGGTTTTACGAGGAGATACAGCCAGGTAATTTTCTTCATCACACATTTTTGTGGAAAGGAGACAGGGAGAGCTGACTGCTCTGTACATTTAAACTCTCTATCCCCAGTCTTGCAAAGACACTGTTTCTTTTACTGGCTTTAATGGCAGTCAAGTCACTGAGGAGCTCTTTGTAGGACTGGGGTCCTCATTGATCCTGACGAGCAGCTACCTAAAATAATTTGTTACTGACTGGATTTTTAGCAAGATGGTGCTCTAGCATAGTATCACTAGGGATCACACTCTTAGTTGCTGCCTGTTTTGCTGCTGATTTTAACTGAAATATCTCTCAGCTCAGTTTTCTATATTGACTGTCTGTTACTGATTAATTCAGACCAGAGAGGCCTCTCTTGTGGTGTACAGGGTGCTGTGAGTGCCCATCCTGCAGCAGACCTGTCTCTCACTCACTGCAGTGACCTTGATCCAGTAGCCCATGTGCAGGATGCAGCATGTGGCTCTGCAAATCAGTGCCTGGCTGCACCTGACCTCCAGGGTGACTGCAGTAAGTGTGGCCACTGCACTGTACTGTGGCTGCTGATGGCACCCAGAGGATGGGCACTTGTAAGAGTCTGTCTTGTCCTACTTCAGTCTCCACAGTCACATCACACCACACAAGTCCTGCTGCTGTGGGCAAAAAGATGTTTAGGTGCTTAAGATTTGTTTGCCTTGTATGTGTCAGTGTCTTTCACAGAGATTTCCTCTGTCTGTAACTACATTGACTCACTAATATCCAGAAAAATCTTTTCTTCTTTCAAAAAAGCTTTTTCTTTTTTCACAGCTATCTTCTATACCCATCTGAAAAGCAGCTGTTTTTTGTGCCTCCTAAACCCAAAAGACTTCTAAAATGCCAGATCAAGACTGAGTGTTTCAGCAGCAGGAATTGAGGAAGAGGCTCTTGTGAGCACATCTGTGGCAAGAGGACAGTGTCCCCAGTTGGGCTATTTCACATCTGATATCCTGCAGAAAGGGTTTCCTGTGACCAAATTTTCATCCATGCAGAGAGGAGAGACCTGGGTACTTGATGGGAGATGTAGCATACTCAGGACATTTGCCTCCATTTGAGAAATGTTTAAGCAGTTTCCAGATTTCCAGATTAACTCTTTTATTTTCAGTTGAACATATCTTGCTTTTCAACCTTTTTGGTTTTGTCCCAGTCACTGTACTTTTCTGTGGAAAGACCAAATAGAGAAATCATACTTGTTGTCAATACACCCTTTTCAGGACAAAAACCCCAGCCATTTTATGAGGATGCCTTCTTATTTCTTGCATTAGAGGCATCTCTGAAAACATCCGTATTTTTCTCATTTAGTAAGAACAGCGCATCTGATAATCAGTCCAAAATATTGGCTCTGACAGTGAGAGGCAAAGAATTGCTGTATTCTTGCTTTTCTCTCTCTCGTTTTTTTTTTTAAATCTCTCTTTAGGACCACTAATAATTTTTGCAGAGCCATGTGTGAAGAAAACACATTTGTTAGTGTGTGATTTTAGAGGAAAGAATTTCTTTTGTGTATGCTGCTTCCACAAGCCAGAGCAGTAGAAAGCTTTTCTACTCAGGAGCCTCTGTAAGTACATTGTATTTAAGGTGTTGGTTTTGTAAGATGGTTAATTATTTTTATTTAAAAATACACAAAGACCGTTTAGCTGAGTTATTTAAAATCCATTTGGTTTCATTATAGCAGATATTTAGTTGCTTGTCATTTACAGTGTATTTCTCAAAAGAGTTTTCTCCTTTCTGTCATTGATAGCTGCCTTTGTTTCTCTCAAAATATGAAACATTTTTAAATTACATTAAAATTATTTAAAATTAGACTATATGAGTATAATTTGGAAAATATGCTAGATTTACTCAGGCTAATGAGTCAGGTCTACTTTCTAGATACATATGATATACTTTAATATTTTATCTGCGTGTTAATAACTCAATGAAGTAAATAAAAGAATAAAAACAAAAAAATGCTCTAGTGAAGCAGGAAAAAAGGACAGTGTAAGTATAGGAACAATTAGAAGCTGATTCTGCATTATTTTCCCCCCTAAATTCCCTTTTATTTTGCAAAGATTTTTCTACATAAACTTTACCTAGGTAACATTTCCCTTCCAAGTTAAAGAAACACAAATTTATTCAATAAGGCTTCAACTCGGAGTGGAGATTTCCATTCCTTAACACACACCAAGGAGCTGTGCTCATGCATTCAGTACTGTTTACAAAAATGGACTAGTAAGAGAAAATAGCTTTATCATTGTGGTTTTCCTTGTGGTCAGCATCAGCACAGGAGAAGGAAGGGTATGGAGGAAGGGTAGTCACATTTCAACAAAAAGACAACAGAGCAAATCTTGCTGTTAGGTGGGTGTAAGGCCATAGCTAACTGCCAGCTTTAAACAAGTGGATGCAGAATCACTGTGCTGCATCCAGAAAAGAGTATCTGTTGCCATATCAATAGAATTATTCTAGGGAAGTAGGAAGAAAGTCCGATGTACTGCTTCTGTTTGCATGCTTAATTTGCTCTTGCAAGTTATATCTTGCAAGAGACGATCTTGGGGGTAAATTTTCCCAGGCAAGTCTCTAAGTCCACTGAAGTAAGATTTACACCCTGTAGTTGATCCAGGGTTTGTGTTCCAACTGCCAAGCCCTGAGCAACCTCCTCATTATTTTCCACCATGGATTTATGCACCAGTTTGCCATTGAGCTAAGTACCAGATGCACATTCCTCTGGCAACCTAAATCACAGCATATATATATGGATAGCAATGACCTAGAATCATACAACTGGTCTCTCCTCACAGAATCTGTGGGTAAAAAAATGAGGAACTAAATATAAGAGTTGGGAACGAGACAATTCTGTGGCCCTTGACATGTAAAATGTACAGGGTCCCACCTATTTCTAACGAAGGGCACAACAGAAACTCTGAAACACAGCCCTCCACAGAGCTGAAGTCACTCCTGCCAGCCAAAAAGTCTGGTGGCTCCAGTGGTGTTTGCATGGCAGGTACTGGGGGGAGCTGAGGTCCTTTGCAGGCTCCTGTTTGGATGAGTTTGTTCATCAATGATGGGCTTGTTCCATCAGTATAGGGGTATTGATACATGTGAAATACCTGCCCTTGCAAAACATTAAATTGCATTAAATTACACTATGCTAGATCTTTTGGATTAATAATTTGCAATATTCTTTTACCCAAAGGGCCCTGTCTTGAGGTCTTTTACCTAGCTTAGATTCTCAGTGACACTGAAGTAAGAGTTGAGGCAACTGTGTTTGGAAACCTTACAAAGAAAACATATGTATCTACTTTACTCAACATGGGTGTCTGAAGAAATGCTAAAAGGTGTCCAAGATGCAAATGTTTGTTTATGAAACATCCGGGAGAATTTCGTAACGGCATAAAAGAGCAACCTAATTTTCCACTTGAACCCTTGTACATCAGATATGTGCTGTGTGGATATCCACTCAGCAACTGTCCTGTCATTCCCACTGACTGGTGTTTGGTGAGGTTAGCGTGACAGCAGAGTTTCTTAGCCTGCAGCATCATGACTGCCTTGTGCTAATCCAGGTGTGTGTTCCTCCTGAGAAAGGTGTCTAACTGGCTGTACTGCCCCAGCTGTGCCCAGCACCTGTGCTGATGGAGCAGTGTGGAGAGCACAGGGGAGCTGATAGATTGAGTTGATTTTTATGTGAATGGGTTCCCAGATCTACCTCCCTGTGCAGTCACACAGGGATTAGGATTTGCACAAGGTAAGAGATAACATGATCAGACCTACTCCTTGCAGCAGCAACCTTCACTTAGTGCACCTGCAAGCACCATGATGTTGTTTTGGGTTTTTTTTCTCTGAATCACAGAACTTTCTGAGCTGAAAGGGACCCACAAGGATCATCGAGTCCAGCTCTTGAGCAAATGAACCCTACAGGGATCAAACCCACAAACCTTGGCAATATTAACACCATGCCCTAACCAACAGAACTGATCTCAAGGTCAATCTTGGCTCAGTGTTGTCACCCTGATTTTTCAGCCTTCTGATTGTTTCTCATTCTACTGGAGTTTTCTCATGAATTGTAAGATAAACAAAGGGTGATGTTTTGTAAACAGCACATTGCTTTCCAGGGGGAAGGACAAATTGATGGACTTCTGAGTTGACCACTGGGTCAGAGGGGTGTTGCTCTCATCCCCCAATCCTTGACCAAATCCCAAAAACTATATAAGTTGAGATCCCCAAAATAAACTTCCCTTTTTCCTTTTCATCTCACACCCTGACAGGTGAGTGTGGTTCTTTTCGTGTCCTCTTGGGACACAGTGTTAGTGCAGGTAATCCTTCAGTACAATGTGTGAAACTGGATCCTTGCACTGTGAATGCATGCAGGCTTCCCAAGGCACTAAGAGGTGGACTTCACACTAAGGATAAGATCTTCACCAGTGTGACTTACTACAAAGTGTCCAAAGACAGTTTGCTTGCTCCACCCTCTTCCCCCTGTTGCTAAAGCCCAGGATAATAACCAAGGGCTGGGAAGCAGCTGTCTGCAAACTTCATTTAAATTCTCCTAATTCTTTGGCATCTTGAAGGAGAACTTCTTCTTAGTTTCTGTCAGTTATTTTGTAGAGTGTGAATCACATTGCAAAACTATGATGCAGCACTTCAGCATGCATTGCAGAGTTTCCGGGATCGTGTGTAGCTGCAAACTTCCACTTCATGCCAGTGTCCTGCACGCTGATGTTTGAACTTTCTAAACTCAGTGTTCTGAAAGCATGCGGGTGTTTTGAAATAAATCCCAAGTGGATAAAAATAATCTTCTAGTATTTTACTCCCAGTTCACCTTTTGGTGAGAAAAAGTATAGAGTCTGGCAGTATAACTGAAAGTCCAGTTGGTCTCAGTGGTACTATTCATGGAATAGCTCCTCTTCCGTGTTAATGAATCAGAATCTGCAGCTGATTAAATAATCTCTAAATTCAACATCATTGAACAGGGAGTATGCAGAAAAGAGCTATAATTACCACAGAGTCACAAATCAGGGTAAGTGGACATTTTTTGGTAGTGCACTTCATAATTATTGAAGCTTAGCTAAAGTTCTAAAGTTGTGGGTGCAGCTGAGATGGGAGTTTATATATTCTGTAGGTCACCTCACCTTTTTTAGCATTTTTAGCTTTATTCTGAGAAATACTCTTTTTTCCTGTACCATCCCTTCTTTCTGGCTCAGTCACTCTGTAATGATTCAATGCAAAGTTGAACAGTGGCTCCCAAAAAAGCTGAGAAAGCCCTTCCTTCAGTATCAGTGGGGTGGTAGGTATGTCTCTCAATTACAGAAGGGAATTAAACTGATTTCTCTTCCACATTGTCCCTGTGGGTGAATTTTTTGCCTCTGAGCTTTTATTGAAGGGGAGGCTGAAGCCAATGGAAGATGACCATGTTCTGTGAGGACACTGCTCTGCAGGAAGCACTGAGGTTCCTTATTTGCTTGAATAGTGTAAGGAAGATGGAGGCCGTTCCTATGAGTCTGCTGCATAGATCTAGGGCTTACCTATGCCCACATCAGGCACACTAGCATGGGCAATTCAGACCAAAAGCAGCTGGGACTTTGATGATTAGGGTCTTTTTTGTCTCCATGCAGTGCATTCTGTCAGACATATTGTTAGAGTAAGTTTTGTTGAATCAAAGAGAGAATTTCCTGATCATATTAAAATTAACACAATAAAAACATTAAATTCAGTCCTGATGTGACTCCTAATTCAACAGGTTCACCAGCAACTTAATGTGCTATTATATATCTCAGATAGTGGCAAAAACTGTGTGGACATCTGAGAAATTGGTACAAATAATGAAATTTGAGTTCTAGATCTCATGGGAAGCAGAAGGATAAGCTCTCTTCTTTTTGGCCTGATTGATGTTTGCTAATGACAGTTTAGATGCTTAGTGGTGTTTCAGCATAATTTGAAAATTCATTTGTATTTTTAGAACTCTTATATGAGATGTCAGAGATTCTCTTCTCAGGACATTGTGCTGTGTCACTCACTTGGGCAGGAGTTTAAACACTTTTGAAGGAGCAGATCCTGGACTGGCACGTTACATGTAGGTGGATGTTGGATCCTGGTGCTCCTTTAAGCTCACTAATGCTGATCTTTGGTGACATCCAGTGCACTGGGAACTGGGGTGGGAACCCCCCAGAAATGGGTTTTCTTGGGAGCAGTTTGGTACTTTTGGATTGCAGTGTAGTCTGAAAATGTTAGAAGCTGAGCTGATCCTCTTGTTCTGGGACAACTCCAGGGTTTGGGTTTTTTGATAAACTGCTAGTAGGAGGTGAAGGTGAGAAAAGAATTACAGGAAACATGGTGAGAAATTAGTTCTGTAAAGGTGGCTGAGTTCTATTTTTCTCCATCAGTTTGCTGCCCTTGCTATTTGTATAATTCATTGCAAAATCTTTCTGACAGGTCTTTTGTTTGGTGGGGAGGACAGAATTATGAAAGTGCTTTGTTGAGCTCCTAATTCCCCTAGCTGTCCTGATGTTGACACCTAAAGTACCAGAGCAGCATGACAGTTAAGATCAGCATTCATCAGCAGATAATATCAGTAAAGGTTTTGTTTCCTATGATAATCAAACGTGGTATCACTGATATTTGATGACAATTTCTGTCTTTTTAATAATTTTCCCCCTGTGGAAAGCCTTGAATACTCAGCTATAGTTGCATTCCTGGAATCATTTATTCTCTCCACAGAGATGCAATAAGATGTTTGCTCCAGTTAAGCCAAGACTGAATTGTGCCTCGAGGACTTAGCTAGCCAGCTGCTGAATCTTTATCAAACTGACACAGACAGCCCTCATCCCTGATAGGGAGACTGAATACCCCTCACAGGAACAGGATCTTCTTTCAGCTTTTTAAGCATCACAGTGTAAACTGGAGCACACTTTTCCTTGCTGGCTGGGCACAGAGGGAGAGATGCCTGCAGCCCATCACCTCTGCCCTCACCATCTGTGGCAGAGAGAATGTGCTGCAGGTTCCAGGGAGTGTGGGGATGTATTTGGACAGCTGCAGACCATGAACAAGGGGAAGAAAAAGGGCTGTCTCTGGGCAAACACGTCCTGATTTATAATAGAACTATATTTATGTTAGTCATAACCACATTATTCAATATAATTGGGGTCAAGAATTGAATGGGTCTAAAAGAATGCAAAAAATAGTTTCAAAATTCCTATTATAAATAAAGACCTGGTTTAGAGGTCTTGTGAGAACTCCAGAATGTTTTGTGAGAACTCCAGAAGCTGAAAGGGTAGTAAACCCCCAGTGTTTTCCAAAAGACAATGCCAGAAAAACCACATGAAAATTCCTCTCGGTGGAGACTGACTACTTTAAATTTATTTTTTTTTATTTTTTGGTGGTTGTCAGTCTCTCATGCTGCCCTCACTGTCAATTTATTTTCATTTTATTTCTGTGCAAGCTGACTGGTTCATCACTGGTACGTTCTAACACCAGTCAAGGGCAGGGAGTTGCTGTTTGTAGCTGCCAGGAGGCAGTTTCCATCCCCTCAGCACGCACCAAGGTATCAGCAGCTGTCAGTCAAACAAACCCATGGCAGTTCCCTCCAGACTTACATTCTGTTTGTTAGATTTGCAACTGGGAAATGTCTGTATTTCCCCCCGGCTGCATTTTGGAAGGCTGGCCACTGGGCTGAGGCCAGTTCTGCTCTCCTCTACATTTTTGTGCTACCCTAGAGCAGCATTTGTTTGAAGAGTTCCTAGTATTTGCCTGATTTTTTTGCATTTTGCTTCTTTGCTTATGCTCTACCTGGCAGGATGATACTAAGCCAATAGTGGAAGCTGTGCATTGGCACACCTTTTAAAACATGAATTTTACCATGTTTGGTTCTGTCTAAAGGGATGCTACTCCCATCAGTGAGAACTCTCCTGACTATTGCTTCTCTTCATAATTTTCAAGCAAATGTGAAGTTTTCTCCCTTTCCCAAAGCTTCTCTTTCTATCTACTCCTGCCTTCTTCTTCCACGACACTCTGGAGAAACATTGACAAATAGCTCTCTGCAATCAACTGTTTATGGCTGTGTTGCCATAACTAAAGAAATTGTCATCATTTTGACCAAAAAACCCCACCAGAATGTGACTTGTAGGCTGTAGTAATGCAGACATTTTCTGTTACAGTTAACCTTTGCTCTTCAGTTAAAGCTGTTATCTCAGACCTAAGCCAAGGGTCATAGATAAAACCTCCCTGTTTTTTTCCACCTCTTAAGCTGAGTTGCATCAGTGAACCATTAACTTAGTAGATTATTTACTGTTACCTTTATGGAAGAAATGCATTCTGTACTTTTTCTGCATTGCATGGGTTTGATTTATGTATGGCCCCAGTTCTATAGGTTCTTCACTGAGGCAGGGCCTTCATACAATAGAAAAGTAAACAGGTGACCAAAATTTGCCTGAACAGTAGTCAAAGCAGAGAAAATAACATCCTTTTGTCCTCATATCTCTTCTATTTAACATGCACCACTAACGATCCTGATTTGCACTGGCAAAAACTAATTACAGCAACATTAACAGGTAAGTGTTAGCCTCAAGTTGAACTGCAAAGGCTGGGATCTGGGTTGTGCCTGGATCCTACAGGGAGCTGCAGCCAATTAATTATAGCTCCCTGATCTGAGGACAGGTTACAAGCATTGATTGGAGCAATATTAGAGAAGAGATTACAGTGTCTTGGGGGCTGCTCTAATCATGACCACGTGCCAGTGGCCATTGTGGCCAGTCATGATTAGGCTTGTGTTGGGCTCCCCCTCTGTGCCTTTGCTGTGGCCTTGCAGGGGGCTGCAGGAACCCCTTGCACCAATTCTGTGACAGGGTAAAATATCCAGGCTGGAAACTAGTCAGTTCCTCCAAGGGGGCAGCATATGGAAGTGGAGAGGACATGGGTTGACTAAATCATCCTCCCACTGGGCAGCTCAACAGGAAGAGAGAGCACAACAGGAGAGTCTGCCAGCAGTAACCAGCTTTTCTGCTATTTGGTTAGCAAATAGAACCTTCCTGGCATGGCTTTTCCCCCTTCCTCCCATTTTCACCAGCCTGTCTTTGGTTTTATGTATTTTACAGCAATTTTTGGGAGGTGGACTTGTCTATTTCTTCTCCTGCACACTCCCCTTTGCTGTTGCCAAATGTCATCTCCCCTCCCAACATGTTGGAGCTCCTCAAAGCAAAGGGAGTGGAGTGTGAGGAAACAAAGGGATTTGTCTGATTCAAGTCTCATTTGGTCTTTCAATCAATTGGGAAATAAATGTGATGTCCCCCTCCACTCCCTATTGACTGGGCCTGTGCATGTAGGTCAGGCATCTGGAACTGGATTTTCCAATGGTTGGGAAAGAGCTTAATCCTTAAGAGGAGATTTGCAAGGAGGTGTGGAATAAAAGGGATAGGTTCCCAAAGCCCTTACAGTGGGAGCCAGATAGAGGTGATTCACTCAGCTCTGCTAGCTGCCTTTTACAGATGCCCTTTAGAGGAGGCCAGAGCTCCTAGAGAAGGGCAGTACAAGTCACATATTGCTGCTTTTATGATATTTACATTGACTTCAGCTCATTTCTTGACAAAGTGGAGCTTACTACTGCTCTGTCTCTTTACTGTGGGGAGGGATAATTTTGATGTCTTTTTACAAGCAGGTTTAGTTCTGCACAGCATTGCTGCTTTGCTGATGGGGATAAATGGGTCTGACAGTGGTGTGAGGGGAGCAGAGCACCTGCTTGAGGAGGAGGTTGACCCACCTGGGGGTGAAATCTGTAGAGACAGAGCATGGCCTGCAATTCCAAGTAATTAATTTGGTGGGCCTTGTTGTTTATAGAAACTATGTGAGATGCTGAACCAGACAACTTAGAGCTGGACACAGAAAAAAAACAAAACAGCACCTGCAATCATCCTGCTCCTGCTCCTCCTCACCAGAGGAGCTTGACCCACCTGCTCTGTAGCACATGATTTGATGATGCTGCAGAGGCTGTGCATGCTCTGAGCAACCCCCAAAGGGCTTTGGACTGCTTTTAGAAGCAAATTCCCCATGGCAGCAGACAAGACTGGGGACAACAGTGCTGGCTGCTATCTTGATAAATCTAATGTGCCAAAAGTGGCTGAGTTTCTGGGGGCAAAGGGGAAAGAGCAGACAAACAGAGAAAAAAGTTGGGATCTCACTGTTTTGTCACACACACAGCTGCCTTCAGCACATGGCTGCTGTGCATTGTGCAGCTCTGCTCAGCTTGAGCCTAGGTTATCCAGCTATGTCAGGGAGAGGCACTTATCTTTCCTTAAGCCCCAGATAAAACCACAGAGCCAGAGGCTACTGGCAAACTAAATTTGGTCTGCTTTCCTTCCAACACCCAAGAGTACACCACCCTCTTGGATTCAGGGCCAAGATTTCACACCTCTCAGTTGTGATGTCTTCTTTCCCTTGGTCTGATGCTGCTCAGACCACTCAGCAGCTGAGTAGCTCATGCCCTTATACACTCCATTGAGGGCTCAGGATACACAGTACCCACCATGCAGAGCCCATCTCCCTCATCCTGCACTTCCAGGACCTAGGCAAACAAAGGTACAACACCTTGTTCCCTACCTTGTTTGGTAGGACACCTAACACCCCTTTCCATGTCCTGCAAACTTGTGTCAGCATTTCCAAGTCCCCTGCCAGCAGCCCCCATCATCCCCACATACTCTGCCACTCCCCATCTGCCACTTTTGGCACTCTCCAAATGCAGTGCAGCCCTCAATGCTCTTTCCAGGCAGCTTAAGAAAGTTGAATGAAAGGTTATAATCTGAGGTTAGTGCAGAGTACTGTGTAAATTTCCTTTCCCCACCTCCTCCAAAGGAGTATATTGTATCTGCACCTGGTTGTGTGGGACAAGATCTTGTGCTCCCAAATCCAGAGTCCCCCTTTGCCCACCCTAAGTGATGCACAGAGATATTGTAGTAGACGAGTCAGAGGAAACAGGCTGAGAAGGAAAACAAACCTCTTTGAATGCTTACATCCTCATTCAAGTCAAACTCAAAAGTCCTATTTGCTGCATGGACACCCTTCTCTTTTCTCTTTCCCAGTCTAGATACCCTTCACATAAAATAGCCCATACCAGTGAACCTGGATCTAGTTGGTTGCCACAGTAAATTATGTTGGGTGAATTTAAAGTAACTTTAAATGTACTCACTGAATCAGCTTTGAACTCATTTTAATAAGACCAGTGTGTCTTTGGGAGTGGTTGATGCTTTTTGTTTCCAGCTATAATATAGTTCTGTGCTCTAGCCCTGACCTTGCTCTAGCCATGCTCATTTGCCCCCTTCTAAAGACTCCTGCAGTAGGACTGTGTGGATTATGACTGTGTGGCTTACAGTAAGGTTGTAGAGGAAGCAGTTCAGTCCTGTCCTTAGTGTTCATGGTGCCATTCATAATCAGTGTCAAGATAACAATCTCCTAGTGTTTTTCCAAAGGAATGAAGCTATAATTTTCCTCTGCATGACTTTAGCTCTGAAGATGAGTTTGTTTTGCCCCTTATTACAATAGATGATTTCAGAGTTGAGCAAGATAATGAAAAAGTTGAGGTTAAATAGGGTCAGGAAGACAAAGCCCATGTGGCCTTAAGTGTCCTTAACAGGTGGATTTTAAGTACCTTTTTCCTTCTTGGGAAGACACAAATAATTCAATTCTGATTTTCTCACACCTTGAAACCTCTATTATTAGTTTTATATTTTCTTCTATTCTGTGCCTCAGTGCATGTGTTACTTTTAGCTGCCTCTTGCTCTCTCCTATAAATGTAAAATGTCATGAAAAAACCTTCAGCTGCAGGACAGGACTGAGAGATGCAGTAAAAGTAACACCTATATTGCTTGCTCTGTTCATGGTGGTACTGTCTGATAGCTCACTTCTCTGGGGTGCATGTGTAAGAAGTCCTACTCAGGGGTATGTCTTAGGAAGAAGGCAAACTTATCTTTGGGCCATTCTTCCTATCCAGGATTTGTGGCATGGCCTAGATTTTTTTTTTTTCCCCAGAATTTTTCTTCCAGTATCTTATAAAGGGAAAACATTGTTCTTCAGGAAATTAGATATTTCATGTTGACCCTTCCCTCCCACGGAGGCTTTGGCTGGTGATATTAATTGAGCAAACTCATGCTCTTTCAAGCTCCTCCTTATTATATTCATTGGCATTCAAAAGAGTGAGAACATCCAAATCTGTATTGAAAATCCAGGTACTAAAATTCTGAACACAGTATTTTTCTTCTCTGTGTTTAGATCTGCTCTCATTCATTGTGTAGCAGTTCCAATGAAGTCAGTAGATTTTACCCTACAGGAAAAATTGCACAAAGGTACAGGGTTTGCACAGAATTCAGTCCTCTCTAGATTTTGCTTTAGGGACCACAGTGATCTCCTTGTCAAAGCTGGGGGCAGTGCACATCACCCTTCAAATCCCTATTCCCCAAAAACAAATGTTGTTCTACCTCTTGAAGGCAGGGGGTACCAGTGCATTACCCCTCCACTGCAGTTTCTGTAGGATTTCCTATGTGAAAACTCTATCCTTTCTAAGTTCACTGTTTCTCTCAGTCTCTCATCTGTCTTTAAAAACAGTTTCATTTATGTATTGCTTTATCAGTGCTGTTTTTATATTCTTTTATTTTTGGATTTAGAATTTTAGACCTGTAAGGTGGCTCTGAGGAAGCCATTGCTAAGATCCAGAGAGCTCCTGGGTCCTTGGAAGTGGAGAAAGACTGGGGATGACTCCTCTTCTGTTTGCTCTCCCTGCCAGACCTTGCAATGGGCAAGCTCATTTGTGCCCAAAAAGCAGCCTTAGGTCAGCTGTGAAAAGCTGAGCACCAACCCTGGAACCATGCCAAATCACCAGAAAATGTTGGCCTGGATTTCTCACTCTGTAGGTATGTTTTGCTATTAGCTTTCATTTTAACCAGGTTTGGAAGTGGAAATATGGCAGAGATAGTAACTGAATGTAAACAGGACGATGGGAAGGCTCAGACTGGCTGTGCACAGAATACCCACTGGTCTGTGCCTGCTGAGGGAGGCTGTGCATGCAGGGTGGAGCATGAATGAATGCAGCAGTCCCTCTGCATGTGTGTGTGATGTCTGTTTAGTGCACAAGATGGGCATGGATGCAGTGCCTGCACCTGTGTGCATGTCTGCTGCTGCTCTCAGTCCCAGGGGTTGTGCCATTTAAATTTGAAAATGGCTAATGATGTTTTCTATTTTATTTTGGTATGAATAAGGAAGTGCAGTGCAAAGCCATCTTTACAGTCAGCCATTTTCAGTTCTCCTTTTTTTCTTGTCCTCCCTTGGACACAAGAGCTCCTGTGAGTGCATGTAGCTCAGAGACAATCCAGGATCACTTCAGAAATCATATGAGTCCTTTAGTTGACCAGATTCTACGGGAAGACTTTGTTCTGATTTCAGTAACAGAGGTATGCAAATAATGGAAATAATAAAGAGCAGGATCCACTTTTTCACATAACACTTTCAAGGAACTCCTTGCAGTTCCTTAATTTTCACATTTTACCACAAATTTGTTGCTATAGCTCTGATATTACATTTGAAATCAGCATCTTAGACATTGGTAGGATTACATCAATTATAGTAGGGAAAAATCATGACTCTAAATGCAGTGATGAAGGGTAGAATAGGAAATAGTGCTGAAAGATAAGCTGGCACCACAGCTGGTGCAGCAAGAAAACTGCTCAATTACAGAATAGTTGGAAATAATGGTTAGGAAAGTTGTTTTCAGTGATTGAAGCCTCCTAACTTATTTGATTTTAAAGTAATAGGCCCCCATATGTGGAATGTTCTTCCACAAGACAGGTTGTGTCCTGTTTTAGGAGATCCACATAACAGGTGTTTATTCTAGACTTCTTATATTGAAAAGCAACCTGCCTGTAGGATACAGGTCAAAGGTCCCATGTGGGAGAAGAGGATAGATGGTGGTAAAAAATGACTGATGTTTGACTTGAGTTCCAGTGAATTCAGCTGAATTAGCATGGTGGGTCCTTTGGGGGAAAGTAAGAAACTTCTTTGGAATACCTTGGGCTTCCCAGCCTCATTCAGTTGCAAAAGATGAGGTTGTTCTCCTGCTTACCTCCCCATAGCATTGCTGTATTGCTGATAGCATGGATCCTCTGGTTCATTTACTAGAGGACCAGATTTTTTAAGCCAAAAATTGGGGATCCAAACCATGCGAATAAACCCTTTGGCCTTTCTTTAGGAGACCTCATGAATAATCAATGATTTACTTCAGCAGTATAAAGATTCCTTATTATCATGGCAAAGTGGTTTTACAATGTCTCTATCAGCTCTCAGAATTGTATGAATCATTCTTCCCATCCAAAGTGAGTGTACATGCCTGCAGAGGCTGTCTCAGTGTTGTGACTATTGAACACCCCATTGAGTTTTTCTTGTTTTAAGTGTGGGCATGGTAGTGTTGTGATGGCTCTCAGTGTCAGGTATTTCTGGGCTAACTTCACTAGAGTGAGCTAAATTGAGTCCCAGCCATTTTCCTCTCTGTATGTGTTGTAATAATCTCTTCCTCCCCCACCTGTCATCTCCTCACAGTCTGGGACTGGTGGCCTGAGCTGCTCTGGACCCCCTTTGTTGCTGTTTTGCAGCACTGACTGGCTGGGTGCAGCAGCAGAGTGAGGAAACACAGCACAACTGAGAAGAGAGAAACCAGGTTTATTTGATGAGTTTCTAACTTTAATGTAATTTAGATCAAATATTAAGAGAACCCAAGCTATTGGCAGGACAAATCTTGCAGAAGATAGTATTGTCACCAAAATAATTTGCCAGGTTCTGGTCATTTTTGGTAACGAAACTGGACCTGCCAGCTTCTGACTAAATGGGCAATAGTGAACAAATAACCCAAGGCCTGAGTGTGGCTGTATATTGTCTTTCACAAGGATGGAAAGTACAGTTTTTCTTAAAAGTGTTTTATTTTGTTTTTGACATTTTACACGCATATTCTTCATCAATCCAGGTTCAGAATTTTCTCTTAAGAGGTCTGAATCAACACTGCACCTGAAAAAGGCACTTGTCAACTTTTACAGGCTCTTAATAATATTCTCAAAGGAGTAGCCACTATAAACAGGACCTGCACAAATAAGTTATAGACCAGTGTTTGAAGCTACACTGATGGTTTCCATTGATTATGCAACCCATTCAAATCTACAGAAGATCTATGCTCATTAGCAATTTCTGACTGAAGTCAAACAACCACAGCAGACCAAATTTCAGATGCCAAAAGCCAAACCACAATCAGACTTGTGAACAGTAAGTACAACACATAGAGAGGGATTTTGAAATGTTGTTTTAGTCAACTTTTCATAGTAGTGAAAGTGATGTTACCATTTAAGGAATTTGAGGTGCAGTATGTCAGTTGCTGAAATGCTTAAAAATAAACCACAGTACACTCATTTTCACAGACTGGGAAATCAAAGTGCAGAAAAGTGAGATGACTTGGCCAAGGAGGCACAGTAGCCTCTAGCAGGTCAGACCATATCCCAGTTATCCAAGGCCTGGTGTCAGTGTTAATCAGTAAGGCCTGCTGCTTTCTGTGCAGCATGATACCTTGTATTGCAATCTGAAGTAATTTTTCTGTGTTTTCTCAGCTGGAAGGACTCTAAGAAGTAGTTCTTTTGCTCACTAGGTGACAGTTTTCCTTACTTCTCACTAGGAGAGATGATTTACCAGAAGTGCCCTACAGAGAGAACAGTACTTCTTGCTGGGAAGTTACTTGTTCAAGTGTCCAAGCCCAAAACCACAATGTATTTGCTTTAGACAGTCATGAGATAACATGTTTTTTCTGTTGTAAGCTGTTAAAAATAAAACAAGGATGCAGAAAATAAATGTTGAAGCAGAAGGAGTGCCCTAACTTCCCACGCAATTAAAACAGCAGGGTTGCAGTCCTTGGAGCTGAACAGATGAATAATTCAGGGATTGATTTATTTTTGCCCAGATTTAAAGAAATCATGGCAAAATTTCCCTACATTCCTAAAATTCATTTTTAAATCAGCCCTGTTCTGAGCACCATGTTGGGTGCTGACAGTGACTAGGAAGCAGCAATACAAATAGTACAATACAAAACTATATCTACTTAGTTAATGCCTCCTGTTTACCACCTAACTTTTGGTTGAGAGCAGATCTTACAGTAGGCCTCATATCACTGGGCTTGATCTGCAAGTTCCTCAAGGCAGGGAGTACTGAGTTCATTGTAGTTCAAGTAAAATGTGACGGTCAAAGGCAAGTGATGGTGAGCCATGTCTTCATCTCTATTATGGCTCTTTTTATGTGGCAATTGCCATCCTGGACAGTGATATACTAAAAGAACTGATTCCTTCAGCTAAAATTTGGTGACAAAGCAGCTGCTGAGAAAGACTTAGGCCATCCGTGTGTTAGAAATGGGGAAGGAGAGATGAGCATAAAAGATACATTTCTCTTAGGACTAAACCAGCTCCTCTTTGGGTATTGTAAAAAAACATGTCTAGTGCTGGTTCCCAATAAGAACACAGTACAGTAAAAGGTTGTCTGTGATTTGAATTAGGAGTGATTGTCACTAATTAGCTCCTGGTCCCAACCTAAAATATTTGTCCTCAGAACAACAGCTATAAGCTGTAGGTTTTGCATGTTAGAAATACACTTCCAGAGACAGACAGGTTACCTTCTCCTTGCAGGGTTTATGTGATTATACTGAAAAGCATGTGGATCCAAAGCAGGTCCTTAAAGGGTTTCATGCTGTTTGAGCAGAGGGAAACCACCACAGCTACCACTGCTGCTCTGTGGAATGAGTGTGTTAGTCTGTCCAGAGACAGAAATCACTATCTCCTATCACCATAACTTGCACATGACCAAGAGAACAGGTGCTGCAGCCCAGCAGGTGCAGAAGATTCCATGATGTGTTATCTCTAGCTATGGACTGTCCTGTTTCCTGGCAAACTCTTCTGATGGAGGTGATAAGAGTCTGCCAGTAATTTCTTCTTATATAAAGGAGTTATCAATAGGGTCTCATCAAAATAACTTTGTAATTGCATTCATTTCTAAGACGTACAGGAGGAAATATAGATACAGCTTCATGTCATATGCTAGTCTTTTACATATTCTTGTTAGGTGTTTGTATCAATTGTATCGTATTTGCTGCATAGATGATAAATTTAATGTGCCATGAAAGGGTACATTCAAATAAATCAATCTTACAAATGCAAACGAGCAAATCTGCTGAATCCAGTAACACACTGGCAGGTGTGAAGATGGTCAGTTTTTCTCGGGGCTGAAAGGCTCATCTTCCAAGATTTCAATTTGTACATCTTTTGAATCTCTCTTTAGACGGACAGGTGAAGGTACCTTGCAGAATATAGCATGCTTTAGGAGTTCCCCACAACCCAGTCCAAATCAGCACAAATTTACAGAAATATCCGTTTATGCATTATTCTTTAAAATAATTGGAAATTAAGTTTTTCAAAATTTCTGTCCTGAATTCCAAGCCTCTGTTTTGATATTAACTCTTGATCTCTGACATTTTTCTAGGCTTGGGCTGAATGAGCATTGGGGTTTTGCAAGAAATCAGATGTGGAAACTAAGGGATAAAGGCCTGATCCAAAGGCCATTCTTTCCAGTTGGCCTTGAACATTTCCATCAAGTGAAAGTGATTAAGGCTGTTGTGCCCCTCTGCAGTGTCCAGGCAACACTGAGATCTCACAGCATGTAACTGTATTGAGCTTTTCACAACAGCAGCTCCTGTCCTGTGTCAGTCCCCTGGCAAACACCTTCACTTCTTTTGTCATTACCTGTAGACTTCTTCTGGGAACTTTTGGTGCAGGCAGGCATAGAAGGAGAAAGAAGAAGAAACATGATTTGTGAGTTGATACCCAAAAGTGAAGGTCACTGTTTCTAGAGCACTCTCCTTCTGGCAGACTGTGTTTAGGGTTTCTGGGATTCTGTGGTGAAGAAGATGGGTAATGTGCTGGTGTGTGAGGACAGACAGGCTTTCAGAAGAATTCTAGCAAGGGATTAGCATTGTAAATTGGCATTTAGGCTGCCTCAACCCTATTCTTCATTATCACTCCTTATCACTCTTTTCCTCTTTCTGATTTAACTGCTGGTGTACTTGCTGGAGCACATCTCCTCGAGTCAGTCTGTCCATCACTTTGGTGCCTGGTTGGAGTGGGAATTTGTTATCCCCCTCTGTGTTTGACTCTAACACCATGAGTTTGGCTGTGTACTGCTTCTGCTTGAAGTTCATCTGAAGTCTGGAAATATTGCACTCTTGGGCCAGCTTTTGCAAGGGACTCTTGTTGTCATGTGGAGTCATAGGAAGGCTTAGAGAAAGATCCAGGGGCCTGAAATACACAACTGTTGGACTTGCCAAAATGCCTGAGTGCTGTGGAGGGGCAGGCTGGTTCAGGCTTCCAATGGCTGACAGATCCCAGACATTCATCCCTTCCCAGAGCTGCTGCAGGAGACCCCACAGTTGCTACAGCTTGAAAATCAGCTGGTTCTGTGGAGAACAGCCACAAGTCCCAGATCCTGCTCAGGCCACATACAAAAGCCCTGTGTGTTGCAAGAGAACTAGAGACCACCCTTGGGGAGCCTTGATGGACAGCTTCCCAGCCTCCTGACCCCACAGCATCACCCTGGACTCATCATTGTTGCTGGGCCAGAGGCCTTCCATGGATTAGCCTGAAACACGAATGCTTGTTTTCCTCTTGCACTGAATAAAAAACTGACAATATCTAATTGTCAATACCCCTCCCCTGAGAGACATGCAACAGCATTGCTCCTCAGGGCATATTCCCCATTGCTGTATTTAGAACAGCTTGAAAAGACCAAATTTTTTAAAAACTGATCTTTCCAAAAGCTCCCTACCCACCAGTACTCCTCTGCCAAAATGCAGTTTGAAAAAAAATGGAAAAGGACAAATTTATACACTCTGATGGATGGGAGTTCAAGATGGGACCTGAGCATTGTAATTCTTGCAAATGTTCAAGGATAATGGAGAGCCATGGTGGTGATGATGGCATCATGCCCAGAGAGGTTCTTTGTTGTACATGCTCATGGTGTTGCCTCTTTTTGCAGTTTATATTAGAGGTGAAAATGTCAGTTTTCTTTGGTGTTAGTATTTTTCTTTCAGCTTGTCAGTGGATATTTTAAATAAAGCTACACATCACTAAGTCTGCAATGCTAGCTACAAATCCCTTGCACAGTGAGTTTAGCTATGTTTCTGTTCATGAAAATTTTGCTTTCTGCAGATGCTATTTCTTAGTTATTTGTGAACATTTACTACAAAAGATCAATTTGTCACTTTTGCTGCTTCCATTTAGTATTTGTAAAGGATGGGTCACTTATTTAAATGGCATCAACTCTGATCCCAAATTTCAAAGACAGTGTTTGCCCTGTGTATGGATACTTTAGCAGAAGAAAATGATAATATCAACCAATTGTACCAACTTACAAAGACTTGCTTTAGAAAATCAAAGGAGGCTGAAATTTCATTATTGGATGTTTCCTTAAAGTTTACATGAAGAGAATTATTTTGTGCAAGCTGTGTCAAATGCCCTCTAAGGGTCTTGAAACTGGGCAGAATAAGAATGATGTTGAAATTGTAAGTACAAGGGTGGATGCTGGGTGGTCCAGTGCTTGCACTGATCAAATTTAGTGATTTGAGTTTTGCAGCTTGGAAACAGCTATATTTGTGTGAGTTACACTGTGCTATGGTAGAATTTATTCAACTTAGGCCAGGAAGGCATTTCTAAAGTTGTAGAGTATGTTTGTGTCACTATGACTTGACATTAAGTATTTTGCCTAATCTCATGGCTAAACCATAATTGTAATGAATTCGGACATCACTGAATCCTCTGCACCACCAGTGATATGTTTGTAATTAAAGGCAGAATTTAATCTTGAGATTTTATAAGGCTGTAGCAATTACCTTTTACCCATGCACATGAAATACTGCATCAAGCAAATCTATAATTAGTCAAAACTAAAACAAAGTGCATTTCTATTATTAACAATATTGCATAAAAGTCTCAGTGCCATAGCTAAAAAATCAAAGCCAAGTAATAGTTCAGAGACAGTTGCTGCTATAAAACTTTTGACCTTAGTTACCAAATGTACATGCAAACAAATAAACTAACCAGACAGAGATAGTCCCCTAGGAGCAATCATTATTTGCAAAATTTTGGGGGCTTTAAGCCAACCTGTAAAGTTAATAAAATAAGAAGTTTGCTTGTTTATGCCAGCTTATTAATCAGTGCCCTTTTTCCCTGTCTGAAAAGCTGTTTCACAGCTTCACTCCTACTCAAGGTATCTGTTTTTATATCCTTTACAATGGATATTGCTGATTTAAAGGCTGCAGGAGTCAGGAAGTGTTTTGCTGAAGCATCACAGACAGCACTGTGTATTTTGCAGTGAGTCCATAAGTCCCATCTTGACAGATTTATTCTTTAGCTATAACTATCCTCCTGGTTAGCTATTGCTTCACGTTGGCTTAAAATATTGCTGTGCTATATTGTCTAATCTGGGATCCCTTGGCTAACTGGTTCATAGTAATTTTCTTCAGTAATATTAGATGCCTTTGATGGCAAGCATTGCTTGTTCAGTGGGTTTCAGGTATGCCAAGTTAGTTCTCAATATTCCTGTGTCGATTCTTCTGCTTACTGTTAACCCCTGGCTTTTGCACATCTCTCCCACAGTGCTGAGGGTACCTCGATGAGGGTTTGTGTAAGTGTCCCTCGTGCAAGTCTTGCAGCCAACTGGAGTCACCTCCACTGATCAGCACAAGTGGTCATTATTGATCCTTACATGTTTTTCATCTTCAGCATGAATTTTGCTTTGACAACGTTCTCATCCGCCCTGGTTTGAAAGGCAGGTGTCTGCCAAGGAAGGCAGCAGCTTCCCGGTGCCCCTCAGGGTGGTGAAATGGGTTGTAGCAGGAACCTCGGGACAGCAGGCTGGGACAGCAGAGGGGGCAGACCCCAGAGAGGTAAATAAAACTCTGCAACTGCAGCAGGAGCCTCAGGGTGACCCGGTGGGAACAGGCTGCTGAGTTACAGAAT
The DNA here is from genome assembly GCA_024734555.1 of Trochalopteron elliotii. Taxonomy (NCBI): domain Eukaryota; kingdom Metazoa; phylum Chordata; class Aves; order Passeriformes; family Leiothrichidae; genus Trochalopteron; species Trochalopteron elliotii. Next base: position 1,049,801 of record JANPWX010000160.1, on the reverse strand, counting down.
AGCAAAAACCTCAGAGCAGTGGCAGAAGAAAAAACCAGTGGGGATGGGCAGTGTCAGCCCGGCTCCAGATCCAGCCAGGAGAGGCTCCCTCGGAGGGGCTCGGGGCCCGGGTTTCCCCCCAGGCACCCGAGTGGATGGTAAAGGTCCTTTTCCAGCGAGGTCGGGTGTTAATAAGGTCTCAGCCCAAGGCCGCTCCTGCGAGCAAAGGCTCACCCACGGTAGGGGAAGCACAACGGGCTGGAGCCCACCACGGCACCAAACCCTCCTGAGGTAGCAGCAGCTCGACCTTCCTCCCCCGATCCCGAGGGAGAGAGAGGGAAAGGAGCCGAGCCCAACCCCTCACCCCCGGCCAAAATCTCGAGGTATCTCTGCCCTTCCAAGAGAAGACCCCTCAGCTAGGAGAATGCAGCCAGCTGCACTCCCTCCACCTCCTCCTTGGCTACATCTTTTGTCTCTCTTAAGTACTGGTCGTTATTGTCTTGTAGCAACAAATGGGACAAAATTCCATATGTGAAAGAAAGAAAAAAATCCTAACCACCACCATCATACCCAAATCTCGTAGAGTGGCCTTTGAAACACATTTTAGAGGCTTAAATTTATTATCCTCCTTTAACATACTGGAATATACTGATGTATACTGGGGACAGTTCAGGGTAGAGCTTTATAAAGTGACAATTTCTTCCTACTATCTGTGAGGACAGATAGGACATGTTGAGCTTGTTTTCCAGAGCTTTGTTCCCTGCTGGCATTGCCTACCACCTCAGAAAACTGGGCTCTCTATCTTCTAGCCCGAGCCCCAAAGCTGAAGGTGAAACATAAATCTGAGCCTCAGTTAGCTGCCATGCAGCACCTCTGTAGTGCAGCTGAAACCAGAACTGTGGTCCTTCAGGTGTCCCTCCTCAGGATATTTGTCAGAGCATGTGTTTGAATATCTGTGTAACATGCTGATCTTATCCATTTCAGTACACACCTATTCAGAGAATATCATAATTGGTTTGCTCAAGTAGACAAAACATTGCCATTTAAAACTCATTCACATTGTTAAACATGAAGAGAATGACTCATTTATGCAGGTTTTGGTTCAGATGCTGTATCATGGTAAGGCACAGGAAATAAGATCAACAAGTAAATGTTAGAAAACCAGCTCAGCAAAAACATATTTTAAAGTTCACAGAAGGTTTTTCCATGTTAAGGTGCATGGAGAATGGTGTGAAGATGAACAGTGTGAGGCTGCCTCTGGTTCCAGCCTTCAATCACTGAGAGTGGAAGGAAAGAAAAAGCAGCAATGACTGTGAATACCTGCTGTGAGCCACAGGAAAGCACTGGGATGTAGCTGTAACCCTGAACAAGGTGCCAGCTGCAGAGAGGTAACAACAAAAGAAAGCACACCACAATTTTTGTTTTCTTTTTTTGTTTGTTTGGGTTTGGGCTTTTTTCTCTTCTAGGTAGAAGGGCACTATTTCTTTGTGTTTTGGGGCAAATCTTGTTGTTTCCTTTGCCCAACCTTTGGAACTACTCCGAGATGAATAAAGGAATGAGAAAGCTTGGGAAAGTAGTCCCACATGCTTGCAGATAGTTACTAAGTCCTGTAGGGAAAGTTGGATAAGCAGTCTTTGTTCTGAAGCAAGAACAAAGGGCCATCTTCTGCCTTTAACCCAACAATGTTCATTTCCTGAGTGGGGATCAGAAATAAACCTTTCACAAGCTATTTTTGAAGCCAATCACCCCAAACTTGGATGCTCCTGTCTGCTGTTTCAGAGACTTTCTAGCAGATTGCTATAACAAAAGGCTAAAGTGTTACTTGTAAAAATGACACTTTGCCTTCAGAAAAAGGCCCCAGAAAGCATCCTGCATTTTGTCCTCCTGGTAAGATACACATGGAGCTTACAACAATAAACCTTTAATTTTGTGTGTCTTCACTAGCTGTGCTGCAACTTGTTTGGGCTGTATAAACTCTTCAGAGCCCTGTCCTTGGATATTTGTGTTAAATGTCTTGCACACCTACAGAGATGTACATAAAATATAAATCCTAATCCTTATAAATAATCAAAGACTGCACTTTGGCTGATCCAAGTCAGCTAAAGAGGAGGAAATAAAACTCCTGTATAGGACACTGTGGTGCACTAGAAAAGCGTCTCAGCTGCAGTCTTAAGTGCTCCATGTACCCACACCACCACAAAAACATGGAGGATTTTTCAGCCCATCAGTAACAGGGTATTGCACCTCATTCTGCAGATCCTTGTGGCTCCCACTGCCTGTGAAAGCAGGGGGACAGCTGACCCAGGCCAGGGGGACAGCCACTGGGACTGCCTCTGGCCCAGGAGGGGAAGAAGTAGAGTGAGTCTGGAAGTGCACCTGCCACAGCTCCAGGGGTGTGGGTGACACTTCTGTCATGCAGGCATTATTTTATTGAAGCCAAACTTCCCATCCAGCTGTTTCCATAGACAGCTCAGTGTGATGCTGAAGTACTTGGGATGACACAAGGTGTGGATTTGCTCTACTTTGTCTTCACTGCATGCTAATCTCCATTTGTTTTCAGTCTCTGCAGGGATAGTGGATATGCATAACTTCACATGCTCCACCACAGCTGAATTTTCCATACAAATCCCCACTTTACAGCTCTCCTGGCCTCTCAAAGATGAGAAATTATGTTCTTGCTAGTTCAACCCATGTAAAACCTTCATCATAATCTGACTTTGGGAGGGAATTAATAAATCCCAATGCAGGTTTCCTGGGAAGGAATCCTGGTCTGTTTTCAAGGCAATGATGCAATCTCACTGATGGAGTGAAAATAACTTTTCCTTTAATGCACTCCTTGGGTTGCACATTAGTCATATAGAACAAGTGAAATATTTCCAAGAACACCAGCAGAAGGGCAGTAATTTTCTTTCTCTCCTTTTTCCCACCATTCTTAAATTTCCCTGTTCTCCCTTTCAGCTTTTAAAACAGCATGTACTGTTTAATCTTAAAACTTAAACCCTCCCATCAGATCTCTTCTTCTGGCTACATGCCTGTCTCCTTTCTGCCTGCTGCACTGAAAATGATGCTGTGTGCTCATGGAAGCAACAGCTGACAGAGGAGCAGCTTACAGGACTGGCTGAATTAGCAGCATGAGGAGCACCAAACCAGCACTGCTACATTGCCACCTGAGGGGTGATGCAAGCACGTAGCTCTTTTATTTTAAAAACTTTGCTTTGTCCAAATAAGCATGCAGTCAACATCTGTCCTGCTGCATTGCTTTTCTAGCAGGGAGTAGTTATACTTGTAGAGAGTTTCAAAGTTTACTGAGGTGGGTTTTTTTTTTTTTTTCTCCCTGTCTTTGCCATACTCTTCCCAGTGCCCTTGTTTTCTTTTTTCCCCTGGATAAGGGGGCATTTCAACAATAGTCTCCTAAGGTTGCATTTAAAGGGCCACAAATCTTTCAGGGCACATGGGCAATCCATTTCCAGAAAAAATGATTTTATTTTTTTAAAATGTAAATACTTAATTCTGGAGCTGCTTCTCAAAGACTTATGGCAGTGGTTATATGAGAAAGTAGGTAACTTGTAGTCACTTTGATTAGGGGAGCAGTTCACCAGTAGTGTTTTACACTATTTGTGGGGTTTTCTTGTTCTTTGAACATGCTTGGTAAACTGATGTCATTCACTATTAAAGCTAGAAAACTATTTTCTAAGTGCATAAGTACTACATGACATTTCTTCCTGTGTGCTGTGGGTTGTTATTAGTGCCTTGGTTGAATGACTTTGTTCTCTTTACTGTTTCTTAATCTGATCTGTGCACTGGCTCTGTCTTTAGGAAAAGAAGTCACAGTTTAAACTGATTTGCAAATGAAATGTAATTTTATTGTGGATTTTGTGTAAGTGGTGCCTGCAGGATCTTTTGAAGCAGTCTTCTGGGACTAGCCAGCTTTTACAGAGCCTAATCAGATGTCACCTTAGCTAAAGCACAAATTCCACTTTTAGGTTGAAGTTTTCACTGCTTTAATTGACCTGGTACAGGTTTGTGTGTTGATTACTACAAAATAAAAGTGTAAGACAGGATGTTTACTACTGCTATATGCAAACTATCATTGATACTTTGGATTTCATGAGGATAGATTTAAAAAAGTATGTCTGATTTTTACTTTCAATCCTCTTATATGTTACTTTTGCCCTTTCCATACCCATCCAAGCTAATAACCTTAAGAGAAATAAAAATGCCTTTGCATGAAGTAACAAAGCTGGACAGTCAGAGTGCCTTGAAGAGGCCACACGTGCTGCACCCCACAGCTCATTAGAGTTCAAATAATAAGAAATTAACTGAAATGGGAAATACACTCCAAAATGCTGAGATGGAAGTAGTTCTTTAGAGTGAATTATGGGGACAGCTTCATCTGGTGGGTGGATGCTACCAAGAAAAATGCTCACAGCATATAGTTTTACTGGGATGAAATTCATGTTGCTGTTTGTGCCTTTTCTGCCACTGCATTATATGTTTAGGCTAATGGATAAGTGTATTTTCATGACATTAGAGCTCATGGAAGCCATAAGTCAGTGTTTGGTGATTTGCTAGAAATAAGTTTCAAACTGAATAAAATGAAAATTAGGGTGAGAGTGGGACTTTGAATCTCACATTGTGTCTCTCACTCTGGATAAGTCCCTGGGAATGTTTAATGCAAAATGCATAAGGGACTGATGAGCACTAAATAATCAAATTAATTCTAAAAGCTGAAACCTGCAAATCTAATTTACTGTTGAAGTTTTCACTATTGTTTACAGCTGTATTGTAAAACATATATGGATGTACAACAAGAGAGTCATCTGGCTTTAAATGCAGTTTATTGTTTGGCTCAGGAGTGTAATAAAACTGTCAGCCAAACTCTGCCATTGAACACCAAGTTATCTCCACTTATGACAGGAGCTTGCCAGTGATTTACAATAAAAATTCCTGTAGGGCTAGTAATTATAAAAATACTGAAAGAGGATTTTCACTCTCATTAGCAGTCAGAAATGGGTTGTATATTAGTAGACTACAGTCAAACTACATGTGCTTGAACTGCTCAGAACTGTCCTTTTGCTGTGCATACTGCTTGCCTTACTTTGCCATTCCATCCCATCCCATCCCATCCCATCCCATCCCATCCCATCCCATCCCATCCCATCCCATCCCATCCCACTGTAGTTTTGGTCAGGAGGGTGTGTTGGAAGCTTTAATTATCCATATTTTATCTAGCAGAGGTGAGCCCCCCAGTATTTCTGTCACCTGGCCCAGGCATGCTGCTGTTCCCTATGGAGCTGCAGCTGAAAGGACACCCTGGAGGAGAGGGCGAGGAGAGCCCTGGCTGTGCTGGCAGCATCTCTTCTGGAGCCCTTTGCAGCCCCCCACACTCAAGACAGCCAGCTTTGCACTTGAGCTTACAGGCTCCCTCAGTTACCTGAGAAGTGGGTGATAGGTGTGCCCAAAAGTACAACACCTTTTGTACTTTTGGCAGAGGAAGGAAGAGACTCCAGCCTCCCACATCTCTGTAACCACTGAGCTCAACAAGGGAAGAACAGATGCCGTCCCTGCCAGGTTTGGGAGAAAGGACTGAGGGCTGGTGCTGCTGGAGTGTCAGCCTGCAGGCAAGGATGTGGGTAGTGGGCACTGTGCCTTTGCAGTCCAGAGGAAAACATGAACATAGAGGCAAAGATACATTCCTCTTCTTGGCATTTACTAAAGGCTATTTTACATTGTTGATTTTTCTACACTTGTCCTTTCTTGGAGTCTTTTACAGGAAGCTGTATTCAAGGTTACAGGTTCTCATGGATGTCTGAGCTCTTAACAGCCAGCATTATCGTGGTCTTTGGTGGATCCAGTCCTTGGAAGTGTGAGCCTTGCTTCCAAAGTTGATTAAATTATCAAGTGCCTAAGGGTACCTCAAACCACCAGAAGAAATACTTTTTGCCCTGAGCCCTTAGGAATACCTAAAGCAAATTTTCATCAGGAGATGTAAAAGCTTAGTCCCAGCAAAGGAGGTAACAGGCACTCAAGATATCAGACAAAGGAATCTGAATTTATTTTATTTATTTGTATTTATGATCATTTTGTATATGTCTGACTGCGTCTCAAAATTTTAAAGGCATCATTTCAAAAGATGTCAGTGGTAGAAGTACCAGAATAAACAGTCATTTCTGTTTTCTTGTGTTTCTCAATGGATCCTCAAAATCTCTTCATACTGTTCACTCAGCCTCTGAAAATAAGATTTAAACTTGCCCAAGGAGGAAGCAAATGCCTTCAAAAGAGGCTGAGTCCCGGAAGTGTCATCTGTGATGCATTATTTTTGTAAAGACACGTAATCGAGCTGATGAGGACAGAGAAAGTTTCCATAACAGCAACAGTACTAAAATGAGACTGGAAGAGTTGTCATCATTGTTTGAAATGATGTGTGTTTGAAACAGACACAATCTCTAAAGCAGATCACTATTATTTTCTGCTCTCATTGCAGCACTCGAGGCATTGTGTGACTCACAAAGCCCCTCAACCATCTCTTTCCCTTCAATTTTTCCATCACTGTGGAATTTAAATAGCTTGCTCTTCTCAGACAATAGATTTGTCTTTCTTCCACCAGTACTGTATTTATTATAAATGCCATTTCTGCTTAAACAGAAGGATCTTGTTTGAAAAAGGGCATCAGTCAAATTTTCTGTAGCAGATGTCGTTGAGGAATGGCACTCCCCAGTTTAGTGCTCCCACTGAGACTCCAAACCACATTCCCCCTCTCCCTGGTGGTGGGATAGAGAAGAGGATTGGAGGCACAAAAAATAAAGATGGCAGGTTGAGATAAGAGCAATTTACAGCAATGAGATAAGAAAACAAACAGTAACAGAAACAATATTACTGATAAAAGGTACAAGAAAAGAAACATTATTGTTCACCTTGGAGATCCCCAACAACACACCACAGGTGAATTCAGCCACCTCCCCCGCGACTGCTGCCTCTGCCTTGGGACCAGAGTTATCCCACCCACTCTCTCTGGCTTGGGATCAGTGTCACCCTCCAGCTCTGTCTGCCACGCTTACTCAGCTGCAAAAGCCCCTTCTTCCTGGAACAGACTCCCTCTCCCATCCCTGGCAATGAGATGAGGTGGTGTACAACAACCTCCGAGTCCTGCACATGGCCCTCCAGCTACTGCAAAAATTAATACAAAACTTAACCCTGCCCAGGACACCAGACAAAGTAGAATTTCTGTTCAAGAATCAAACGGACTAAATTTTGTATATTTACATAACAGCCAGACTTATATTGCTTGCATTCAGGGAAAATTCAGTAATTTCAGTAACAAAGGTGTTTAAATTTATTTGCTGTTCATCCATCTATCTATCTATCTATCTATCTATCTATCTATCTATCTATCTATCTATCTATCTATCTATCTATCTATCTATCTTAATTACAAAGGATTTTCTAAGCACAGCAGGATGGCCACAGCCCTTAAGGCTAGCTTTGGCTGCAGGGACGAAGCATTAAATTCAGTGGCAGTCTCATAAAAACCATTCTTCCCAATCTGGAAGTGTTAATCTTACTTGAGACATACTGGTGAGGTGGCTGGGAGCTACTCAATGTTTGTTTGGTTTTTTTTTTAAGTGCTAATTGCATATATTCTCTTGATGTTGTTTCCAGCAAGGAAACAGTTGGAAACCTTTTGTTGAGTTAGGCATTGTTTTGAATGAAAGTCAAGATAGTGTTTCAATATCTCTGTGTTGTCTGAGGCATAGGCATGGAGAAGTAGCAGTGTGCTCTTTACAGCCAGCAGCCTGTGGTTTACGCCCCATAAACTGTAGAACACCCACGTTTCTTTCTGAGGCAAGCCTCAGCAAATTCAGGCTTGCAGGATTTCTTTGTATGATTTGCAGTTCCAACATGCTGAGTCCTGTTTGTGTGTTCAGGCTCATGTGAACTAGGAAGTGTCCAACTGATGTGAAAACAAAACCAATTCATATGGAATCTGATCCAAATGAAGCCAATGCTGGAGCCTCATGACTTCAGCCTTTTGATGGGATGTATCTTCTGTAGTGTGACCAATGATGTTCACCTCCTCTGCGTGCTTGTCTGAATGCATTTCTGTCACTTAAGATGAGTAGGAAAGGTCTTCCAAAGGCAGCCACCTGAGCTGCAAAGGACTGCAAAGTTGATTTTCCTTTTTATATTAATTTTGTGGTGACCAGCATACTCGAGTAACATGCCAGAAGCAACCTGTTAAAACAGGCTCAGGGCACCTGAGCACAGTGCCAGATAGAAAAGCATGACCCTGAAGTCTCCAGGACTGGTAGCAGAATGCTGCCTACACCTAGGACAAACAGAACAGGAGCAGACACTTTCACTGACAAGTGTGAAGGTGCTTGCTCCAGGTTTGCATCATGAACTGAAGCAATAGATGTGTGTGTCAATGTGGAGTAGTGTTTGAAGACGGACTCAACACTACTCCTCCAAGGTGGCTAGTGTAAAAGTTTTGGTGCTTGTGACTAATCCCTTATTTCTTAAATCCTCTATTTGTAAGCATGCTTGTTGGTGAGTGCTTTGAATTCGCTCTGGAGAGGCTGGTATCTGTCCCACCTCCCCCTCCAAAAGCACCAGCACATTGCAGGCCTGTGGTTAAGTTCTGCAATCTGGTCCTGTATGAAATACTCTGCACTTCAGGTTTGTGGTGCAGTAACTTGAGCAATCCTAGCTATGTGCAACTTGTCATAGGGCACTATAAAGTAGGAACACACTTTCCAACAGTTATTAATTTTCTGCTGCAGCATATAAAATATGCTAATCTGCCACTAGATTTCAGTGTTTTCAGGCTCACTGATGCCAATGGGCAATTCTTGAGGGGCAAATTAGATGAGGAAAAGCTTTTTGTCTCCAATAGTAATTCAAAGACATTTTTCACTTTTTATATGCTGCCAGGATACATGGGAACACCTGTTACAGATATCAAATGGAGGAGATTCTCCCAAAACGGAATATTTCTCTTCTGCCTTCCTTGTTTGTCTCTGAACAAAAGCATTCTTTTTGTACTGGCATATCTACTTTTGAAAGATTGATCATATTGCATTGGAGAAGAGATTTGAATGAAACTGTGTATTGATTTGCACCTTGCTGTTTGAATTTAGATTAATTCAACCAAATATGATTAGAAGAGAGGAATTCGTATTTCTGTATAATCTTTGTCAGTTGATTATGAAGCATTAATGTTTGTTGCCTTGCTTCTCTCTGATCTGCAAAGAGAAGGTTAGGAAATATCTTTGGTCTCATCTTTCCTGTTATGATAAATAACTGATCTGTGGTCAGAGCTGTAAAGTTCATAACCTACCCAGAAAAAACTTAGGAACAAACCACGGCTGCTGCAACATTATGTAAAGTGGAAAACCTATTTTCCTGGGGAGAGGTGCTGCTTAGAGATGATTTCACAAAAGAGGAAGTCCTTGCTGTTTATCCTGCTTGATCCAAATGTGCAACATTTCCTGTGGACAGATCTGCAGTAAAATCAAAGGGGGTAGCCATTTTCTGTGGTCTATTGCTTCCTATAGCATACACTTATGAGAAAGGAAGAAAACTACAATTTGTTATACAAGTACCCCTAACCTTTCTTTCCTTATTAATCAATTCTAAAAAAATGATGCATTGGTAAGAACCCCGCAGGGTCCAACTGATAATCTGTTTTTCACATCTCTCTGGCAGAACCACTGTCTATTTTAAGGTGACAGAAAGCAGTTTATATATTTTGAAAGATGGAATTTATCCCTAAGACTTTGGAAACACAGAAGGTAGACAGCTGATGAAATCTGTGCTTGCAAAAGGTCATTATTTAGGTTACAAGGTCAAACACAAAACAGATAGCAAATGCCATTATTACAATTACCTGCACAGTTTTATGTCCCCAGTGTATCTGAATAGAATTACAGTCTTTAATTGCACCCTGTGCAGTTTTTCTGTGATGGCTCATGGGCAAGTCTGGAAAAATGCAGATTTATTGAAAACATCTAAATGGATTTATTGAAATATCTCTATAGAGTTTTTTAAGGAAACCAGCCATGCTCAGTGCAGCAGAGCCACCTTTCTCCTTTGTTTAGGACTGAGGTTGTCATCTGATGAGAAGTTTCTTGAAAAAGTCTATGTGTGTGCACCCACAGCCATGCACAGGGAATGCAGTTCTTCCCATTTTCATAAGCACTGAGGCAACTATTCCTCCTGGACTCTGCAGTCTGGTGACTGGCACCCCTTAAACACTGAAATGATTGATGAAATCAGTTGCCAGCTGGAGTTGTGGGTGGGTAATGCAGGAGACAGAAGCAGAATTCCTGGATTCCACTTGTGTCTGACTCAGTGTGTGATCTTCAACAGCAAGTGTAAGTCAAATCAGGGCATGCTCTGGTCTGTCATGGAAGGCAGTTGTGGGATTAATGAGTGTTTGTCAAACCTAGTTTAGTCAATGGTGCAAAACACAGGCACAAGTAACTATTGGGTGTTGGGTCCCATTTTACCAGGAACAGGCTGACAGAATTAATGAGGGTGCTGCAGTGCAAGGCAATGCTGCTATTAGTCTACAGAGAATATTTGTTCCTTCTCAGTACAGGGCTTATGATAACGTTTTTTGCCCTCCCTTTCATTTAATTGGCCACTTCTATCCATAATTGCCAGAAACTCTTCATTAAACTCATGTACCATTTCAACTGCATCCCTCAGAGTTCAACTGTTCCTGCACTGGGTCTGTACCCCTGCTCCACATCTCACACAGCAGAGGGTGGACCCAAATAATCTTAGGACAGAAATATATGCAGATGCACCAGCTTCTTTTCACTAGTTCAAACACTTTTGGGACAGGTCAGATTTACTTTTCGTGCTCTGAGGAGCTTATAGGACTTGAAGCACATCTCTGCCATTTCCTGGGGCATCAGACTGGCTGCCGCTGTGAGGAACAATGGGGCAATCAAGGCAGGCACAGTGGGGCTCGCTAATTAGCCTGGAAGAGTTCCTGCTGCATGCAGTTGATGCGATTCCCTCAGAGGCAGCAGACAAGCAGAGCAGCCCAGCACAGGGAGCTGCCTCAGAGCTCCTCCATCAATGCTCCTGCAGCAGCCAGGGGAAGGTAGCAGTGCTGGATTTTGTCCTCGGATACTCAACAATTCCAAGGAGGAAAAATAGAAGAAAATGTTCTTTCTTGGATACTGGTACTAGGAAGAGTCTGGAAGACAGAATTTAGTAATGAAATGAGCATGCAGACTGCCCCATAGTTGGCTTGTGTGCATCCTTGGTTCCTAAAGTTTAGGTGCCAACCTCCTGCCCAGAAATCAATATTGTCTTTCTGAAAATATCAAAACGCTGGAAGCAAGTATCTCAAATCTGAGACAACCTACAAGTGGTTATGTTTTGCAAATTATCAAAGAAAAAAGTATTTTTGAAAAAAATTACTTGAAATTGAGTATTGAAAAAGGAGTGACATTTAGATATTGATTCTTTATATTTTTAAACATTTTTTTCCCACTTGGTAAAATGTTTTCAAGTGAAAGCAGGAACATTTAATTCCCAAGAAGTTAGTATGGATGTCTTGAAACATTAAGACTTTGAAATATGTTAGAAGTCATCAAAAATTCTGAAAAGTGTTTTTGTAGTTAAAATTAGTCCATCACTTAGCCTGGTATTCCTATGAATCACAGTAAAACTGAGTTGTTTCTATATACTCTGTTTCTCTGCCTTTCTCCCTCACTGTTTTTGTTGAAAAGTTGTTCATCATGATATTTTGTTACCTATTTTACAGCAGCTTACTCATCAGTTGGAAGTTAGTCAGAGATTAGGAAACATCGTGAAGTTATCAAAAAACTAGCATGTTAGAAGGAAATCAGTTAATCTTTAGCCTCACAGGATAGAAAGAGGAAATGTAATTGCAAAACTGAACTGTGTTTTACAGTCATTTTCACTTAGAAAGCCCTTCAGATAATTCTATAATTAGCATGGGACATGTAACGGAGGGAAAAAATACCTGACACGAGAGGAACTTGGTGAATGTTTTCATTCATAAGTGGAATTTAGCTGCCATGGCAGAGCAATCTCCTGAAACAAAACCTCCTTTGAGTAACAAGCCATAGTTTACAATACAGTAGAGCAGCAGACACCTGGGCTTGGCTGAGTGTGTGGCTCAACAGCTGCTTGTGCTCATCGCTCAGTAGCACATGTGGTGGTCAGGAGAAGACTCCAGACACCAAAGAGTGAGCAAGACCCATTCCAGTCAGGCAACTGACTGTATTTTCCTGATTCTCAAAATACCTTTCAGCACAATAACTTCTTCAGCCAGATCAGTGAAATAAAATCAACTCGGTTTATCACACATGTTGATGTTTATATAGTACCTGTCATCACTCACTTAAATGGGTAAGAATATGGATAGAGATTAATTCCTGCTCTGTAATTTGTCTTGAAATATAAACAGTATTTTTGACTACTAAATCCTGAAGTGTGACAGTTTGTAAAAGATCTACCTAAATCTTAATAATGGTTACTGGTTCTTAGTTCAAGATTGATTTTCTCCAGCATTATTTATACAATGAACAGTGTTTCAGTGATTTCATCTCTGCTGGGGAAATTCAATTAAGATTTCAAGTGTTCAAAATCCAGGTTCTAATGCTGAACTGTGTAAAGAAAGGATCATAAAAGAAAATATTAGTTCATGTACTTTAGCAAGGTAAGAAAAGCCCACTGGATTTCTTCTGTCAATGAAGAACAGTTCTACAAAAATTGCCTGCCTGTGGTTTTTGAGTAGCAATCTGCTGTTCAGTTAAAGCATTGGGGGATAATTTCTGTCTTTGTAGAAAATGTATTTTTTACTGGGGGAAAGAGAGGAAGACAAAATCTATAAATGGAAAGTAATGATTTTGTTCTGACGGATGATAAAAATGATTTTCAGTATTACAATTCATAATATGAACTTGGGATAAAGGATGTGCTTTTATGAGTTGGATTTGAGTTCAACTGAGCAGCTCTGGGATGGGAACACTTAGTAGTACCACGATGAGCAGTAAAGGATACACAGAGTTGTATCATTCCAATGCAGGGGCCCATATTTCCACATCCTGATGCCTTAATGAGGGTTTCTTATCCCTAGGCTATGAAAAATGTGTATAAATGCCCAGTCCAGGTCCAGATTGTCACCCTAAAGTCACACATCTGGGATTCAGAGCTGCAAATGTAATCAGGCAGTCACAGAACTAGAGCCACCCTTTTGAGCCATGTCTGGAAAATGCCTCTGTTTTCCATCTCCTGGAGGAGACAGAAAAATGTTGGTGGGAAAAGTTTTCAAGACTAGTTTCCAGCTTCTGCAGTCAGCTGTGTCTTCTAATCCTACCCATAAATGGGATGAATTTTTTCTTTCCTCTTTTCTTATTAGAGTCTAGTTCTGTCTCTCATCCTCTTTTGACCAGAACTTTCCTTTGATTTCTAACCCAGATATATTAATGGATATTTTATACCTGTTTTTCCTTAGCCCTCTTTTAGTTTCAGCAGCTCTTGCAGTATCTCCCCCTCAGAGTACTTACAGAGAGCTATACCTTTGGTTTAGCTGGGGAAGGAAAAGAAAAAGACCCAAGTATACTGGGAAAAGAGAATATAATACAAAATCAGGCAGTTTTCTCCTCCTTACCACTGAACTTCAGCCATTTTATGAAGTGCAGCTCTGCCAGCTGCACCATCCCCTGTTCTCCAGCAGTGGTGGGATCCAGGCTGGCTGAGGATGTGATATTTCCTGCTTGTGAAACATTCCAGTGCAAGGAGGGGGCACTCTCAAATAGGCTCCTCTTTAATGAGTTGTAGCAATAAATTCCAATCAGCAAATGCCATCCGCATACCACTGTGGCCACACTGGCTGTGTGAGGATGCCAGAGCTATCAGTGGAAAGGCAGTGCTGTCTGCTGCTGCTTCAGCCTTCCAGAGCTGCCCAGCCAGCACATCCCCTCGTTCAAACACTGATGAGGCGTGCTTCAAACAGAAACCAGATGTTGTGTGTTCATTGTATAATTGCACAGCTAAAAAGAGGTTACAAAGTGGCCAGATAGCAACAAGCAGTAACTGCAGGAAGGTATTCTGTCAGATCTTGGCAGACCAGGTTGGATGTGCCATGGATTTAGACACTTAGGAGAGGTTAACCCTCATTTTGACTCACTTGTAAATCTTTTGAGTGATCTGTAGGGTTTTCCCCTCCAAGATGTGACCTGTCTCTCCAGGCTGGCTGCAGAGCCCCATGCCTGCTCACCGCTCTGAGCACATGAACATGCCACACAAATGCTGCCAAGTTTCCTGGTCACGTCCAACCTCTGTATTTATTCATGTGTGTGTTCAACGGGCCGAATTTTGCAAGCAAATGGTTGCAGAGCTTATATAAGATCTTCATTTGGATGTGTATGACTGTGTAGCCAAAATAATGCCTTGTCACCACTAGCAGTAATGGTGACACTGCTGGCAGTATCATTGCTAATCTAATGTTACTGGGTAAAGTGGATTTTTGATTGCAAGATTTTCGTTCTCCCAAAGATTAGAATTTCAAGAACAGAAATAGTTATTCATCATTTGACATTCAGCCAGACCAGCTGAAGTTGCACTAAAGAAATAAATCCAGCTAACACTAAGCAGGGGTACTTTGTAAACATAGTCAGATAACTCAAAACCTTTACCAGTCCCAAAGTGCAGATAATTTATGATTCAACACCTCCTTCTATCACCACAGGACCCAGGGAAGAAGATCAGGGGATAAAACATATTTCTTGTTTGAAACAGTCTAGAATAATTCTCTCTGCTAATGATGTTCTGATGTTTGTTACCCATCCAGATAATTGCATTAAATCTTTGCTTGAACTTGTTGACAAAGTTGCTTCAATATCTTCCTGTAATCCTGACTGGACAAAGTCAGGGCTTTTGCCAGTGAATGGTGATTGTTCACTGCTAGTAGTTAACTGTTTAATTCTTAGGGTTTCCCACCCTCAAGGTATAAACTCAGTACAACTGCTAAATTTAAAGGTTAGAATTGCCAGAATTATCAGGGAAGTGTCAGCAGATTGATTTCCTTTAAATTTATCTTGGTAGGGGAGACTGGCAGCTAATAAGATTATGATTGTTCCAAAAAACAATTACATATTGAACATGCTGCCAGTTGCTATAAATCCTGGAAGTTTTCAAGAGATGGCTCCATTACTAGCCCTGTTTTTGTGGAAAAATGAGAACCACAACATTGGCATTAGGAAAATCCTGCAAACTGATAAAAGTGAGCTTTTGTTTGGAGGCAGAGTATCGTTTTGGTTCTCACCTCCTGAAACTGAAAGGGACCCTGTGTGGCTTTACCCAGAGGAAGCTCAAGCCCAGCCTTGTTTATTAAATATTTGAGCTACAATGTTATCTCTTCTGAAGAATCAGGTTCCACGCTGGCATGATTCACCACAGATGGAGCCAAAGGGCTTGCTGCTGGCCTGACTGGGCGTGACTCTGGCTCTGATGACACAGGTAGGGAGGGAATCTGCCTCCCAGAGTTTCACATCCATGAGGACACAACGTGGATAAACACATCTTGATTCCAGTGCAGTCTCAGCTGCCAGCAGCAGCTCTGGCAGCAGACCCGAACCTCCTGGGTGCCCCATGGGCACAGAGAGGAGGGGATGAGCAAAGGGCAGAGACCAGCTTTGGGTCTCACGTGTCACTCCCTGCCTCACTTCTCTGCTGTCAATAAGCCCTTCTTCCTGCCTGGGGTAGTTGCAGAAAAGCTTTCTAGAAAGCTATTTTGAGGGATATTCAATAATAGTAATTAGAGAAAGACCAATTGCACTCCAAGACCACTTGAACTGCATTTCCAATCCCTCAACATGCCTGGAATGTAACTGTCTTGGAAGCTGAAAAGCTGTGAAAAGTCTGCATTTTCCCATTGCATCACATATGTACGGTATTGATTTGGTGGAGCATGTCCTCCCACAGGTAAAAATTGTCTTTTGCTTCATGTGTGTAAGAATGCCCAGAATACAACAAAATGATAAACAATAAATATTCTAACTAGCTGGTCAAAAATGTCAGAAAAAATCTAAAATAACAGAATAGTTAAAATTCCTGGCCCCTCTGGGGTGACCTTATGCTTTTGTATGCTGGAAGGGCCTATATCACTCACTTTTTGTTGTGTCTCTCAGGGTAACCTGGTTTTCTAATAAATTAGTTCCAGATTAGAGAAAAATCCTGCCTTCACTGAATTGGACGGGAATTTTGGTACACACAGAATCTTATCCCCAGATTTTCAAACATGAGTAGATGAAAATTTGGCTCTTAACTCTCCCTTGGGATTCTTGAATTAGTGATTCAACTTCCAAAAGCACTGACAACCACTGATTTCAATAGGAGCTGCTGGAGCTCTGTGAAAAAAGGTTGTTGAATTCCAACACTAAATATGGATGGTGGAATCTTAAAATTAGTCTCCCATTTTTGAAAATCTTGGCCCAAACCTTTATTAATACCACACTACCATGTGTCCTGTATCTATTAGAAAAGACAACATCATTCAGATCCACATCTGCTGTATTCTGTACACTTGGGAAACAAAGAAGGTCTTTCAATCAGATTTAGATGAAAAACTCTCTCTGATGTAATAACTGACACTTAGGGATAGTCCATAACTTTCTATCAAATAATATGCCATTAGTTAATATATTCCCAAAGAGCACATAGGACAAGTGGTATGTGTATATAATGTTCCCAAACAGCTCTGGTAATCTGAGCAATTTCAGCAATTTCCAATTTTAGAGGAAGTAACTAATCCCAGGTTACCTATAGTCATTCTTACTGACAGTATTGTAGGTTTGAAACATTTTCTGCTATGCCAGTATCACAGACTAGTTGTACAATTACAAATGTATCTGTCTCTTCTGTATTTATATTATTAATACTGGGAGTTCTCAAAAGTATATTACTTAGGGCAGTCTCTGCCTCCATCAAAAAAAAAAAGAAAAAATTAAAGAGGGTTATTGAAATCCATATGAAGTCAGATCTCCTCTGATACAATTTCATCAGAGGTAACCAGCAAAACAGAGTTGACTCTGATCTGAATTTGAATGGGAAACCTCTTGGTGTAATGAACACACTGAGGGAAGTGGTATTACTAGTTCTGTAGGTGGCTTGAGTCAATAGACTCACATTGCTTTTATATTGCTTTGGCCTGTCAAGAGCATTGCCTTTGTTTTCAATAAAAATTCTATGGGACATTTTGCAGAAGAATTAGTCCAGATGTTTTAGCTGGATTTCAATTTGGCTATCCTCTGCTTATCTCTCTAGAAACAGCTAGAGTTAGGGTTGCAAAATATTTTCCATTACAATCCTTGCTTTTAGCAGGCTTCTAATTTCCTAAACTGACTAATTTTGTTTGTTGAAATTTCTTGAGTTCGGCTTCTGCTGTGCAGTGGGGTACAACACTCAGTGCTATGGTTGGGCAAGATCCCTTCAGCCACTTCTGTGTATGGGAGAAGAACTTTTTACACATTCCTCAGCACAAATTGAACCATGAATATGAATTGTTGTGAACAGAGCTCTGGTAAAAATCTTCCTCCCCACAAGACAGCTGAAGTGTGAAGTTTAAAACCTGGCACAAACAAGGCAATTGTGGATAAATAATGATTAGCACCAGATCTCTCTACCTCTCATTTTATATTTGCACGAGCAGCAGCCCTGTGAATATCACAGGCCCTGTTGGTAATACAAGGTGCTTCTGAATGCAACAGTACTGTTAGATTCTGGCTCTGGCCAAAGGAGACAGAAGCTTCTTGAAGCTTCTTGCTGCCTTGGAAGTATGTCCTCCTAATAGTAATACTGCAAAGTAGTACCAGGACTCTGTCTCCCACATCCCTAGGAACCAAGAGACAGGGTAGTGAGAAGGAAACCACACAAAAGCCTTTTTGCATTGCTACATCAGCTTTCTGCATTTTATTACTGCAGGCAGGGTCTGCCTCCTCATCTGCTTCTCGTCAAGGCTGAACCCTGTGGTACCTTTGTATGTTTGGGCCGTTTAAGGCTACCATAATAAAAACAATAATAAATAACAAATAAGCAACTGGAGTCCAGAGCTGTAGGAAGGATTCCTTCCAGATCCTAATGGAGTGACTGATAAAGTCCCAGTGGAACAGCAGAGGCAGACATGTCTGCAGGACTCTGGCATGGACAAGCTGAAGCACATCATGGTGCTCAGCAGCAGTGGCTCAGAGCAGGATCAGAGCAGGATCAGAGCAGGATCAGAGCAGGATCAGAGCAGGATCAGAGCAGGATCAGAGCCAGCTGCCAACCCCATTGTGTGCCCCCACCCCCTAATTTTAGCTTTGGCCTGTACATTTAGAGAGATTGTATCTCCTTCTGCTTTCTTTCATAAGACCTGAACTTCTTCCATTTTCTACCTTGTGCCTGGCTTGCAGGAAACTCTCAGTGCTGCTGAGGGCATTCCTTTCTATATGCCTCAGTAGGTCCTACATATTTATGGCACTTAATTGTGGCATGATGCAGAGAGGAAGCATTTACAGGGCATTGAATTTCCCTGCTGCTGAGTGGTGAATTGTATTTCAGAGTAGTGTGGCACTGTTTGAAGATGACTGTGACAACAGCCTTTGCATTGAGATGTTGGATTTGTTTGCCTTTTGGAAACAGAAATCACTTCAGCTCAAAGGTTGCTTTCACCAAAATTGTAGCAGAAAGCACCCAAGCATAGTCCAGTCCTTGCCCTAATTCTGTGTTATTCTGTCAAGCTGTGCTAGCCACAGCTACAAGTGACCCAAATGAAGAAAGACCTGAAGGGTTACTTGACTGATTTTTCCCTTGCTGCTCAACAGTGTGTAGTCTCTAAATTTGAAAGATTTGACAGGTTGAAAAGCTGAAAACCAGAGGCTGCACCTTTAATGCCAGTTTAGAAATGTGTCTGGTTACCCCAGTCTGGGAAGCTAATTCACAGAGAGCTGAAAGTATCTGGCAAAGAAACACATTTTGCCTTGGGCATCATTTGGGGAAGGAAAAAAAGTAATATTTCCAGTTTTTTAATCAATCTTTGGCAGCTGCCTAGCACTGCCTTACAGGATTACTATGATTATAGACTACAGCATGCACTGCAAGTGAAGACTTTTGGATACCTGCTCAGTGCCTGGCTGATATGTGGCTGGTGAGGATGAGCACTGTGCTGAGCTCAGGAAGAAGTGAGTGCCACATTTGCCTCCCAGATTTTTCAGCTATAAAAGACAGATATGTTCACAACCAGTATTAATGTAGTAATGTGCTATCCATTACATGACAGTGTCTTTTAGATCCTGTTACCCAATTTCTACTTGGTTATAGCAAGAGTGAATAAAGTAGATGAGGGATTTTTAATATACCCAGATAAAAATAGACATGGCCTATGGTTTTTCAATTTCTTCCTACTTTAGCAAGACTGGTTCTTTATTTCAGCTTTTTCCATTTTGTAAGTATTTTACTACTGGCTTTCTACTGATAAGTGTATTCATGTATTTGAAGATAATTCTGTTGGGATTCTGTTGCTTATGAACAATTTCACACACACATTAAAAATTTATTATTTAGTACTGTACACAGATTATCTTATTTTATGATTCCTGAGAAGCCAAAAGCAGGACCTCTGCACTCAACCATTAGCTTTCAAAAGGATCTTAATCTTGACACAAACCAAGATAGTTTGTATGTTCTGGCTGTACAATGCTTGTAAAGGACTCTGGGAGGTTGGGCAGGCATTCTCACAGGGTTTTGAACTGATTCCCTGTTGAAAAGAGATTGGGCACCCAGACCCCATCAATATCCTGACCAGTGTCCTATTAACACACCTTCAAGGAACAGTTCACATCAATAAAGGGCTCATTTTTCTGCTGCCCACACCAGCATCTCCCAGAGAATTCCAAGGAGAACTTGTGAAAGGGAAGAGGCAAGAGAGTAAGATGTATCTGACATGAAAAACCAGAAAAAGTTATGAAACACAGCTAGGGCCTCTGAAAGGCTTCCTCAACAAGAAATGCAAAAGCAGCTCAGTGCAATAGTGTAATCATAACAGTTGATTGGCCCTAAGCCACAGGTCCACGCTGTTGCAATGTGCATTTTCTGCTGTTGAGACATGCCATGATAGGAAACTCTGACATAGCCACCAAGTAACAGCAGCAGACCCATATCAGGGTCCTTCCTATTTTAGAATGTGGGGCAAAAATGGATGAGAAAAGAACTGGGAAACAGAATTGCTATAAACTGCAGAGCAGGGTCCCAGGGTGAGGAGTATCATGCTTAGCAGAAGAGATATTCCTTGCTGAAAAGAATAATAATGGGATATGAGTAAGATTTGCTTCAGAGACACACAGAGTGTCCACAAGGCACTGCAGGCAAAGCACACATTCATGTGCCACATGCCCAATTCATCATTATTTCAAAGCCATTTCACCATTGTTTCCCATTGAAATAGGCTTAGAAGAGAATTATGCATGGCATATTCATTCTTAAAATGACCTGGGGAAAGAAGAGCATTGACACATTAAAGTGAAAATATAAGGAGTGCAATGAACTCTAGGTAACTATGGCTTCTTCTTGCAATTCCTAAGCCCAGCACCTGTAGAAAGAGTGTCAGATCTGGTTTGTTTTTGTTTTTTTTTTCTGGAAGGATGATTGCTAAAGTTAGTATACCACTGAGACAGGCAACATTTCACCTTTTGAGCACCCACTCTGCTTGCATGAATTAGCACTCAGAAATTATGTCCTGCTATTTGTGAGCTGTAGTACCATGTGTGGGTGATTGCACCCAGCCTTTGACAAAAATGTCAGAAGGTTTCAAAAAGTGCCATTCATTTCTAGCTTGGCACACTTTTATTGCTTTTCATGAAGGAGATCAGTTAAATACCATTAGCCCATATCAGAAAAGATGCAAGAGCTCAAATTTGCAGCCTAGACTTAGCCTGACTTCCATTTTGTGGTCACCCCAAATCTGGGTCCAAAAGCTTTGCAGCTAAAATGGAGATTAGTGTCAGTAAAGTTGCTGTAAAGATGCAGAAGTAAATAATCTCATATCTAGAACAAAGGACTGAAGCACATTTAGGAACAATGTCTCTGAATGCCTTCTACATATGTGGTGAACATGGGGCTACAAAACTGTTACTCTGGCCTGGTTTTGGAGCAATTGATTTACTTAAGCATTATGACACTTATTTGTGCAAGGCAGATCTCTTTTAAGGCATGCAATGTTTTCAAAAGCTTTTGAACTGCTGAAATTTCTCAATTAAATAAGAGAGATGCTCAACCTTTATTTTCCACCACTACATAGATGTATCTTAATATGGAGATTAATTAATGCTGAAATTAATCACCAAGTGCTTTGTGTTTTCTTGAACCTTGTCTGGACTTTAAAAACTTAATGGGGAAATTAAGGCCACTCAAGCCATCCCCTTTTCTAAAATGGAGAAATAAATACTAAGGGAGATTGAAGTTGAGTCACAATTTATTAAAGAGGCTCACAAGAAACACAGCAACAGTAATAAATGACT
>JANPWX010000160.1:1007638-1023350 GCA_024734555.1 Trochalopteron elliotii | reverse complement strand
CTCCTTCCAGCCTGGCAACAGTGGAAAAATGGCCAGAACAAAACCTGGGGAGCTTGCTGGGCCCAGAAACTCTTCAGCCAAGCTGCTGTGGCAAGGGGCAGTGGGTGCTTCTCTTTCTCTTTCTCCCTCTCTCTCTCATCACCCACACGTGGCTGGGCCCCAGCAGGCTTTGGCTGGGCTGGCATTGTCCTGGTGCTCCATTTCCCGTGGCAACCTCCCCACAGGAGCTGTTTTTTTCCAGGCTGGGACTCCATGGGGCTGGAAAAATGACGAGCTGGGGACCTGCAGTGATGGTGTTGCCATCTGGGCAGCCCATACCTCCCCCCAGCACCAGGCCAGAGAAGACTGGCCACCCTTCCTCTTCCCCCTGCTGCCTTAAAAAGACAGTCCTCTAAAGGTGATGTAGGGGACTGTAGAACACACAGTTTTGGAGTCCCTCACATAATATTATGCTCTGCCTCCTATCCCTGTAACTAGGACAACCTGCATGTACTACATGTTGATCATCAGATGGGAAGCGCTCTACTTTGTTTCTCACCAATACTTTGTACTCAGTTTTTATTGTCTGTGATAAAAGCTCAACCTCATTATTATCCCGGGATTTGGGTGACAGTGGAGAATGCATCACAGCAAAGCTAAAGCCTAGCTGAGAGCAATTTTACTATTAGAGGCACAATTACTGTCCATTACAAATTCCAGGAATGAGCACAAACATAACTTTAATAGGTGACTATGTTGCAGCAGCATGCAGAGAAAAATGGCATCCCTCCCTCAGCACAGAAGAACAAAGAAATAAATAAAAGACTTTTGGTTGCATGCTCTGTATTGAACTCAGGCAGTCCTGAAGGCATTTGGCTCTTCAGTGAAAAGCAGCCTGCCTCTTCTGTCTGTTGCTGTTTCACTTGATTTAGTAGACTATTTCAGGCTCCTGTCCTGCCTAGTTAGGCACCTGTACAGAATGCAGTTAGCTCCAGTCAGTCTGCCTGGGATCTCTGGTTCCTGTTCTCCACAGAAGTGCTGGTGTCCCAGGGTTGTGTCTGACTCCTTGCATCCACTCTTCTGGGCCCAGAGAAAGGATGGGTGCTTGTGGGAACACTTGGACACTCCCAGACCCAGAGTATAACTGGAGCTGAAAGGGATTTTTTTTTTCTGTTTAAATAGCAGCAACTGAAGCCTAACTGAAGTTGTTTGCATTTACTTTCTTTTCACAGTTCAATTATTACTGGTTTAAAGAAAGGGTTATTTTTTTTTTCAATAGAAATGAGACTTGGACCAAGGGGCCATCTCAGGAAAGCATTTCCTTATCCCAATAGTTCTAAAGTAAATTTCTGATTTTAAACAACTGCCCAAATTCCCTTGACTCTCCATCTCCTAAGAGTTGTTTAGGCAAGTGAATGAAGCAGGTCAGAAACAAATATGAAGCTGAAAAAAAAAAATCAATCAATTTACATTGCCTATAACCAGAGAACAGCACAAAATCTGAGGAAGAGGTAAGTGCTGAAACTCAAACTGATCTTTTTTTTTTTTTCCCTCAGCAAAACTATTTAATTTAAATAATCTCAAAGTTCCATTTTGGATAAAAATTGCACACACAATACTGTTCCTGTTCTTTTATGAATATCTCTTTATATCACACTCATATGCATGAAGAGGTACTAAAAGGAAGGCTCTTGAAGAGTGGAGACCAGTGAAGGCTCTTGAAGTCTCTAATACCTAACTTGGCACGGGCTCTCATTTTCTTGCAACTTCAGTAATTCGTCCAGCTATTGCAAGAAAAGGGAAGCTGTGTGTACAGGTTCTAGACAACGTAATCTCCATGCCCACATTTTGTAACTTTTAAATTAATTTCTTTTCTTGAAGTAACAATATTAATGTAATTTGTTGCAGAGATTTAATCATATATGACACTTTAGCTACCCAGACATTTGTATTTGAATAACTGTATAAGGTTACTCATGAGAGCAGGATCTCCAAATAGAACTGACTGGTTTTCTTTCCCAGATGTCTGTTCAGCTGTCCCTGAGTTCCCCTTAGTTTGGCAGTGTGTTGAGTTTATAGCATTATGACCATATGAAATACAAAAGCTTTTCTGAAGGAATAATGGAGAAATTGTCTTCAGTGCCTTCTTTTCCAATAGAGGATCAGCAGCTCTAATATTTTTTGCACTCAGGCATTGTGCCTGTGGGTGACCCTGGGCAGAGTTTGAGTGGACGAGCTCAGGGGAGTGGTGTGCTGGGGCATGGCACGGGCACGAGTGCTGAGTGCTTCACACAGTTATGCCCCATCCAGGTGGTACCACAGACCTCTGGCCTTAGAAGTCCAGTCTGTGGCCACTAAATACATTTCAGAAGCAGAATAAGAGCAGGGAGTTGATGGTTGAAACTCCTTACCACTGCCACTGATTTAAGCATGGTTCTGGCAAATTACCTGTTACTCCATTTGTAAAAAAGGAGTAACTACAGCCAAACGTTATTGTGAGCTCAGCTGAGCTATGGTGATGTACTAACATTAAAGAACATTGTCTATAATGCAGTGAAGAAAACAGTGCAAGTGCCTGGGGTCATTGCAATAGGCTTTCTTTGGGTAAATGATAAATGACATAAAGACATAAGTGGTGAGTTTTGATTTGTTTTTTATTTAAAGTACACCCATTCAATGAATTTTGCATGAATGCGTTGCAGGCACTCTGCCTGTTGTCAGCATTTACATATTTACATCTGTAAATGTGAATGTCTAAGGCATAGTTCAGTGGTGTTAGTTCTTATTTTACTTCATGGGAAAAAGAAACAGAACAAGGAGTTAAGTGGCTTTTTTTTTTTTTCTAATTCTGTGTCAATAATCCAACTAGCTTAAATGTATATTTATTCTATGCTGAAAATGCAAACTATTCACAATGCTATGAGAGCTATGAAAAACACAGGGCTTGGAAAACTGGCAGTTTTTGTGGTTTTGGGGTTTTGAGTAAAGTTTCACAACCAATCAGCCCAGAATAATGTCCGGTAAAGGCATTTCTGCTTGTTAGTCTATTTATTTATTTACTTTGGCATTGTGAGGCAAGGCAAGACACATTTGGAGGAAGGTCAGTGAAAATACTCCAGATCTGCCCAAGGGGCTGATGCTGGAAAGTGCTGAGGTCCTGCTGCAGTTGAGGAGGTGCTCAGCACCCCTCCAAGTCCGTGGTCAGTCAGGAGGGGGCTGGAACACAACCTGCCTGCTCGGGCAGTGTGGGCACTCACAGCCTTCCCAAGGAATTCGCACAGAAAGCAAAATCAATGTCGGGTCCATTTGACTTGGGTTTGGTGGCCACTGCATTCTGTGTGTCTCTTTCTCTGCTGGTGGCCCTGATCTCATCTGCATCACTGGAGACCTACCCTCTGCTTGATGCTGTGTGTTTTCCAGCAGCCTTTCCCATCGAGGCACCCCGCCTGCCCCCGTGGGCAGCATGAACTATTAACTGGGCACTGGCAGAGACTTTGAAGACAGTGGATGCAGTCTGTGGTTCCTGTCCCCGCTCCCCAGAATGTGCTAACATGCCATAGAGTATTTTGCTGGTGGGTTTATATCCTGGGGGTATTAGGATGACTCGAGTTCAGGAGAGGAGATCTCCCAGGGGCAGTGTGTTTGCCCAACGGTTTGTTCAACTCATTCTGGGGATTTCCAGTGGGAAAGGCTCCCCTTGCTCAGCTGTCACTGCGTGTACTGCCCAAGGGGGGATGGAGGATGGCTCCAAAAGGGCTGGGAACACAGCCGGTCCTGGGGCTCAGTTAGTTGTCCCTCTCGTTGTCACCCTGCCTTGCTGACGGTGGTGCCGAAGCCCCGGTGCCGCAGGAGCCGGGCTGTGCTGCCAGCAGGGCCGAGCCCGGGTGACCCACACGGGGCTGTGCCCTGCACCGGGGCCGGCAGCCCTGTGGGCAAGGTCCAAATCAGGGCTGCTCCCCTCCGCGGCTTTTGTTTGTGTCCTTGAGTGTGACAGATGGGGCAAACGTTCACCGCCAGGAGGCCTCTGGAGAGGAATAAAGTTCAGAGAAGCAAGGGCTGCTTCCCCCAGTCCTGCAGCAGTCCCCCAGCCCTGCCCCACGGGCAGGGTCTCCTCAGCCTCCCTGCAGCCACAGACCCAGAGAGCACCACAGGCCAAGGAAGATTTGGCATTTTGTTGTGACCGCCACCAGCCTTGCCAGCAGGCCTTGTGGCACACCGGGGCACCGAGGGGACACACACACGGTCAGAGGTACCGAGCACCAGCAGCAGCCCGGCTCTGGAAGATCCCAGAGGAGAATCGGCGGCGATTTCCTGAGAGCGCTGCCACCTTGTGTCTGTCCACCCTGTGCTGGGGCAGGGTCACGGCCTGGCAGGGACCAGCACAGCTGCTACCTGTGAAATCAAGAGATCTTGAGAATTTCTTGAGAAACCAAGAGATCACTGCATGGCCGGAGGTTGCTGTGGGACACTGCTGGCTGTCCCCTCCACTGGCATCTCCCTCATGAGAGCGGCCTGCCTGTGCAGCACTGTCCACAACATCCCTCACACGGGACAGCGGTGACAGAGCACGGCACAGGCTGCACGTCCAGACAGCCAAAGGAGCCTGGAATGCCATCAGCAGTCCCATCCAGTAGCTGATGGCTCTGTGCAGCATGGGAAGAGAGACTAGAGTGTTTGGTTTTCTTCTTTAACCTGAAAGGCCAATTCTACTTCTCCCCATTCTTTCCTGGGTGCCCAAACAGATTGTTCAGAGCTGCACG
The DNA here is from genome assembly GCA_024734555.1 of Trochalopteron elliotii. Classification (NCBI taxonomy): domain Eukaryota; kingdom Metazoa; phylum Chordata; class Aves; order Passeriformes; family Leiothrichidae; genus Trochalopteron; species Trochalopteron elliotii. The sequence continues at coordinate 1,018,611 of JANPWX010000160.1, read as the reverse complement.
CTCCCATCAGGCACATTCTGCACTACATTAGTTTAATGGCACTGTCACTATGAATGGCAAACTTTCTCAGCTCCCCCCCTGTGCTGGTGAAACATGGCAGCATAAGGAACATCTGTTCTCTTACCCTTTGCTGGAAATGGGAAACATCATATTGCATTTTTGTTATTAGCCTTATTTGGATGCCAGTGGTTTTGTTTCTAAACACATCAAGGCAGCTGAATAACCTTAATTGAGTACTACAGAAAAAAAATGGTTTCATGCAAATGTGGCTGCCAGCATAATTATTAGGACAATACTGAACTTCTATTCCTGAGATCGGTTCCAATTCCTTGGTTTTTATATTGCTCCCTTGCTGCTGAATTTCATTATAAACATCTCCACGAAAACTGTTCTATAGTTAGGCAGTAAACAAGTTAAGTCCTTAATTTTTGACATTAAAAGCCAAACAAACCTAATAATTACAAATGTGAATTTGAGCCTTTATTTATACACAAAATAATTTCTCAATTTTCACTAGGAATAACAACCACAGGTAAAACTCTGCCTTTTATGACTTAAAACTGGCTCCAAGATTTTTAGTGCAATTTCATTAAAGAAAGCAGATTTTTGCAGCTCCTATGGAAGATGACAGTATGTATAAATAGAATCAATTTAATAATTCCCAGATTTAATTATGATGGATTCATTGTTATTGCATGATCAACCACAGCACACAATGGCAATTAAGCAGAGTGCATATATACAACTCTCTAGTCCACCCATTATATAGAATCATTTCATTATTAAGCCTGAGGGCAAGTCAGAGAACAAGACTACAGTAAGAGTATAAAAAGTGACAGAATCTGCTCCAATAACTTTGCTGGTGTCATTCTGTGCTGCAAGATACACACATCCTTCATGATCTGCACACCTTTAAAGTGGCCTTCATAAAAATATTACACTTTTATCATATCTCCTTTAGCAGCTTACTAGAGCATTCCAAGAAACTGCTAGCCAGGTGTGGCATGCTCTATTTTTGGTAGATTTACCTAGGTTTGGAGATGTCTTTGGTGAAACCTGAGCATCAGGCTTCTGGTGTGAATGATGGGGAGGCTTTTTATCCTGATGATTTAATTAGGGTTTATTTTCTTTTAGACTTACAGCAGAATTCAAGTCTGTTTTGGAGTCACACATCAAGTATGTTTGGTATAATTCCTAGAAAAGATGTGCTCATTGTCACAGAACAATTGTACATAGAGTCACACTGGTAACAGTTTCTCTTTAAGAAAGGCAGACGGTAAAACCAGTAATCCTGGCCAGGTCAGGATTGTGTTGTATCAGCAGAACTTTTGTGGGGAAGCTTGCACAGCACGTGCCTGCCCTGTCTGGCTCAGTCCATCGTCTTCACAACTAATAACATTTACTCCAAATTTAAAGAGGCGCAAAGTTCAGCAAGCCAGATTTAGTCTGGAGGTGTCTTTACTAAAGCCAGTGAAGCTTGTAAACTTGGCCTGATATTTGGTGTTGGAGGAGTGAGTATAAGAACAATTCTTCAAGTGTTTGTTTTCTTTTTTACAGTCACTGAATGAGGCAATTTGCAGCAAAATGTTGCATGCAACTGCTCTCAAAGGATAAGTCACAAAGGATGCTGGACTTGGGTTTTGGTTTAATTCATACTAGAAGGTTCCTCTAGGTCTGTGCTCATTTCTGTGTGCCCCAATACCTCCTCTCTGAGAAACAGACTCCATGGATACTCTAACTAATCTGGTCATTTGAAGCTGGAAATCTGTACTGATGGTACCCCATGATAGTGGGGGGTATATACATATTTGCTTTGTAAAAGTCCCTAAAGCTTTATCCACTGGTATTGTTGCACATAGTGCAATAGTGTAGTGTAATTATCAGCTAATCAATTAAATTCATGTCTGGACCCTAATGCAGACTTGTCTATGCTTCTACTAATTTAAAAAATGGCCAAATTGCCCGTGATTTTTTGTATGAGCTGATATTAGCCAGTTGCATATGCTACAGCCAAACACTGAGAATGAAGAACAAGTGCCACCCTGACCAGGGACGACTGTTGTGGCAGAATTTGTTCAGTGCTTTTCTTGGCCTATTTTATGCTATTTTAACAAATCTGCATTAGTAAGTTTACAGTGGTTTGTAGGTTGAGTACAGTGTGTGCTATTATATTTGTGGTTTGCTATTAGTAAACAGTCCTGAATGCACTATTGGCAGAGCCTGAGTAGACCTTCCATGCAATTCAGCATGAAATGTTTCCCATCATCACCTTTGGAGCTCTGATGTGGAGAACACAGAACCAAGTCCTCTTGGAGCTAGAGTCTGTGGCCACCTGTTTTATTAATCAAAGAGGGAAAATTCAATGCAAGCAGGGCACTACAGTGTCCTGAGATGCCAAATTGTTGAATAATCCAATTTTTAAAGCTTTCCAAGGAGATTTCTGTCTTGGGGAATGTATCTGAGACCCTCCCCTCTCCTCTGACCAAGCCAGTTCCTCAGAGTTTGCCTGGGCTGTGACTTGTCCTTCCATGCCAGCGTCACCACTTGCTGTATGTGACACTTGGGGTGCCTTTGACTTCCCCAGGCCAGGCAGGGATGTTGGGAGCCTCACAGAGTATGCTGGTGCCACTTGGTCCCTTCTCCTTTGCAGCCCGGGGCAGGGGTGCCATGCTGGATGCCCCAGGAAGGGCAGCTGGCACTGCCAGCACAAGCTGCTCTATTGCAGAGGGGGGAGAGAACAGGAAATGAGTGGTGACTAACAGTCCACATTCTTTGCTTTTGAGGCAGCAGAGTCACACACAGCCCCTCACTCAGGACAAGCTACTCAGGCACAGGCTAGTCCTTGGTAAAATTCATTGCATCTGGTGCTGCTCATTTCCTTTCAGTTTTTATCTAGTCTTTCTGTGTTTCCTGTCAGCACCTAAAGCCATTCAGGACAGCACAGGGACTGCTGCTCACTGTGTGTTTGCTGTGCAGAGAGCAGTGGGAGCTAGTGATCCAGCTAGCATGTGCTTGGGTGCTCCTGCCTGTACTTCTCCATGTTCTTGCTCTTGCAGTGGGTGAAGTGCAAAGGATGAGGAGCTGGGGCACGGAGGGACCTCAGTGAAGTCTGTTAAATGGATCCTGTGTTTCTGCTGGAAAAGACTAAGGGAAACAAACAGCAAAGACCAGAAAGCTGTGCATAAAATGTGGATTCTATTTTTTCTTCTCATGTGTCTCTCTCTTTGACTGTCTTTTATTTGTACTGATATAACCACCCACTTGAATATTTCCTGCATTTCTCAGGTCTGTGAACTTCTGTTTTTATTGGGTGAGCTTGTTTGCCAGGCAGGTTTTCCTCAAACTCTCCTGGTGCCAGTAATTAAGGGATTATTTTAATTACCTCACTGGTGCAGATATTGAGTATTAGCACTTAGGCTGAATGTGCCCACTTTGATTTCTCTACAGTGACGCTAGGTAGGCTGTGCTTGAGCTCTGCTCTAAATGAGCACAGTGCCATTAATGACAGAGCTTTTACAATGGGCACTTTTGTGCTTAAGACGCTTTTTATACCTTAATCCAACCTGATGCAAGCTATGGATGCAAATGCATTACAGGTGCAATTTACTTCGTGGCATTAACAGAACTTAGAAACTGATTGGGACTGCCCTGTGAAGGGTTTAATGAGCTGTGTGTCAGATCCTTGGAGCTGGCTGAGCTCCTCTGGCTGCAAGTCAGTGTCTAATGCTTTCATTTCCCTGTCCTGTGCCTGGCACTAGCCTTAATGCTTTGCTCCTCCCAGGCATGAGGGCTTTACACTGGCCTTCAGGGATCATAAGGAATTGAAAAATATTGTAGACTCTTTGTGGATCCCCTTCCTCCATGTACCTGCAGCAGGGATGCTGTGGCATGCTGCTGGACAGCCACTGTGCCATGGTCCAGGTGCAAGGGCAGCCACAGCCAAGGCACACACATCTGCCACCCCAAGTGGATACAGCACAGCAGCAAATGTGTTCCTGCCAGTCCTGAGCCTCACCTCCAGCTCTGCTGGAACTTCTGCTCTTGTGGTTCAGCACATGCCTGCCTTTCCAGGCCTGTTCTCAGTGACTGCTGTGCCTTGCCACATCTGGCCCTTTCATGTTTGGCCTGAAATGGCCTTTCCCCTAATGGCAACTTTTCCACTGCACACAGGCTCCTAAGTTGATGATAACATTATGTTTCCCTGTAAGCTGTGCATGTTAAGCTGTGTCTTGTTTCTAGTCTTATTTCATCTGCAATTAAACTGGTGATGAAACCATGCAGAAACCATCCTGAATACCCTTGTGCTGTGGTCAATACAAAGTTCTAACATTCATGAGAGTGAAGTTTGATCCTCAAGTTCCCTTGCAGATCATTATGTTTTATTCTGTGCTTCGCCCTGCTCCCTTTCTAAACCAGCTGAAGAAGCATTTATGCTGTAGGACAGACTGTCCCTCATCTGCACCATGAGAGAGCCCATGCTCTGAGTGCCTGCTCCTCCTTCACAAATGACCAGCCTGAAGCAGTGACAATGCCCACAGAGAAATAATCTCTACCATTTCTACAGCCTTTAATTTTTGTTTGTCCTGCTGCCATAGAGGTTGTATATTATGTATGCCATCCTTGCTTGCTTCCTGTTCCTGGCCAGCTGTGGATTGATGATAGCATCTTCAAGTTGTTGGACTTCCTCTTCTTGTCTTTAATCTTTTGGTTTCAAAATGGCCCCCCACATTTACAGTTACCAACCACAGCAGGCAGATAGCAGCAGCTGGTAGCCAACCAGACAACACTGAGTACATTTTAAAAACAAAAAGAGATCTGTTCTTTAGGTTATGTAAGAGGATCTAGTGCTAAGATTTAGTGAAACAGAGTAATTTCTGAAATGTCTGGCAGTTAATATATTAAATATGCTAATTCTTGACATTTTCCAAATTCATGTTGGTCCAATTTGACTCACCTGTACTTGTAGAAACAGTGATAGCCAATAACACACTTATGCTACATACTGTATAAACTCAAAATGCAGCAACTGAAAGAGAATTTTATACTCCATGAACTTACTTGACTTGCAACAGACTCCTTCCTATCATGCCCTGCATTCCTCCTGCTATTACTAAAGACTGCTGTTCAGGAAAGCAACACATTTTCTGTAGTTAACACCTGTGCTCACAGCCAGGCTACAGCAAACCTAATGTAACCATCCAGTTCTTCAGAAGCAAAGCCACGGGTTATTTTGCTTCCTCTTCCTTTCCTTCTTCATTAAAATCTAGTTTCACAGGGCACAGGGCCTGACTGAGCTGAAGAGCAGATGTTTTGAAAAAAGTCCTGGCTATAAGCTGCTTTTTGTCTTTTTCTGCTTGGCCTTGTTTAAAGATTGAGAGGGAAATGTACCTTATTGTACATTATTCTGAGATGTATGAAAACTAAGAACAAATCAGGAAATGCAGATTTTCCTCAGTCAAATGCTATATTGGCATGCAGCCAATGTACAACTTCCACAACTGAAGCATCCACACGTGTCAGGATTAGGAAGATGAGACAAATTCATTAGTTTACTGCTAGTATGCACTAGTAATTTCTAACTGCTTTTTAAACTTATTTTTATGCTACAATCATGCAATTCTGCTAATGAAGTTATAATTCTGTATTGTTAGCATCAGAGTCTAAACCTGGGCTGGCAGTAGCAAGTCTTGCTTCTGAGGTTTCTTCAACCATGACCTATTGGTGTATCTTCAAGACACTGCAAGTTCTTGTTTTCCTCATTCCAGTCACAGTCACAGATGGCTACATTTCAATATAAAACTTAAGTGGTTTACTGTAAAAGTTTTATCTAAGGCTATTATTATTTACTCACTCTTTCATTGTGAGGGAAGTTGTATTTATCATACAGGAATCGTGGCCACAACCAGGAGATCTATATTCAGTTTATGATGTTTTACCTTAGGCCTCAACACTGCAGTGTTTCAGGTCCTTGGGCTAAAGCCAGTTGGGCATGATGAGTATCATGAACTGGTAGAGGGTTTATGTCCTCTAATCTGCTATCTGCCCTTATCTCTTGCTTCATTTATAAAGTGGGGCTGTGTCATAAATGTTCCTTTATCAGCTTGTTTTTAGAGTTCTTTGCGTAGCTTTGGACCCAACCATCTTCTCTTGAAACCCACCTACGTTCTAGGCTTGACCCAAAATCAAGGACATCAGAACAAATCAGGCCAAACTCTCTCAGGGTCTGGGGAGAGGCTGGGAAAGGTTGTGCTGTGCAAGTCTGAGGGGCCAAAATACCCTCAGATTGCTCCAGAACTAACTGGCTCTGTGGCTGTACCTCCTGCCCCAGTGTGTTTGCAGCACAACCAGGATCCCAGGCTGATATGGGATTGATCCTGTCCTCCTCTCATCTCTCTCCTCTTTTTTGACTCCAAGAGCCAGGATGCAGATCTTACACCCTACATCAACTTATGTGTCAGTAGGTGCCCTTGTCTAATGCTGTCTTCTGACAAAATAGATCCTGCACCCATTTCAGCTGCTTTTGTAGAGCAGCCCACCCAGCAGGGAAGGCTCTCAGCAAGGTCAGTGTGTGTGGTGAGGCCACACCACTCACCTGGAGTGAGGTTGGCCACTCCAGTGTGGTGGCACCCATGTCCCCATCAGGCCTCTACCACTGGGGCATCTATGCTTAGGCCTCTTGTGGTGTCTGATGTGCAGAGCTGGAGAATTCTGAGCATGAGGACAATAACTCAGGAGGCAAGAGGGCAGTGCCTGAGCTGCTGGCCCTGCAGTGGCTGTGAGAAAATCATTGTGGTGTTGTTAGCACAGGTAGCACAGCCACTGTCTCATCTGTCTAGCCTTTGGTAGCAAACACCATGCATGTTACACAGTCATTTCATCTCCTGCCTTTACAGAATCCCCTGACTGTCCAGGAGGCACCTCAGCTGCCTGCCAGAGGTGGCCAGCAGCTGCCTCTGAGTACAGCTGGGTTATGTTTTTTGAAGGGTTAGCTCCTCTCCACACCCCCAGTGTCAGGACAGGGAGACGCCAACCACAAGAGAAGGAGACAGTGGACAAAGAGCTGAGCCTTGTCTCATTGGGCTGATAAATGCACTCCCTCTGCCCCCACCTGCTCTCTGTGACCTGCTGATGCAGAAATCAAATAGTCATTGGTGACAACCCATGTTGGCCTGAAAGCCACAGATTAGCTTCTGAGAAAACCTGATGTAACTTTTGATTCTCATTCCCAAGTCTGGAGGGAAGACACCCCCTCACACGCCTCCTCCCTCCCCCTGGTTAAAGGATTTCAATTTCCACTTAGTAGGAGATGGTGGTGGTGGATGTGATGCACGTGCTTGAATGGATATGTTTAATGTGAGCCAGGGAAGAGCTGTTCTCCTCTCCAGGATGCTTCATCCTCATTTTCCCACTGAGACTGTGCATATGCACAGCACTGACTTTTCAGAAAAGCTGAACCAATGGGAGCTGCAAAATTTCAGCTTGTGTTGCAGCCCATATGTACTCTGATTTGTGGTAAAGAAAGAGAGAATATCCCTTTTATGATGTAAGCAATATATTCTCAAGTGCTGGTTATGTTATGTTATGTTATGTTATGTTATGTTATGTTATGTTATGTTATGTTATGTTATGTTATGTTATGTTATGTTATGTTATATGTTCTCAAAAGCTGGATACTGATTTTTGCCAAACTGGTTTAAGTCCAGCCTTTTTCTACTGGCTTTGGAGAAGGCAGTCTGGATTTGTCCCATTGATTTAATTTCTAAGCAATCATGTCTTCACACTTCCAAAGTAATTACATTTAATCTCATCAGTATGAACAAAGTATGCAAGCAATGTAGAAACACTAAGAAATGGGGGAAGTCTACCTTGAAAGTGCAGCAAGACCTGCCCTTGCCAGCCCAGGACATATACATTAGTTTCTTTTCCAACTCATTTAACCTTGGCCAGTGACTTCTTTTGCCTCAATTTGCTTCAGTTCCAAAAATGTATCCAGTTCCTCTCTTCATGCATGACTAAGGCTCTCTTCTATTGCTGACTCTGTCAACTGAGTAGTATCCCAGACCCTTCTCATTGTGTAATTCTGCCTCAGTTTAAATATATTATTCCCCTTTTGCTTTCAAATGAATTATCTCAGAAACAGCACTGGAACCATGATGTCCCTTTAGCTTTCTGCTTTCTGTGTGCCTTTCCTAGCCAAGTTCTCAGTGCTAATTTAGATCTCCCTTACACTCCCCACTGTCCCATGTACAGCTGCTGCTGGAGTCCATGAGACACACAGGCAGGAGGGGAGGAGAGATCCAGTTGCTCTCTCACATGAATAGCTCAGAGCTCAATTTAGTGGTGCCAACACTGAGAGAAGCTGCAGAGATGCCTTCAGCTCAGCCTCAGGGGAGGTTCCTGCTGGGGATGTGAGGCACCCAAGAGCTCCCGAAGCTGATACACCTGCTGTGTTTGACATTTGGAACCAAAATGTGCCACTGCTGTTATGTTTGTCCTTTGGTGGCAGCTGGAACTCAGGAGTGTCCAAAGTACATTTGATGGAACAGCAAGAGGATGAGCAAAAGTGTCCATGACCAAAGGGGCTCCTGAGAGAGCTGCTGGCATTGGCTGGGTAATGACAGCTAGTCTGGTCTAGGGGTGTCCATATTCACTATTAAGCTCTTAAAAGGGCTAGTTCTAATTAAAGCAGACAGATTGTTGGAAATGAAACCCATGGGCTGTGTGGAGTGGTGTTACCTCCATCAGGAGATTACCTGTATCATGCTGAGTCTCAGGTCTGCTGTGAGCAGGACACAATGAGCTGTATGTCCATGAGGGGCAGAGCAATTCACTCCTTCTGCTGTTCATTCCTGCATAGGAAGTGTAAGAACACACTATGATTAGTGCTAATCTGTTTTAAATGGACCTTAGGGGCTCAGTGCACATATTCCAGCACAGTGGGCTGTACCAATCACACAGCATTATGTAGCATGCAATTATGCAGATGTCTAGTGTTTCCATAATGTATTTCTGCTTCAGAACAAATTGTATAAATCTCTGGGTTTCTTGCAAAAGTGTCCATCTTTGCTATCACTGCCAGCTCACCAGGCTGTTTTGTCATCTGCTCAAAGCTTGTTAGGGCTTTGGAGTGCTGTGCAGAAAAATCTCTGGGTGAGATGTGTGATGTGAGTTACAGTCCTGACAACTATCAGAGGGTGCATGCTGAGGTGTAGCATTAATATTTATTTGGGAACAGATGTCCTGGCCATTAGCCAGGGCATAACCTTGTGTTAGATGTTGGGGAAAAAAGTCCTGCCCCTAAGAACTCAGTCCCTATATAGCAAGTATGAAAAATATTTAATATTTTAAATACAGTCAAAAGAATAGGTAGAATAAAAGTGTGGGTGGAAATAACTTATTTTCCCTGAACTGAAGAAAACATTTCCAAACAAAGGCTAATGTATATATTGACTTTAAATGGGGTTTAAGAATCCTTTTCTATCCCAGCATTTTTACACTGAAAACCTTAGCTATAAAATAACCTTATTTTCCTTATAAACTGATAAAGATGTTAAGTAAGAATTCTTAAACCATTTTCCTGCTCTGTAGAGTCATGGGAATGTAGCAACAACATCTTTAAAAATCTTCTTTCCTCTTCCTGGCAAGATTTTTAATTCCAGTAGGGAATGACAACATCTCCTTCTGCTTTGTTAGTGTCATGCATGCATGTGCCTGCTGTTATTTGCAGGACAACGACTTCACACCAGACCCAAATGGGCAACAACAGGCAAAGCCAAAATGAGACTCTGTTTATGTTAATAACAGCTTTCCTCTGTGCTTTGTGTGCTCCTTCTAGGGCAGAAGCTAATTCCAGTTTTGGACCAGTTTTCAGCTGGTCATCTGCTTGGATGGCTTGAGATGTCATGGTGTGCTGCAGGGTTAAAATATGTACAGATCCTCCCAATGCCATTTGCAGAGGTGAACAGCAGCTGACTTGGCAGAGGTTTGACACTCCAGAAGTCCTGCAGTGGCTCCTGTGCCACGTCTTGGCAATGAGCACCCAAGAGTTAAGCTACACATTTTTGTCCATCCTCTCTGTTCTTTGTGTGTGCAGCAAGATGAAGCTTGCCTGACTATTTGCTGTTCTAAATGAAGATATCTCCTGGCAGGGCACCACTCAGGAGCTCACAAGAGCACTGCTTGGAATGATGCACATTTACCAGCTGGGAGAAGCCTGAGGCTGTTGGGCATTCAGACACGCTCCCTGCAGATATGTGCACATGGTCTCTGCACCTTGATGTCAGCACAGGGAAATGTGGAGAGCTCTGCCCAGAGTGTACCATTTCTACAAGCAATGGAATTCAACCTTCAAAATCAGAGGCCAGGCAAGGAATTTACTCTATATAATGAATATCTGTGAAGCATGTGGATGGGGAAAAAGTTGCCCAGGGCCCATGAGTCTCAATCCTTCACTCTGGTTACTGGTGAGGAAAGAGTAAGAAAAACCATATGACTTTCTGTGACCTACTTCCTTCCACAAGAAAGGAGTGGTGAGAGGAAAAAAAGCCTTTCTTTGATTCACAGATTAGTTCATCAAGAAAGAAAGGAAGAAAGGAAGAAAGAAAAAGAAAGAGAAAGAAGGAGAGAGAAAGAAAGAAAGAGAGAAAGAGAGAAAGAGAGAAAGAGAGGAAGAGAGGAAGAGAGAGAAAGAAAAAGAGAAACAAAGAAAGATAGAAAGAAACAAAGAAAGAGAAGGATAAAAGAAAGAGAGAAAGACAAAGAGAGAAAGAAAGGAAAAGAAAGAGAAAGAAAGAGAAAGACGAAGAGATAGAGAGAGAAAGAGAGAGAAAGAAAGAGAGAGAGAGAGAGAGAAAGAGAGAAAGAGAAAGAGAGAAAGAGAGAAAGAGAGAAAGAAAGAAAGAAAGAAAGAAAGAGAGAAAGAGAGAAAGAGAGAAAGAAAGAGAGAAAGAGAGAAAGAGAGAAAGAGAGAAAGA
>JANPWX010000160.1:953044-1007538 GCA_024734555.1 Trochalopteron elliotii | reverse complement strand
AAGCTTGTGGTCCTACTGAGGAAGCCCCTGGCATTTTTTACCCCACACCGAAGAACTGTGGGCTCTGCATGTCAACATTGATGACAATCTAACAGGAAACATAGAGAGCAGAGGCTTGACTCATCACCATGGATGCAAGAGCAGTTCTTTGAACCCACAGCACTCATGGGAGCATCTTTCTTGGAGAGATGATTCACCACTGAGGAAGTCCAGGATGAAGTATGGACACCACCTTCCCAAAAGGGACAGCTGTGACCTCTCACATGAACTCCTCCCCTGACTGAAAGCAGTCAGAAGCACTGAAAATGACTTGCTGCTTCTGGGAATGAGCCTCATGGTGCAGATCTCAGGGACGTGTCTCCTCACTGTCAATTCTGACTTACTAAAGCTGAGCCACTACATGTAATGTCCCCCCATAATGGGGTCTTTGTCAAAAAGGGCTTGCAGACACTTTTAGAGGTCTTTCTCAGGAGCCACAAAGATTGCATGGGGATTTCTGGAAAGACCTACGGCTTTTGTCTTTTTCACACTGCAGAAATCTGGTGTATGTTTCATCCACCTAGTCCAGGAGTGTCACACATTGTGTGGTCCAACCTTGATTACACACGCTGACAGCACCAAAAAATTGGTCCACTTCTAATCAACAGTTCTGCTACAAATAAGCCCAACATTTCAGGGGAGATTCTGATAATCCACTGAAATTTGGGGGCACCACAGGTAAACCTCAAAAAAGGGCACCAGCCCTAGACAAAGAACTGCAAAAGTGAAGGGTTGGAAAGAAACTGTGTGGGTGAGGAAATATGGGACAATATGTGTTCCATGGAACCAAAACGTTTTGAGGGTTTGTAGCAACTTTCAAGTGATAGAGAGTCCCAGTGGGTGACTTTGAGCTTTAGGCTCTTCTTCATGAGTTGTGGTGAAGTTTGAAGGATGGAGAAGAAAGGAGGAGCGTGGATGACTAAAACACAGATGAATTATATAGAAGGGCATACATCCAGCATGAAGACAATGAAGAGCATCTGAAGGGCAGATAAATAAGAGACCAGAAAGAGTAAGTCTTGAGAAAGCATAAGCATTAGAGAAAGCACAAGGACTGTTGAAGGATGTGACCCAGGGCTCTAAGTACATCAAAACATCCTTGGCTCCAAAATTTTCTGTTCTGGAGATGGTGGCTGGGAGAGCACTCAGGGGAAATATTGTATGTGCTTACCCTGTGTTCATACTTTTCCCCAGGCATTCTGCTTTTGCCCACTGTTGGAGACAGGAGCTAGATGGACCTTTGGCCTGGCCCAGTGTGGCTGCTCTTCTGTTCTTGTGTTCTGATATTGTGAAAGAGTTGGAGCCCTTGTGGTAAGGCCTGGCGTTCTTTAGCACAAGCTGCAGGACAAACCAGCCTTATCATGGTGCCGTTGCTGAGTCAGACACAAAGGGATCTTGCTGGCATTCAGCATTGCTTTGCACACAGCATGCTGAACAGATGGTGAAGGAAAGACTCTGTATTTCCCAAAAACAACTGGGCTCTTCACCAAGATGACTCTTATGTAGGTACAGCAAATTTCTGTCTCCTGCAGCCAGGCTGCTCCAGCTGCAGGCTATGGAAGGGTGGCAGCAGCTGCTTTCTGTCTAACAGAATGTGTTTTGGTTTAGTATCCAGGGTGTTGTATTGCTGGGACTACCTGGAGAGCCTCTCTGGGGCATTCCCCTCACCTCTGTCCCACTGCACCCCAGCAGTTGCCTACAATGTGCTTGTGAGGCTGCTTTTGCTCTCTGAGGGAATGAAGGTGTTGGCAGGTTTTTTGTCTTTGCTTGCATCTCACCAGCTGGTGACAGGGGAACTTTCTAAGCCTCTCTACTGGATGTTTTGGCTGCCTTGCTCCTCCTCCACTTCTTTGGCTCAGTAGTCCCAATTCTCTTGTGGTTGTAATTATGTCCATGATCAGTGCCATCCTGTCTTGTCTATCAGGGTTGACATTACCAGGAGGGGTCTCCTTTTTTCCAAGATACTTTTTTAAAAAAATAAGTATCTCCCAAGGACCTGAATCTCCTGAGAGCTGCACTCACCTTTTTCCTTTTTCCTTTTTCCTTTTTCCTTTTTCCTTTTTCCTTTTTCCTTTTTCCTTTTTCCTTTTCCTCATCTGTTCATTCCCACAGTGAGAATGGCAATATCTTTTTTTTTGCACAGTGTTTTTTTTCCCCCCAATATTTTATCATTTATCATATTTATCAGGTAGGAAGAGGGGAGGAATCTGTAGGTAGTGAAAAGGGGAATTTGCTTCCAGAATGAATGAGAGGAAGATCAGAGTTCCAGAGCAACGTTTATACACACATACAGTAATTTCTTGCTCAGTGGATGCATATGTATGAACTACATATGTTAACAATACATTTTTTCTAAGGTCAGTGTTGTTCTCTGCAAAGCCCAGACCCCACTTAGGGGAGAAACAAGCCTTGCCAATAAATGGATTCAATTTAAAAGAAACTAGGTGGAAATAATGATGAGGAAATGAGAAAAATAAGCTTTTGATGAAATAATTAATGACCAGTTGTGACACAATCTCACAGCAGTAATCCAAGGCTCAGGGAGATCAGAGGAGACAATTTACTGCCAGACAATGCTTACTATGCAAAGCCAAGTAGCCTCCTGTTTGCAATTTAAAATCATACCCATATACATGAACTGCAGTTGGTGGTGGCTTGTTTGTTTTAAACTCTCTCCTAACAAAGCAACAGCATTCCCTTCACGTTGCATCTGAAAGGGGAGCAGATCAGTGGGTTCAGAGCAGTTATGCTGCATTTAAGACAGGTCCAGCTCTAAGGCAGCTAAAGCCAGGAAATGAGTGTTTCAACATGGCTAAATTATTTTACTGCCATCAAACTGAACAGAGCTCTGCTGCTCACAGATCTGGTCCAAAAGACTCAAACTAGTAGTTCTTAGCTGGGGGTGTCTGGGCTAGGAAGGTCTTCTGAAGAGTCTGCAAAAGGTGCAAGGAAAAGCAAGCCTTTTGTCAGCAGGCTTGCATTTGCTGTCACCAAGTCCTCACCCCCAACAGAGGGGTTGGCAACGTTTTTATGAACCCACAAGTGGACAAAGAAGAAAAGAACTTGGCACAAAATATTTTTTGCAGAAGGCTGAATTCTGCCCTCAGAGATTGTGTTCCCTATACCAGCCATGCTGGGCTGTGGGTGGCAGTGGGTTGGTTCAGCTGGGCAGGAGCTTTTGAAGAAAATCTTGCTGTTGTCCCCACTCACCCAAATCTGCTTCCATGGCAGCGTGGTCTTAGCAGTGCAAACTGGATTGCTCTGCCCAAAAGCACTCCAGGAGTGCACCAGATGGGCTGGTGGGGGTGTTCAATCTGCATAGCCAAGCTGCAGATAGTCCCAAACCACCAAAATCACTGCAACAGAGACACAAGAATGGCCACACCATGTATTTCACAGCACAATCTGCTTCTTTGCACGACATTACCTGTCATTCCAGAAGAGCCACTGCCAGCATTCTTCACTCAGCTCCTGAGACAAAGGCTGGGGAGGTGCAGAGCCATCATCTCCCTGCTCAGCCCGGGGGTTTGCTCCTGTCACTGGGCTGCTCTGCACATCTGCCATCCCAAGAAGATTAGTGGAGGAAGGCATGTTAGGAGACAGTCCACTCCTAATCACTTCCAGAGGTCCTGTTTCCAACTTGGTCAAGACACTGCTGAGTCATTTTCATGCAGAAAGAGTTATGGCTGTGTTTAAAACCTCCTTATTGCCCTTCAGTAATCCAGAGCTCAATCTTGCCTTTTTAATGTTGCTCTTCTAAAGGGCAGATTTATATGTAAAACACTTTACACTTTGGTTTCCTCTTAAATAATAACTAACGTTGTTCTTATGAGTGCTTTATGACATTAGCTAACTAGACCTGACAACACCCTGGTTTTACATATGTACAGCAGAAAGCTTGGATGAGATTCTTGAGTCTGGTGTTTTCAATTCTCATGATTTTATTGTGAGTCTAGGGTGGGCTTTTTCTTCAAGTCTCAGCTTCTGGAAGCACACAATCACATGACTTTCTTACTTTTCTTTTTTAAACAATAAATTTCTAATTCTTCCAGTTGCAGGGGAAAGCCTGAAAATGTGATCCTAATGCATTACAGGGCTCAGAAACCAGATGCCAAATGAGAAGCCAAACCGTGTTGCCATTTTTAAATATCCAAAGCTTTAAGGTAGTCTGGGTATGCTCTAGGTCTTCACCCATGTTTTCTGAGTGTGGAAGGGCTCAGCAGAAAGTAAAGCTTCACATTTCATGGACACAAAGGCAAATGAAACTTTCAGGGGTGCTAATATTCTCCATCTCCCCTCTCTTGCCTACTTGTTTCTGATTTTCATCCTGCATGTGCTTTACTTTCCATGTTGTGAGTAGTCACATTCCTCACAGTGGTAAATAAAAACACACAAATTTTTTGTTGGAACAGAGCAGATTTTAAAACAAAATTTTACATACAAGTGATGTCAAGGTTTTAAACTCTTCCATCTGTTATTATATGCTTGTAGAGAGCACTTTGCATCAGGCTGGGGGATGCACTTCATGGTTCTCAAGGCTACTGTAACACAACAACCATCACTGCTACTGATGCTTCCACTACCAATAAAATAGATTTGTTAGGTAGGCTGTCTGATTGTGTTTATCTTCTTAAAAAGTTGCAAGAAAGCCTGCATTTAGCTTTTCTTGTGCTATGGCACTATAAACCAGCTTTTTCTATGTTGTAAAAGGAGCTGAACGACAACAAAAAAAGAGTGATATACTGATTTTATGTCATAGATTTTATGTTTCCTTTACTTCATTATTGGTTTTATACTGAACCATTTGATTTTTCCCATTATTTCCTGCTGACACAGTTGCAGAGACTGTAGGTAGCTGAGCTGACTTTGGGGCAGCAATTTCGATTTCTCTCACTGGTTTTCATACCTGTGTAATGCTTGCTGCTCTGCATGGGAATCTAATGCTATTTTAAGTACTCCACACATGTATTTCTTCTTCAGCTATTAGAAAATCTCTGTTAGACTTGGAGGCCAGTCCCAAAGAAAATATTTCCTAGCCTGGTAATCTTAATGATACAAGATTGTCTTGATATTTGTTATAAACCATCATTCCTTCATTTTCTCCCAGGGCTTCCACACAAATATTTCTGTGACTCCACAAACAAATCCCTTGTTTCTCCAAGTTGGACAGTTGCCTCCCTCTCATCTCTGCTCAGCTGAACAATATTTTCTTCTCCTTGAAGCATTTTAATCATGCTTGCTGCTTTTTAAGCCATTGTCCCTGTTTGCCCACGTTTGCATGCTGAGTAGAAAAAACATTTCTCAGGTAGAATCAAAAGAAGCAAGAAGCAGTGGTTCCCATCCTGTGGTGCCCAGTGACTGTTAGCACACCTCCACATGTCAGACTGCCAGCAGAAGCCACAAAGGAGCTCCCTGTGCCAGCCACATGGAGCTCTGCCACCCTCACCCTATTGAAAGAGCTGGTGGGAGAGTCAATTGCCTGCTTCAAAATGACCACAAATTTATTTAGACAGGTTTTGTTTAGGAATCTAAGAATTCCTGTATTGCAATCTTCCTAGGACCAGTTCTCTGCCCACTGCCCTGACTTATCTGCAGAAGTAAGGCTGTTTTAATTTTGCAAATGTCCTCTATTTTTGTTTCAGTTTGGAGTGTTTAAAGCCAGACAACCCTAGTTTGTGTTTACTCTTGTTAAAGGCAGTCTATTCTACAGGCACAGCAGAACAAAACCAAGATAGAATGCCATTCACTTGAGAGTTGGACTTGATGATTTTTGTGGGTCCCTTCCAACTCAGAATATTCTGTATATTGCAATTTTACACTGAGGAAAGTGCCCAAGACTCCAGTTGATGAATTTGCTAGTATCAAACAAGTGAAATACTATCAAACACGAGACAACCGTGTTGGGAAGGTCCTTCCCAGCAAGGAGCCAACTCCCTGCTAGACCCTTTCCTCTCATTTCCAGCTGTAAGAGCTCCCCTTCCAAAGGGAAAGAGTTGCTGCTGAGCTGAGCTGCACATGGTGGTGGTGTGACAAGGTGCCTTGGCAATGCTTTTGCAAAATCAGCATCCAAGTAGGAAGCAGGCTAACACATTTCTTGGACAATACAAGGCATGGAGCAAGGATTTTTATGGGGATTGTTTAACTATGCTAAGGGGTATAAGATGGAAGGGCAGTCCAGCAAAGGAGATGGTTTATCCATGCAAGGTCAACAGCCAACTCAGTAGGATCATAGGAAATGTCTTACTGAACTGAGGAATGGAAAAGAGACACAGTTGTGATTCAGCTGGCTGTTCTCTCTGTCATTCCTTGATAGATTTACCATGCAGTTTTGGTTTGGTTTCCCCTCTCCAGCCCTTTAGAGAGTGATGCCTTTCATGATGATTTAACACACACCTTACAATATAGCAACTCGAGATAGTGGATTGAAAGATTCGTGTTGCTGATTCTGCAACAAACGCATCAAGTGCCAAATGTGCTTTCAATAACTTCCTGCATCAAGCTGAGCTGGTTGGTCAAATGCATCTTCAAAAAACCCCTCAGTCATACCTGGGCCTGATTTGATCTCCTGTCTTTCATTCCCAGCTATTTACTGCGG
Source organism: Trochalopteron elliotii (assembly GCA_024734555.1). Classification (NCBI taxonomy): domain Eukaryota; kingdom Metazoa; phylum Chordata; class Aves; order Passeriformes; family Leiothrichidae; genus Trochalopteron; species Trochalopteron elliotii. Next base: position 1,000,904 of record JANPWX010000160.1, on the reverse strand, counting down.
AGGCAGTTTCTCTCCACTTACAGCTTTACTCCTCTACCAATTATTGAAGCTGCTTAAATAAGCTGCACTCCAGTATTTGGACATTGACCTGTGTTTTACTTGTTTGTTTAGTGAAACTGCCACATAACTGACCCAGCAGAGTCAAGAGTTACAAACAAACTTTGACTGCAGAGTGTGTGTTTGGTTCAGCTTTCACCTTGACACAAAGCCTCTGCTTTCTGGAGGATCAGACACTCTCTGCAGTGCCTTGGCAGTGCACACCAGCTTCTCTTCAGTAAAGCACAACCAGAAAAAGGCAGCAAAAAGTCCTGTGGCATGCAAGGGCGGTTTGTTGTTGTTTTGGTTTTGGTTTGTTTTTATTTTAAAGCATGAGTGGTTAACTTACAAGGTGTTTATGTTAATGTGCTTCAGTATTAGGTTGTTCCATACCTACATGGTGTATAAAGCTGCTGTGAACAGATTGGTCTGTGATCTCATTTATGTCACCATAAATCCAAAGTGACTCACTTGAAAACAAAACTTACAGTAAATCTCCGTTAATGTTCCTAATAATTATGTTTTCCTATGGTAGGTTTCTGTTCCTTGCACATGAAAATGCAAGTAGTTTGGGGTTTTTTTGAGGCAAAATTATTTCCTAAGGCCGTAAATATTTAAATTCTTCTTAACATTGTAGTATACAAATTCTGTTCTATTGAGTATTTTGGTCTGAACAAACAAGACTTACATGAAAATGTAATATAAAGCTCTTAATTAAACTCTTAAAAGGGGTCCAACTAAAGTTGACTAAGAAAACAGTTATGGTATCAGTTCTAAGGTTTATTGCAAATAAGTGACAACTGTAAGTGCCTGGTTAATATCCATGCCAGGAAATGACCACCATCAATTTTACAAAGTTAGCAATGCCTTTCAGAAATGTCTTTCAGGAACTCGTGGAGGCTTCTTATGACTTGGAAGAGCTTTCAGCGGGGACACATCGGCTTGGACAAATTGACAAATCTTTAAAACTATATGTTTGCACCAGTAAATTCATTCAGAGTCATTTTTCCTAAAGAGCTTCCCTGCAGGGGAGCTATTATACATGCTGTAGCCTGAAACTTGAGCTGGACAGAGAGTGGAAATTGTGTTTCACAGACAATTTTGAGATTTTGAAATTTGTTTTCATTCCAATTCAAAACAAAACCTCAAAATGTTGAAATTCTCCACAAAGGAAAATTCCACAAAAATAAATAGTTTAGGCTTATTTAGATCATTATAACTTTTAAAAATGCATATATTAGATAAAATAAAGAACTCTAAGTGTTTTATTTTAAAAAATGTTGGCGCTTTTTCTTCCCCCAGAAAAATAGTTGGTAAAATGATTGTCTCACAAGCATTTTGATTGTGACAGAATGACATTTTTGGAGGAAAGCTGCTCCATTAAATAATTCTCCATCTGAAGCCCATTAGAATTCCTATTGCCACATTGTCCAGACCTTTTATTGTAATACAAAAACTCTACAAATAGCCCAGTGCCAGAACCATGGTCTGTAACACTGCTGCTTGTGAGCTTCTTGTTGTGTGTTTGTGCTATGGTGAGACCTAGAAGCTCCACAGGGGTGTCTCTCTGTCCTTGGCAAGTGTGAGCAGGAAGCAATGAGCACTGTTTCTGAAACAGCTCTCAAGGTGTGAGAGAAATAGCTTGCAGCTGCTCTTGCTGCTGTCAGACCCCCAAACACAAGAAATCTTCTCCCTGGCAGGAGAGCCAGCAAACAAACCAACACTGGGCATTAATTCTGGCTCCTTTCTGAAAGGAAATGACCCAAACAAGGAAATGTGCCTCTTCTCTGTCACTAACAGAGCAAAGTCCAAGTGAACAGACTCTAGGACACTTCAACATATACCAGTGTCAACAGCCTGTACCTCACAGGTCAAAAGAGATGGTGGTGACATGCTTTCAATGCCTCTGCTGAATTTTGGAAGATTTGAGCAGTCCCAGGGTTATCCAAGCAGAAGGGAGTCTCATTTTTTCATCCACATAAAACTGTGATCTATTTGACACCATGACCAGATGGAGGATGCCTCACAAACTGAACATACCCAAAGAGGAGCTTCAGGTAACCCCATGAGTGTTGGCCATGCTGCACTGCATCAGTACAGCAGCACAGGAGAGAGAAGCAGGGAGGGTTGCACTGTACTCAGAGCAAAGGCAGTAAGAGAAGATGCTCTCCTGTGCCAGCTGCCCTTTCACCCCTCCTTAGGGACCTGGGCAAAATGGACTGAGCTAAAAGACTTCACATGTGCTGCTGCCTCTTTGCTTCTGAGAAGCAAAACATTTGGTGTGGGTTGCACACAGTAATGACAGTGGCAGGTGAAGAGGTTATTGGATGACAAACCTGTTCACACAGGTCTGGTGAGATTCCTGCCCTGTGTGCTGTGCCCAGCAAGAAGGAGCAGTGTTTGAGTCCCTGTTGTATGTACACAAAGCCAGCATGTTGTCTGCAAGTGGGACATTCAGGCTTGGAGGGTAATTCTGGAATATGTTTTCTTCCTTGGGATATTTCTGAACTGCAGTCACTAGAAAGTGTCATGTAGGAGTCACCCTTACTTGTTGAAAACTTGGTAGAATGTCTGTGCAATATTATAGCCATCAAATTATGTCTGAACCTAATTGCTTGCATGTGGAATTAATTGCTTTAATATAGAGAACTGAATGCACTGAAGACCTGCCAGAGGTTGTGGAGAAGATCAAAGAAGGTCAGATAAAAGGCCATGTGTAGCTTCAGCAAGAGCAATTGTAAATTGTTATTCCTTCAGTGGAAGGGCTCTTGCCAGCTCCAGGCTGGGGCTGATCCTTAGGATATAGGCTGAGACAGAGCCTACCCTTGACAGCCATGTCCATCCTCTCATGCAAGCATTATGGCCCAGGCAGCTGCATGGTTTCATCTTCATCTGGGGCCAATAATTCAGTGTGGTGAGCTCAAAATGCTTCAATCCTCTGGGAAGTAAAAATCTCTCTTGAGAGATTTATAAATTAAGTGTCTTAAACTATTGTCAGAAACTCCATAAAAGCATCAGGAAAGAGGCACCAACCTTCCTGGTAACACTGCCACCCTGCCATGTCCCAGAAGACCAGAACCACTGCAAAGCTGTTACCATCACGTTGTGCCCACACACAAGAGCCCCACTCAAAGGCCAAGAATTCCCTGCATTGTAAGGAGGAACCACTGCAGTTCAATACCCAGGGTGCAGAGCCCTCAGTGCCTTGCCCAGCACCTCACTTCTCTCCAGAGCCCACCAGCACAGAGCTGCAGGGCACAGCTCCACCCTGCTGCTCTGTCAGGTGCAGATCCATTTGGGGAACAAGCTCACCAGAGAATTGACAGAATATTTGCATTAAGGTCAGATTGGTTTCTACATGAAAAAACGCCATGAACTTATTTTCCCAGCAGCTGTTTGTATCAGCTGTTCTTTGTTGGTTTAATGCCATCTCAAAGTATGTAAACAGCCCTGCTCAGTGTTCAGAAGCAGTGACCATCACTGAGGCTGGGACAAGGATGATTTTGGTGTTCTGGTGCAGACCTTCAGCAAACACTCTGAAGCAGAGCAAAACCTCAGCCCCTGCTGGGGGCACAACCAGGAGAGGCTGCCCCTTCTGCAGGGCTGCACATTACCTGGCCAAGGGCTTGTACAAGATCCAAAAATCTTCTTCAAGGCTCAGTCTGTGATGAGGGGTGCAAGACAGAGCTTACTGAACAGCAAGATGTTGCCATTGGGTGCACACAAGGAAAAGGATCAACTCCAACACCTGAGCTTTATTGAAATTTTTGCTGCCATAGTTACAGTAGTCAGGAAGAGAAAGGTAATGCACCTCTGAGCAACAGAGCTATGCTGGCCAGAAGCCTGGTGTGAATAGCCAGGTCTCCTTTGTGTTGTGCACCCCTCTAGCAGACTGGGGATGATCACACAGGAGCCCTCTCCAGCAGGAACATTTCCTTTCCAGACTGGCATCTTCAGGCTTCCAGAGTGTCCCTAACCAAGACAAGGCAAGGAAGATGCCCCACACTGCAAACTGGAGTGTGGGGGAACTTGCCTGCATCTTCTTGACAGCAGTTCCCAGGGAGGCTGCAAAGGCACAATGACAAGATGCAAAAGCAGAATCTTGCCAGACATCTGGTTTGATCTGCACCAGATCCCCAAATATCTTTGGGGTTCTTCCTATCTTTACACAGGACTCTGTGGCTGGCCCTGGACATTTTAGGACTGGTCTTCCCTGATGGGATCTGGATGAATTATCCTATTCTGTTACATGTACAAGGAGCTGCTCTTGAGATATGCCTAAATACAAGCCCTGTAATTATGGTGTGTGTGTTAGCAAATTAGAACAAACTGAATATTTAGATGTATTAGATGAGGCTGCAATTGCATGCTTGCTTTCTGCTGCTGCCTGGTACAGTGTCTGTGTCCCTACCCAAAGCCCCTCAAGGTTCTGGGAGATAAAGGTTAGATGGACTAGAGTCATTTAAGCACGAGCACACCTGATTGAAATAATGAGCACATTTTAAAGCCTTTTATTTCCTTAAATAACAGTGTGTATTTAGGCATCTCTAAAAGGGCTATGCCTACTTGGCACTCACCAGCCTGCCATGGCTCATTAAGGGCCTGCCTGGACTCACAGCAGAAGCCAGGATTGGTGCAGAGCACTCCAGAAATTCTCTCTAACTCCAGTTCTGTTTGTTTTAATATCTTTGCAGAGCAAGTCATCTAGAAGTCACTTTCTGAAGGGCCCACACTAAAAACACCAAACACTCCATGGTGCTAAGAGGTGACTCAAACTGGTGTTATTTTTCACCAGGATGTTTGGGGAAGCCAAGGCACTGTGACTGGAGTGTCCCTGTGACCTGTGCTTGTGACTTTGAACAGCTTCCAATGGCTTTGACTTTCTCAGCACAGGGCAGAGGTGGCAGTGAGAGAGAGAAATCCATTATGAACAGTATCCATGGGTTTGTAATTCTTTTTCTTAAATTAGCACTTCACTAATTCATACTGATTTAGCAAATGAATGCCATGATTAGCTTGATTAGGACTAGAATGAAGGGGAAGGTGTGGGATACAGAGGAGCCTGCTCTGGTTTAGGTGAGGAGCTGCTGTCCTGCAGGGATGGAAGGTGCAGCCCAGGGCTGGCTGGGGCTGGCCAGGATGGGTGGGCAGGCTGCTGCTGTCTGTGCAGACACTGAGCAGACCCCCAAAGGCAGTGTGTGCTTCAGGCTGCAAGCATGATGGATTCATGGTCATGTAGACCTACTGAGGCTGGCAGAAATCTACTGCAGAGGAGGAGACTCTTGCTCTCTCTGGTGGGAGTAGGGGAGCCTGAGCCATTATCATGAGGCTTTTGAGCCTTGCAAATGAACAGTGTGCAAGACAGGCACGTTCAGAGACTGTCACAGCACCTGCAGAGTGTCCCAGGGACATTCATCCTTCCCAGCTTGTACCTGCTGCCATCAAATCCCTGCACCCAGCCTGTCTGTGCCCTTGACACAGTCACTGGGGTCCTCCCCAACTCCCAGGGGAGAAATTTAAGTGCAATAAGGAATTTTGTAATGGCCTCTTCCCATTATCATGCTGCCTGATTAGAAAAGAGGGCAAAACCTCTACACAGGAACTTGAACAAATGCTGTCCAGGATATGACCATGGGAACCCACCCATGGGTGCTGTGGGCACCAAGGTGGGGAGCTGAGCATTGCTGGGACACCCTGGTGCTGCTGCTTCTGGGGTGGCTCAGAGGTACAGCTCCTCCAGTGTCATTGAATCAACTCCAACTGAGCAAATTTTACTGCTCTCATCCCAAAATATTACTGCACCTATGAGCTGTTCAGTTGAGGCTGCACATATCTCATGGACTGCTGCAAAGTCCAGTTAAATTAAGAAGCTGTGAGCTCAAAAATGGTCTGGAGGAAGCAACAATTATGTATCTATTGTCTGATTGCTGCTTTTTTTTTGCAGCAGGCATGGCTCCTTGACATTAGGCCTATGGAATCTGCCCATTAATAGTAGTTTTAAATGGTCAAGAGGTTACAGCAGTAAGGAATGTTAGCAAAGTGTCTCTGTGGAGTTTAAACAACCAGTATTTTAGGCAGGGCTTGGTGGGTTACTGTCCCTGCACAAACAACTAGAATGTGAGAGTCTGGGCTGGGAAATACTTAAACTGTTTGGAAAAACTTGTTTTGTGCAGCTTGAGAGTGTCCCTGGAGGCTGTGGCCCGATGCCATGACTCCTGGTAAAGGCTGGGCTGCAGTAACAATGAAGCTTTTATGGGGAAGCTGGAGAACAATCAGAAACTTTTTGGTCCCAAGGGATTATGGGGAGGGGAGTTCCTGGGTTCATGATGTCTGGCACAGTATGCACATTTCCACCAGGATTTGGGGGTGTTCTATGGCATGCAAGGTATGCAAATTGCTAAATGTGTTTTCAATTTTGCTGTGTTGTGCTGTCTTTCTTGGGTGATCATTTTCTCTTCAGTGTAGCCAGAAGACAAGATGGGTTTGTGGCACAAGAGGAGAAGTGTATTTGTCTCACAAGCAGTATTGACCTATGAAGAGCTCATCTCTGACTCTCCAGCATGCTCCTGTCTGGGTGGCTGCAGGATATTCACTAACTAAACTTCCTCTAGGACAAAGTGTCCTGAACAGAAAGGCATCTCTGATGGACCTCCTTCCCAGAGTGGTCAGAAGAGTGTGCACAGAAACTCACTCATTATTGCTATGGCTCATCATTTGCACGCTACAGCAAGAGGTCTGCTAAGTCACTGAAGTATCCACTCCATCAGTGCTACAGCAGTAATTCAGATTTTCTTCAAAGACATCACACTGCTGGTAATTAATCTGAGGGCTTTGTGACAGAAGAGAAGGCATTTCTTTTAGACATAGACTATCATTACTAATGGTGTTAGCTGCTGGAAAAAAACAGGGCAGGATGAACCCTAAAACCAAAGGAGTTCAGTCTTCTGTATGTCCATTCCAGCATCTGGTTTGGAAACATTAAACTATCCCATTGAGATGTATTAAATGATTGCTGTAGATTTCAGTGGGCCTGGGCAGGGAGCAGACAGGGGTGAGGAGCACAGAGGGATGAGGAGCACAGAGGGATGAGGAGCACACAGACATGAGGAGCACAGAGAGATGAGCACACAGAGATGAGGAGCACACAGAGGATGAGGAGCATACAGACATGAGGAGCACAGAGAGATGAGCACAGAGAGATGAGGAGCACACAGAGGTGAAGAGCACACAGGGGCAGGGAGCACACAGGGATGAGGAGCACAGAGGGATGAGGAGCACACAGAGATGAGGAGCACACAGAGATGAGGAGCACACAGAGATGAGGAGCACACAGGGATGAGGAGCACACAGAGGTGAGGAGCACACAGGGATGAGGAGCACACAGGGATGAGGAGCACACAGGGATGAGGAGCAGGCAGAGGTGAGGAGCAGGCAGAGGTGAGGAGCAGGCAGAGGTGAGGAGCACACAGAGGTGAGCACACAGGGATGAGGAGCACACAGAGATGAGGAGCATACAGACATGAGGAGCACAGAGAGGTGAGGAGCACACAGGGATGAGGAGCAGGCAGAGGTGAGGAGCACACAGAGGTGAGGAGCACACAGAGGTGAGGAGCACACAGAGGTGAGGAGCACACAGGGATGAGGAGCACACAGGGATGAGGAGCACACAGAGGTGAGGAGCAGGCAGCCCAGCTGGCAGGCTGGTCAGCTCTGGGAGCTCCAGGGTGGGGCATGGCCGTGCCCTGTGCCCTGCACACACATGCCAGGACAGCAGAGGGCTGGGCAAACATTGCCCTTGTTTGCCTGGGGAATGGAGGGAGTGAGTGAATGGGGAATGAGCCCAGGAGTGAGGAGCTTGCAAGTAAATCTCTTTTTTTAGATTACAGGAATGCAGCCACCGAGCTGAGACTGCCCAAAGATTGTAGGATTCAATGTGTTTTATTGCTGCTCCCTTTCCTTTCTGTGGACTCTCAAAGAAGTGAACCAGTGACAAGTGGGCTGGTTTGCTGATTGGGCCCCCTTATCCCCATTTTGGGCATCTTCCCCCATCATTTGCTGAGGTTTAACCTCAGGCCTGCTTCCAGTTTGGAAACATTGAATAGCCCTTAATGACAGAAGTACAAACAAAACCCTATAAAGCAAGATTTGTTATTTACATGGGGTTAATTACCACATCAAGCATGTTTATTCACTTCTTTAATAAATTCTTAAGAGAGGAACATGTACTAGCTTGACCAGATTCATCTGTGCATATATTTTTCTTGTAGCCATTTTTGCAAATCTCTATGTGCAAGATAGAAAGAGGCAAGGGATGCCCATTATTTAGGCAATAACCCATGAGCTGTGTGCTTTTCTGCCTGAAATGGCATTTACTTCAGATCCAGCACAAAATTAACTTTATCAATTCTTTTGTTGCCTTTTTTGAAAAGAAAATGAGTAGATTATAAATAATGTTAACTACAGCAGTGTGATCTATTACTCTGATATCCACTTGCCACAGGAGGAATGCAAGGTCTATGTGTGTTTCTACTAAACAAATAAGACCTGATCATTATATTCATAAGATAAAAAATCTGCAGTGGCAGATGCTGGTGCAAGCCCAGGATCTGTGATGTGAAGCTGTGCTCCTGTGAGGGTCCTACAAAGTTCATCATTTACTTAGATATTACTGATGATAAGTTGAAGATTCACACCATCAATTTGAATTAATGGCTTGGTTTCATCAGTCTCATTTTCTGATGTAGAGAGGTGATCAGTGGCCTCTGGTTTTAGGTGATGAATCACTTGAATAACTCTGTGGGGACCAGTATTATTAGACACTGCATCTCACTCAATTGCATTCTGATATACTCAGGTGGCAATTAGGTTTTCCTCAGCTGTTGATTCAAGTGTAGCTTTAGCCACCTTCTAGGTTTTCAGTGGTCACACATGACTGCAGTGTCCCTGATTTCCTAGGAAATACTTGCAATGGCTCAGCACTGTGCTGGATGGGAGCCCTCTGCCATTCCTTAGGAATTTGTGTCACACAGAACATTTTGTACAATGCAGAAGATTTTGTCACCTTCAGTCAAAGGAAGCTGTTGGTTTTAATGCCTGAAGGTAATGTGAGACAAGGCAAGCTCTTTACTTTGGAACACACATTGTGCCATTGATGTGCACAGTACAGTAAATATCAAAAACAAAGGATCCACTGTGGTATTTACCCTCACTGCAAATGCATTAGCAAAATAGGATTATTTGCAATCAAATAAAATAGTCCTGCTTTTAGGCAGAAATCCTGGGTGTTCAGTGAAGTGCTCCTCAGGTTTTTTCACCATTTATCAACCCCAACACATTCCTCCCCAATTTTTTTTTATGCCTTCCATTAATAGTTAAGAAAAACCTAGGGAAAACAAACACTCTATTCCTGATTGTTTATTCACCAGTCTCTTAGGAACCATAATTACGTCTCCCAGGAATTGTGTTTTATCATACTGTATATCTTAAAGAGCCACTTTAGGTAAAATAACAAGGAGTGCCTTATGAAGGAAAATTGGATTAATTTTAAGACTTTTTTAACCCTCTGAAGAATGGCTCTTTGTTTACTTCTTTAGTGCATGTGGCAACTTGCCCAAGTAAATACTATGCTGCATAAATACCAGAGATTGGTATTTATGATATTACATAAACACACTGTGAATAATGAGTCATTGTAACAGTGAAGAAGAACATGAGCAACATACATTGCAGTCAAAGCACTATTCCTCATCACAGTATTAAGTGGCACTGGAGCATTGCAGTACAGAGTGACACTGACAGTAGAGAGGAAAAACCCTACAGCACTGTTTAGCACATCAGAGTTTACTAAACAAAACAGAAAACAGCCAAAACAGGAATTTGGTGAGGGTAAGAAACACAGTGGGTGAATCATCAATATGCAGGGGTGAGGAATCAGGGGTTGGGTCTATTTTGGGGTTGATTGGCACAAGGATCATTTATTCTGAAGTTCCTCATTCTGCTGTAACAAGGAGCTGAGCCCTCAGGGTTCATTCTCCAGACCCACAGTGATACAGGTCTGCCTGGGGCAACAGGATGTCAATACCAGTTCTTCACTCACAGAGTCACCTTTCACATTTCTGAAGTCTTACTTTCTCCAGCTATGGTTTTATTAAATATTTACCTGCAATTCAGCAAAATTCTGTGTGTGCAAGGATTTGTGTGAACAGAAGTGTCACCATGCCACACTTTGCATTACTGCCAAATGATCTGACTCCTCTGCTTCTTTTCATACCTGAAAAGTCAAAACCCTAAAGGGAAGATGTGTATGCCAGACCTTCTCTTTTAAAGCTAGCAGGGTATTAACAACTTTATTTTTCAAATCCATGTTGTAGTCTATCTCATCCAAACAGGAAAAAAAAAAACAAACAAAAATGTGAAGACTCAAATCCTCAAAGGTCCACTGAATCCCTTTCAAAAGGATGATAAAAATTGCCACCCATAATAAAGCACAAGCCTAAAAGGATGTTTTTTTAAAAAAATTTCCTCCTTCCCTGGAGCAGTCACAGCCCTTGAGGAACAGCAGTGAACTCCCAAAGGCAGAGCATACCCACAAAGAAGGTGGTTGATCCTCCTAAAATCCAGAAGTTTGGGGGTGCACTATGCTGGGTGCACCTCCCTCCCTGAGTGTGGGTTTGCACATTGTGAAAGAGGGGTGACTCCTTGTGTTTGCTGTGGATTGCTGTCAAAAATAGACATTTCCTAGGTGTCAATAAATGGATGAATTGAGGAATAGCCCTGGTCCCCTGCTCTCCCACCTGAGAAGACAGCAGTGGATATCCTCAGTGGCCTGGCAAAGTTCATGGGTTTATGGAAACCTCTGGATTACTACAAGGTTAGTAGTTGTTTATTGTGGTTATTAAACAGAACCTTATTCCTCTATTTTTTTCTCCTGATTTTACTTCTTTAGTCAAACACACCAGGTTCAAACAGAGCTGTGTTCTGATGCTCTGGGTGCCACAGCAATTCCATCTCACACACAAGGCCTTCCCAGATGACTGGAACAGTCATTGATTTTTTTTTTTCCCTTGTGCTTTACAGATTTTGTACAAAAGAGGAGGTGACAGAGGGGATGGGAGGATAGAAGGCTGCTGGTCTGAAAGGAGTAATGTTTAGAGGATGTGTTCTGGGCCAGGACCCAAATGCATGGCAAGATTTGACAAGGCATTGCTAACAAGTCTGGGAATGACTGGGATGCCCTCTGTGCCATTCTGGATGGCAGAGGATTTATGCCTGGGCCACTTGCAGACAGCTGCCTGAAGCAGTGCAGGTCCAGGCAGAAATTACACCTTCAAGGTTTCTATTTCCTATTTTCCCAGGAAAAAATGAAGCAGTAATGTCTACTGGCAAAGTTACAAGAACAAGAAATACAGTCAAATTTCAAATTCAATCACAGCTCCATTTTGTATTTTAGTATTATTAAATCAGCAGCACTGCCCAAAGCCTTCAGTGTCATGGTGTATGATGCTCTTCAAACATATACTGGGGTATCGTGCCAAGACATCTCCCCTTTGTTTGGATTTTGAAGCCATGTCTTAACCAGCAGTTATCTCAAAAGCCATATTGAGACCTGTCCCAGGTGTCTTTAATCTGAATTCTTTCCTCATATTCCTTGGGGTCTTCTGTTCTCAGTTCCTGGGAGCCTGGGTGTGAGGTGGCAGACTGAGGTCAGCACCAAATCCTGGTAACAAGCAAAGCCCATCCAAGCCCCAGAGAAATCAGTGGGAAGGCTTGGGTGGACAAAAGTCATTTTGACTCAGGTCCAGAGATACTAAGAAAATAGCAAAGAGGACAGAAAGAAATAGATTGGTCAGCTTTGGGGGGGTCATTCCTCATGTCTTTTAAAAGGAATAAGAATATGACCTTTGTTACAAATTTATCTGGGAAATTGTGTTCCCAGTCAGCTGTGTCATAGCAATGTTCCTGTGTGATGAAGGCAGAGTTTACAAGTTTAAAATTTCTTTTTCAGTGTAGTTCATTACAGGGAACTGTGAGTCCCCAGTCTTCTCTCTAACATGCTGCCCTGCTTGGCATAGAAGCATTCCTACACTCAGCATAAGCATGAGGGTCACACTAACAGAGAATGATAGCACTGCTTAAGTTAGTTATTTATTCATTTAAATGTATGCAGATCTGAAGCAGCTTCCACACCTCTGATTAGTTTGTAACTTCTGTTCTGTTCTATCTTGTTCTTTAGTTTTGCAGATGCAGACACCCTTTCAGTGACAATGGCTTTGGAAACACAGCCCTCTGTAGCACCTACTGAAGGAGAAAACAGGCAAGAGACTGCTTTTCATTATTTCTGCATGAGTAAACTGCACACCCAGCACCTCAGCACTCACTTTGCCTGTAGAAATGCACATGAAAAATACTGTTCCAGGCAAAATGTATCTGTGTGGGCCTAGTCCCCAGGCAGAACTTACAATTCATTTTAGATTTTAACCTTTTCAGAAGTTCAGCTGCCTAAACAAGGCCATTATGTTTTGGCTCCTGGCCCCAGCTCTTGCTGCACGAGTGAGTATCCATGTGATTGCAGCAGGGAGAGAAGAATGATGCAAACTCAGCATATAACATTTGCTGAAATAGCTTAGAAGAGGATCTTGTAACTTGAAGATGGAATCATGGCTCCTCAGTGGTCCTGCTTCCTTCTGCCACTCCTCACATATGTAAACAAAGCAATTTCTGTCTCCCAATTTCACCTGTTTTCGTTTGTACAACAACTGGCATTTTTCAGACATCTTCTCTGTTATTTTTCAAAGACCTTCTCTGATATTTTAGTTTATTTTGAAAGCAAGAGGACAAATAAATCTGCAAACCAGAGATGGTCAAGTATTAATTGAAGTTGTCTGACAGGTGGGAAGTTGGCATCCAGTTACCAAAGCAAGACACTTGTCTCTTTTCTTGACCAGTTCAATATCAGATTTTGGGGATCCTGAAAAATACAATTGCTGTATAGAACAGAATATGTCTCCCCTGTATCTCAGCTATGCTGAGGGGTGAGAATGGCTCATATTAAGAATTTTCTCCTCCTTAGATAATGTTTGTTTAAAAATATTTACAGATTCTCACACCAAAATTATGCATGGACCACATCCACAAATATATTACATTAAGAAAAGACATATAGCTATGGATGTATTTAGACAGGGAACAATGCAAAATTATTTAATTCAATTTTGTACAGTTTTGCATAGACTGAAACCTCATTAAAATGAAAAATTGCATTTTAATTCTACAGTTCAATAAATCACCAGCAAGGCACACACTGCCAGCACCTGAGGAGATGAGGAATACCCCAGGCAGAAAGTGGTGGCTGCAGAGGAGGTGCTGGTAAGTCAGAGGGCTCTGAGGCTGGAAAATGTCACTGTGGGGCCATGGGCCACATCAGGCCTTTCCCAAGGCATGGAAACTCCATCCTTCTCTGCAGTCAGAGGGCAGGAGTGTCACCACCCCTGCCACACACTGCCTGGCAGCAAGGAGGGGCAGGGATGGGCCAACATTCAGGTTTTGTGGTGGCATCATCCACTGTCACCTGCCCCGTTCCAGCTGGGACAGGAGCCACTGATCCATTCCCTGCTCTGCCTGCCCCTGCTCTCACTGCTCTGGGGCAGGCAGCAGCCCAGGGCACCTCATCCATGCTCATCCCACACAGCTCACTGAGAACATCTGGCCTTGGCTTTGCACCTCTGAGGGCTCCTGACTCCTTTTCTTCCAGCCAGATATCTGCTTGGACATAGGGTTCAAAGTGCCCCAGACTGACTGCAGGTGAAAGAAGCACCCACATGAGAATCTCACTGAGAATAGGCAGACTGATGATTGTGTTGTCTGGTATATTTATATACTTCACCTTTCCTGGTATTCCTTCTAATTGCTGGGCTGTGCTAGGATTGTGTCCTTGAATTTCTAAATAGAAATGTGCTGAGAAAATTACTATTTCACCCAATGCTGTGCAGTCTATCCTTTCTTATGCAGATGTCTGTGAAATTAAGTACATTTTAGCATAAGACCTTTAGACTAAGCATATATGCATGTTTATTTTCCCACTGCACAGAAGCTACTGTCTCTCTGCACCATTAAGGATTTGCCCCATCTCTGTTATACAGCTCACCTGTCCAATTCATGATAAAAAATTTGCTGCAGAGTATCTGAAGAAAAGCTTAGTACCAAAAGGTTCTATGTAAAAAAGGTCCTCAGCTAATTGGATATCTGTACAAGAGATGTGGTGTCAGAGATGTGTAAGAGCAGCCACAGATAATAAACTGCATGATAAGCTGGATAATAAACTACAGCAATGTCCTGGATAGTTGATACAGTTGATATTGCTGAAAACACCAGAACCTCCAGCCTTTGGACAGCAGTTAGATGCTTCATCATGCAATGCCACAAGTATCAGTGCATTAAAGGATAACATTCTTAGTGTACTCAGGTGTATCACTCACAGAATATTTTCTGTAAAATCAGTAGTTTATTCTAGGAAAAAAGATCTCAATATTCCTGTCAGACACCTCCAAGTGAATCACTAGTCATTCTTGCTCACTGACAAGGTCAACTGATTTTTTCCCAATCACCATATGCTTTAAATTCAACCTGTGATCTGAAGAAAACAGGCAGTGTATGCTCTCTCATTTTCATCAGTGTACTAATAAGGATTCTGCAACTGGATCTTATCTGACAAGATGATTAACTGCATTGTTGCACGAGTGTAAATAGAATTCAGGTCCATTTCCATCCCTGCATTTGGCTCTCCATGTAGTGAAGGGTTTTTGGTTTGTTTGTAAAAACATCCTGAAACAGGATCTGTTGATCAAATCCAATTTTTTACCACTTCTATAACCTTAACTACCTTTTTTTAAAGAAAACTGAGATCAGCCTCATTGATGATATTACATGAGTCAGAGACATGTCAGACTAGAAGGGTGATAGCTGCTCTCCTGCAGCCACAGGCACTCAGTGAGGATTATTTATGTGCCATCATTAATGGAACATGCTCAGACTTGAAGGACTAGTGCTGACCTTCCCTTGCTAGCTAATCATTTATACACTCCTTGTTTTGAGTGCTCCACCTTAAGGTTTCTCATGACTCACTTTCTCTCTGCAGTGAACAAATACATGCTGAAGGACACTGCACACTTCCAAGTGTGTAACCTGTCCCTTCACACTCTCAGCAGCAGAAGCTCTCCAGGCAGCAGTGCTATTTATTGTGGTGTCACCTCAGAGAAACAGCACTTAGAGAGCTGAGAGGATGGTGGTGTTCTGGTTGTTTCAGGCTTCTCTTGGTGAATGTCAACCCAATACTCTCACAGGTGTTGAGAGGAAGGGATGAAGTTCCTCTGCCTTTTGGAGACAGGGAAGTTGCACATTTAAAGTTCACCCTCCAAACAGGGAACCCCAAATATTCAGATAGATTACCTTGACCATAGCCCAAGGCTTATTGAAATAAAATGAAACCTGATTATATCTCATAGGGATGTGTATATATAATATAAAAAATATATATAATAAATATAATCTACAACATAATATACAATTTGTTATTTGTTATTTGCAGTTCTACCTTAGCTATGCATTTTACATTAGGTGGGTATATATGCATGTGTACCCATCTATGCATATATCCATGCACATATATGTGTGTGTTCATAAACACACCTCTTTTAAAACATTTTTGTTCATTGTATGTGGCTGAGAGTTCTTAAGGTGACACACAGAATGTGCACTGGCAGTTTTGTGTCTTCAGGGAACTGTAAATTGAGGAGAGCTATTCCTGGGTTGTTCAGACCAAGAGACACTCAGCTCCAAGGATGCTGCTGGTAACTCTTGTCCTCTCTGCAGTGGCTGGGGCATTTGCTGAGTGGGGGTTCTCATGCTGACATCCCCACTTCCCTCACACTGCTTTTAGGACAAATAAACAGTAAGTAGTTGCAAAAATGCTTTGAACATGCAAAGAGTGTACAAGGGTGAATATTAAAAAAATGTCATGGAACAGAGCAATAATGGAAAAGAATCAATATTACCATTAATAAGACATACAGCAGTTCACAAAGAAGCCCATGAGCTTGAGAAACCCAGTGGAAGCAGATATAAGAGGACATAGGTACAATAAGAGTGTACAAGGAAATTCCATCTTGCCTTTGCCCTTCCCTTGGGGAGCTCTTCCCCAGGAAGCATTGCAGGGAAGCCATGGGTGGGAAGGCTTCCTCCAAAGAGAGCTTATCTGCCTGGAGCAGGGTTAGCTTGGCTCTGAGGTCAGGAGCAGAGGGAAAGGAGGAACATCTTTTGGCTTGCATTCAGCAGAGGTTGTGGGGCTGGGGCTTAATTCTAAGGACTCGTGATGGGCCTGAATGGGTGGGGAACACATCAAAATGTCATTGCAAAGAAGGAGGGAGGTGTGATCTGACATGCTGAGAGCACTGCTGCCCTCATGGTCCCTGGGTGAGACACACCTCATGGGATGGAGCTCCACCACAGCAGCCACAGGGGAGCAATGTGAGAAGGAGGGCACTAGGGGTTGGTCCAGTGTGAGGGAGTGACTTCAACTGCAGGGCTGGGATGCAGAGGAGGATGTGGTTCTTTTCATTCCTTCCCCCTGTCCCATTGTTTCCTTTCCAGGCACACACGAAATCCTCCTCTGCCCCTCCCAGCTCAGCTTTTCTCCTCTCTTTGGCTTTTTGTCCTTTCTCTCTTTAGAGCCAAGCCCACCAGTTCCCACACCCAGTGCAGTGGGGACTTGCCCATATTGAGTTAAATTTGCTCTTTTTTTTGCTATTTCTCCCTATCTGGGACCCATATGTTGAGCAAAACAATTGTAAATGGGATTAGTTCATAACTTTGGCATGGGGCAGCAGGAGGCAGGGCCAGAAATGGGTTCCTCAGAAAAGGTTGTATTTCACAGCTGTGCCCATTGCTTGTGCTGGGTGGATTCACTTTGAAGAATTTACAGTGTGACCCCAGCACAAAGCTGCACACTGGAGCTCAGGGTGTGAGTCTCCTCCCTGTCAGACAGGAAGGTGCTGGAAAGGCCTGGGAGTCATGAGCACACAGCCAGGTCTTGCCTGCCTGGGATATAAAGGACATGACCTGCCCTGCCATCAGCCTTTAGAGCCAAACTCTCCCTGGCTTCAGAGGACACTTTATGTGTGTGTAAGGAACCATGGCAAGGTCAGGGCTAGATTGCTTCACATCACCAAAATATGAATTCACAGGTTCAACTTCAAGCAAGGGTTGTGCAACAAAACAAAATGGAATAATATAAAAGCTGGGAACTGGAATGGGCTGCAATATTACTGGAGGAAGTGCACCAACAGCCTCACAGGAAAATGACACACAGATTAATGCAGTCAAATTAACCAGAGATTTTTATGTTTTTAATCACAGACATGACCTTAGAGCTTTCCTTTGCATGCTAAAGATACCACCTTTGACACTGCAGAACTGCATCTTTTCATGGAAGTTCCCAGGCAACCTGCCAGTGCTCTGCAAACAGAGAAATTTATGGTCTTTCAGGTACAAACAGGCATGATTTGTGGTCTGCAGGAGGATGTGGTTCCTTCCATTCTTTCTCCCTGTCCCCTTCTAAGCCTTCCAGAGCACACATGAGCACAGCTCAGCAGTGTAATTGTCCCAGGTCTGGTAACCTGGGACACTCAAGGTTACTCATGTAACTTCAGCAAAAACAAGTAAAACTTCCATAAGCACAATCTATTAATGCTTCTGCAAAATACTATGTTGGCCTCACTGGTATAACTCAGGATGTCCAGCAACTGTATGTTTTATTCTTATTTCTGCTACTGAATCTGTGCTCTTTTGTTCCTTACAATAATGTAAAACTCTGCAAACGTGGAAAAGTTTGTAAACTGGGAACATTTCTCTCTCGAAATTGGAAATGTATTTCTCCATACTGATCTTGCACCAAAATAAACAGCGTTCACCCTGGAAATGGACCTGATTCTAAGTTCTTGTGCTATGCTGAGTAAATCCATCTCTGCAGATGGGTGCAGACAGCCCAGAACTTGCTTTGCTGGCACTCTCTGAGGTTTGGATGTGCTCCACAGCCTGTTCACAGCACCCCGCCCCAGCTGGAGAACACCAGGCTCACCAGGCAACTGCACAACAGCACTGAGCACAAACCTCCCTGGGCTGGCAGAGATGGGCAGGACTGCCCTGGGCTCTGGGGACACAGGTGACCACGTGGCCGTGCTCAGGTGGGCAAAGTCAGCTGCCATCTGTGTTGTGATATTAAAAAAAATTAAAAATTAAATCCAAGGTGTGCTGGAATGGGTGTGACAAAGTGACAAATGAAGTAGTTTGTAATGAAGCAGTGATTTATAGCTCTGCTCTTTTGACTGTTTTCTGTCAGCTCAGAGAGAAGGATTTGTGGTATCCATATTGAGCCCCTGGCTCATGGTATTATTGCTCAGGGACTGTAAACAGGGTAAGTTTGGCTACTTTCTAGATTTTCTACCTGCAGTAATAATATAAATTCTCTGTGTACCAGGGAGGGAGAGAGGAAGATGAGGAAATGCTGCAGGCACAATGATATTCATAAAATCTTGTGCTTAGTTATTTCACTACCTGCTTGGTAATATGGCTTTGTTTGCTTCCTCCAGTCAAGGGTCTTAAAATGCCTCATACTAATTCGTGGAAGAGCAGTAATATTTTTATTAGTTCAACTGAGAGAGAAACAAACTGATATTTAAATAGACAAACATATATGGGGCCACAAAGATCTGTCTCCATTTTAAAATAACCTGCAACAAAAGCAGCAATTTTCAATGTTAAATATGGGCTAAGTGCTACTGTGAGTTCAGGTAACTGGTGCAAGGTCCTTTGCTCCTCCAAGGGTACCAGGGAGACAAACAGTGTCCCATTGCTGCTCCAGAAATGCAGGCTGCAGCACTGAGAGATGGCTTGGCTCTCTTAAGGTTAGCTGCCAGTTTTGAGAAACTAAGGAAACCTTGATCCAAGGCTTAGTTTTTGCTAAGGCCATAGAATCATGTTTTCCTTCTTGTGGACTGTATTGTCTCAGAAATAGTTTTGATTGCTCTCCTATAAAGCCCTTCTCTGCCTTTGGGATGTTACTGTTGGCATATAGGTGTTTTCAACCTTCTCCAGAAAATTTATGTTGCTCTGAAAAGGGAATTAAGTAGGGAAGATTTTCTACAGTTTTAAAAATCCAGCACTTCAATACCCATCCCCTAAGAAATGCTTTGTGATCCAAAGTATTGTTGCCTGTCATTGCACTGGCAAGTGTTCCTTTGTCAAAGCCTCTCCATTTTTCTTCCTAGTATATTAACACAGACATAATCATCAGTTAAAGCATCTAGCAAGATAAAACTTGCTTCTAAAACTGGGTTGGCTGGAAGGGACATCAAGTTATTTATCTTGCATTTTTAGTGGTATTTTTTTAAGCATTAATAATTATCCAGATTATTGGTTTTGCCTCCCTTCCAATAATAAGGACAAAATTTGGAACTGTTTCACAGTGATCTTGGAAGAACAAGAATGGGATGTCTTGTTCCCTGTGCAGGATTCATTCTAAATTCATTGTTATTTCCAGACAAGGTCTTCATCTGGCTGTTTGCCCTGCTGTCTCCCTGGCTGTATGCTGTTAACCTGAAGACAATTTGAGATAATTACAAAGTGGCTCAAACTTTACCCTCCTCAAGCTGAGTTAATGGAAGTACAAATGACACTTTTTCCAGCTTTCTTGATAGAAGTGCTGCCTGCCCTTACCACAGCTGGATGTGTCCTTAAACCAAAGCATTTCCAGAGTCTGATGTCCTCCAAGGTCCCCAGAGCCACAGCTGTGATGGCTGAGGCTGTTACTTGTTGGTACCAAGTTGATGAGAAGCTATCAATCAGTATTCATTCCCCTGCACAGATTCACCAGAGGTCGGATGTGTCTCCATGGGCCCAACAAAAGCCAAGAGTTTTGTGCAGGTGTGTGGTTGGAAACACATCAGGGATCTGGGGCCCCTTTCTAGCACGACAAGGGATGCCCTGTAAATCCATGGGACAGTTGAAGGCCCAGCCAAGATGAGGCTTTTCAGGGTTGGATGCATTTTAGAAATACGGGTTTCAAATTGTTATTTTTACCAAACTTGTTACCTGTCATGGACAAGTCCTGAAGGACAGGTGGGCCCTTCACTGTCACTGCCCTCTCTGAGTACACACAACACCAGCGTGGCAGGATCAAGCCTGGGTCACACATGACACTGCCACTGTCACAGTGTCCAAAGCTCTCCCAAGTGCTGGAGCAGGGCTCCCTTGCCCAACCTTGCACTGTGGAGCAGGGAGAACCCACATGTCATTTCAAAGGACATTTTTATTTTTATTTCTATTTTTATTTTTCTGTGGCAGCGGCTGTTCCTTGCAAAACAAGCTTTTTCTGTTGTGGATTTTTTTCCCAGGTAGGTAAGCCAAAGTAATTGTGGACGTAGGTGTACAGCTGAGTCCTGCATAAGAAAAGAACACATTCAATGTGCTGCAAGCAGGAGGCTGCTCTGTCAGTGCTGCCACCCCGGGCAGCCACAGCTGGATCTCTTGCAGCCTGGCACATCCCCACCCTCAGCCTCACAGCAGTGGAGCTGTCTGGGTGCTCTGTGCCAACCCCAGCTCCCTTCAGCCACTGCCAAATCCCTTGCAGGGCTGGTGCTTTCCTGGTACCATGTCAAGAACCCTTGGGGAGGTGGTCTTGCAGCTCCCAGCAAAGCATCTCTGCCAGGCCAGGCATCACCTGGGCACTGCCCTTGGCTGCTGGGCCATTCCTGGCAGAGGTGACTCAGGCAGGGAGCCCTGCAAGGGCCCTGGCACAAGCCTGTCCTGAACCTCTGCCTACAGACTCCTGCCTCTGCCCAGCCCCCAGGGTCCTAACTCCCAACTTTGTTGCTCTATAAACATAATAACAATAATTATTCTCTCATTGGACACATAGCCATCTTCTTTGTTTGCAGGCTTAGATAAATATCATTCAAATCATGGAGTCTGATTTGTGAGTCAGGATGATGGCAGCCCTCCAAAACCTCCTGCCCATGGAGTGTGTTTGTGTGAGAGGGAGAAAGAGTTTCACTGTATAAAGAGTAAGAAACTGGAAGCCAAGTGAATTAAATACAAAGCAGATAATTATGTGTAATTCATTTACTGACTAATGATTGCACCTTGGTATGGAGGTTCATGAATTCATTTGATTCTGCAAGGTTCTCAACAATCTCCCTGCTACAAGAAAAGAGCTGGCTGACTTGTTAACAGACCAGTGTTTACATTAGTGTTATTGTAAGATTCTGCCTTTTTGGCTCATTTTGTATTTTATCTCATGGCCATCCACTTTTCTGGGTTCATCTGGTGTCTCTGACAGTTTCAATTGCTCAGTGCTGGTCAAGGCTGGCTGTCACTGCAGACTGAAGACATCATCTGCTCCTGAAAGCAACAAGACATGCTTTTTTTCTCCCATCTACTGCAGCAAAACCTTGCCATGGAGTCTGTGGCTTTGGCAGGGAAGCTGCAGGCCACAGCTCTCTTTTCCCCACTGCTGGGGGCCCCAGCAAATTGTCACTCTTCATGGTGTCACCCAATTGCCACCCTAGCCTGATGCCATCATCACCTTCCACCTGAAGACCAGCAGGCAGCACCAACCTCCACCTGTGAACACTGGGTGGATTTTGGGTTGAAGACACAAAGACAAAGCCTTTGATGGGGTGAAAAAGCTTGTGCTAACCCAGGGAAAGCCAGCAGCAGGGTCTCAGTGTTGATTTCATTCTCCAGACCACAGCCTGTGTGAGGCCACTCACGCCTGGCACCCCCAGACCCCAGTGCCCTGGGCAGGCAGGGCCTGGGCACTGCATCTGCAGCTCCAAGGAGGTTGAACCATGCCAGGCAAAGCCCCAGGCCTGAGGGCTCACTCAGTGCTGCCAAGCAGCAGAGCTGCTACCCAGGGTGACATTTGTGCCAAGTGCAGAAACAGAACAGCTTTTGCAGTTGTGCTCCCCATGCAGTCACTAGGCATAAGTGGAGCCCCTCTCCCACCCTTCCCCTCCAAGCAAAACTATACACTCAGTTAACTGCTCAGGACATCTGTGATGATGGTTTGTCAATCTACAGACATTTGACTGGGCCACATGTAACTGGGAGCCACTATCTTCTCAGCCAGTTTAAGCACAGGGTACATGAGAGGTAAATGCACAGTCTTTGTGCACGAGGCTGAGGGCCACATCTGCAGGCACTGGAAGAATGTATTTCCTCTATAAGATGCACTTAAAGACTGAATTTGGGAAGGGAACAAAACAAGAATTACATCCTTAAGGGAATAATAAGGGAAAGGGGAATTATTTGGTAGTTTGAATAGAGACTATTCAATAAATCATGACATGATGACACTGAAGGAGGAGAACACAATAAGGTGCTTACACCTGCATACACTTTCTATCATTATTTGCCACCGTGTGTGCTGAAGTGTCACACTGTGAAGCTCATGGATGCCAGTAAAGCAGCAGCAGCAGTGTCTGATGTCCCATTGCTGCAGGAACACACACCTGCAGGTGCTGGCCCTTGCAGGTGCTGGCCCTGACCTTGCATCCCTCCTGTGACAAGTGACAGAGGTGCTGCTTTCTACATCCATGGCAGACAGATAATGAAAACAGCAGCAACAAAAAAAAAAAAAAAAAGTAACCCTCTGCTCTGCTGTTTTTGATTTGAGCAATTTGTAATGAGAAAAGCCAAAAGCAGCTCCTCTCGTTGCCATGAGTATTCCCATTGACTAAAATGCAGTCACCATGCACTTTAATTCTGAGCCTGTGCAATCCTTTATCGATGAAGATCTGACAAGCCAGGACAGATTTCAGCCCGTGAGATACTTGCAGTGTGATAGTGTTTTACCTGTAGGTGGATCTTCATTTTAGATACTGAAATGCAGAGCCAGTGAGCCTGATTCACTGCTGTGTTACTCCAGTTTTTCAGTGGAATAACACCACTGAATCATCAGCAAAGCTGAAATAACAGATGATAAAATGGGAGCATTGTGTCAAAGTTTGCAGCGAGTGCATGGAAATGACGAGCTCCCTCTTGCAGAACCATTAAATTATATAGACTTTTTTCAGTTTGAAATGTATCAAAATACGACAATGTGCCTAAACTAAAGTTTTACATGTCAAAAAATTTAAAATTTAATGTAACAGCCAGCATGGGAATCCCTCAGTATTTCTATGTGGTAAGTAATATTTTATTTTCATTCAGAAAAAGAGGATTTTTGAGAATAGTCCTTGAACAGCTTCTAAGGAGATGTAAGTTTAGATGTGGTTAATCTCTATGCACCAGCTAGGCACCATGTAAAACTTAGAAATGGGACAAGCTAAAAAGACAGTCCTGGATTTTTTTGATTTATGAAAACACTCATTGAGCAGTTGAAAACAACTGAGTAATTGTGAGGTTTTTGCAAGTAATGCTCTGGAAAAGCCAACTAAAAGTAGTAGGCAAGCTTGCAATTAGTATTTCTAATTATAAAGTGTACACATAAAACAATGTAGCATCATAAATAAAGGCCAAATGTAAATGATGCAATAGGAACAGCAGAACATCATATAAAGATGGACAAAAAAGTCAGCAAGAGAAATACTTATAAATCATCTATATTTTTCCAATAACAACAAGAACAGCAACAAAGGATTAAAGAATAGTGGTGCTTTGTTTTATTTTGTGCAATTTTTACACTATCCCTGTCTCAGTGCCACCTGATGCTGCTGCTTGTGTTGTGGCCCAGAGTCTGCTGTGGGTGATTCCCAGTCAGGGTGTCAGAGCATCAGACACAGGATGGTGTGGCTGGTGTGGAAGCTCAGGCTCCCTCAGCAGGCTCAGAGTGGCTCTGTCCTTTGCCTTACCAAGGACTCATGGCCATCATGGGAAACAGCTTCCAAATGCCACAATGTCAGGGGTTGTTGAGCCTGACCCTGCAGGGCTTGAGGAGGCAGATTTATGTCAAATTCAAGCTGTGGAGCTTGAACAAGGACTACCTGAGGTGCCATAGAGGGGACTGTGCTCATTAGTCTGTGGTGGGTTCAGATAGAGCCTTTGCCAGCCTCCAAAATGCTCTGTGAGATCATGGGAAATGGGGAAGTCCAGGAGCAGCCCCAGTGCAGCACTTCTCTGACTGACACCTGGGCAAGGGCACTGCAGGATTATGTGCTGCACTGCTCACAGAACTGCTCTCCAAATAAAGCCCTGCATGCAACCAGAGAAGGTGAAGAGACATAATACCTTAGGGAAATGTTTTTATTTATTCTCCTTGGGTGCATATATGGCAATCACCCATGCAGCGTGATCCAGGATGTTGAAAACCATTTCATTATGTGCTATAAATAAAGGACTGATGTGGTTCAATTGTATCAATTATGCAATTCTTCTAAGTGGTGTAGTCAAGGGTAAATTCAGGCAAAGGGCACTCCCTTTGTAGCTACTTCTGCTCTGTGCACTTCTAGTATTTACCTGCTCCTCATATACCACAGACAGATGAATCTGCCCACTTTTATTTACCACTATACCACTGACTCCTCTTTGGCCAGGAGCTTTTCCTATGCACAGATGACACAATGAAATAAAAAATGGAAGTCAAGACACTGCTGTGTGTTAGTCTGTTGTGCAAGATATGTGGCTATACAGTAATTTTGAGCAAAGCATCAGGTTTAAACAATGTTTAAACTGACACCATTATTATGCAATATTGTTAATTATGGCTAGGAGGGTATTTGAGGTTAGTTGGTGCTACCTATGTCCATTTTATAATTACACCAAGAAAATGACTAAATGGTGCCCAAGCTAATTGTATCCATTTGATTTTATCCCTCCTCCTCACCATTGTAAGTCACTTGCATTCTGAGCTGTAAGTTTTTTGGAGGGGTTTGGGTGCATTTGAGCTAAATACAATGGAGCTTGGCACTGACTGGGCAGCTGCAGGTAACATTGCAACAGCAGCACTAACAACAGCAATAATAAACACAGCTAGTCAAAGTGATAAGTACACAATAAATGTCACTTTTTTTCCCTGTCACTGTTACAGTTACCTGCAAGAGGTTTATCCTTATCTGTTGCTGTGCTGTGTGTTCTAGGATGTGCTTGAGCAGGCAGGTGATGAAGCTCTGTGGCACAACATGATGAAGCTCTGTGAAGTTCTGTGGCTCTGTCCTCCTGGTGTGACACCTCCCAGGTGCAGCAGCACACCAGTGCCAGCCCTCCTGCTGACTGTGCTGCAGGGTTTCAGTGATCAGGGGATGCACAGGACAGCTCAGCTGCTCCAGCTGATGGAGATGGGCATCCTCAAGTGCAGCCACCCTCCTGCTCTTCAGCTGCCCCAGCTCCCACAAAGGCAGCCCAGCACATCCTGCCTGCCATGGGCCCCCAGCCTGGGCCAGTGGCTGTGGCACAAAGGTGACATCGTGCTATGTAAGCTGTGTCATTTGAATGTTACCTGTCTGTGTCAGGAAAAAACAAAACTAACAAAGAAACAACCAAAAAATCCCCCAATCCTAACCAAAAAAAAACCCCAAAAACAAAAAACCAAACCTACCCCAAACCCCCACAAATTTAAACTGAAAGAAAACCCAAAAAATCCACCAAAACCAAACCAAATAAAAGAAAAAATCCTCCAGTGCCAATGGATTTACCCCAGAAAGTAATTTGGTAACTCCTGGTTTTGTTTGCCTACAACCAAAGGCTGTAGTCTGCCATTGATGGCACTTATGTAAAATACAGCTGCCTGCAAGGCCTGAATGCTGTAATTAACAGGCAGTTTTAGAAGTTATTGGCTAATGCTATTTAATAGAAATATTGCCAACTATCATTGTAAAAACTTGGTTTGTTCCTTTGGTATTAATATAAAATGACTCAACCTGGCTTCATTGGGAAAACATACCTTTGTCTGCTACATATCATTACCTACATTTTTACACTGGTTAAACATCACAGTGCAAATTTTGGAATTTAAAGGTTTAATTTCTCAAAATTAACTGGAGGATCAACAGCCTACTGAGCAACCACTTACTGTGCAGGTGATACAACCTGGTCCTTCTCTTGTAACATGGCATGACAGCCTAGGGCTGCTCCCACGGCAGCCAGGGCAGCTTTTGCCACTGGTGGTGTAAAAGCAGCAGCAAGTTTAAAGGTTTTTGTATCAGGGAAATATACTCCTGTAAGCCTGAGCATCATTTCCCCTGCACTGTGTACGGTATCACTCCAAGAATTAATACACATTCTTGTTAATAAACTCTCTGGATCACATTGGAGAGCAGGTGTAACTCTGAAATAATGTGCTCTGCTCATGTGATGAAGCTGTTGTATCATCTAAGAACATTTGCTCTTATTTCACTTCAGCTGTAATAGTGACTAAAAGTTATTTCTCAAACCTTTTCACCCAGGAGGTACCAGCTGAAATGTTTCTGTTTGATTGCTAAAGAGTAGAAAGCAACAAATTAATATTGGCAAATTTTAGATGAGGCATGATGTGAGTGTTGCACACCTCAGCCTAATGCCCACCTTCACTTCAGAGAAAAGAGAAACCAGACTTGCAAACACATTAATTGCCTCCTGGTTTGAGAGTTCCCACTCACCTGTTTGGAAATGAACTCCAGAATCTCCCTGCTTTCTATTTACTGCACTGAGAGCCTGTAATCTCATAGTGCTTCTAAAGAGTTGTTAATTGCACCCCTAATAGAGCATTTTATGACACCTTTTAATGTATAGATCTAAAAGAAAAGGCAGTCCATACAGAGATTGACCTTCCTGATAGATGAAGGGGAGGCAAAGTTCTCTCCCTGTTCAGCTGGAAGTAGCACAAAGGTGACACTGCTGCTGTTTGGGACAGCCCAACAGCGTGGGTGTGACTCATCACACCAGGTCACCTCACCTCAGCTGCAGCTCTCCCAAGGGCAAGGATCAGGCACTGCCAAACAGATCCAGAGCTCCCAAAGTCTCCCTGCTGGCTGCACCCACTGGGAGTTTGAACACACAGCCTGGGCATCGAAGGGATGCCCAGGGGATCCTTTTCTTTTATGTTTTTCCCAAGGTCAGGCACTTCACAGCACACGGGCCTTGACCCTGGTCACACCTTCTGGACATGCCTGAAGTAAGCAAGACAGGGACACTGACAGCACCAAAGGGATTTGGGTACTCCATCCCACAGCAAGCTCCTGGAGAGCCCTGTGAAACCCAGACCATGATCTGATGCCAGTTACAGCCTGCCAAGATGAAATGCTGGCTGACATTGTACCCTGCACTGCTCTGGGAGCAGCTGGTGTGCAGTGACCCTGCCCAGGAAGGCACAGTAACTCCCCAGTTCCCTTTTGCAGACCAACATACTTCCCACAGATGGTTTTGGGACAGTAAGGCACCCCAAAACCCTCACAGGTCCGGGGCTGGGTAGTCCCAGTCCTAGAAGCAGAACTGCTGCTGCAGCAAACATTCCAGTGTATGGCATGGCTGTCACTGCCTAATCCTTGACTCCTTGCCATCCCTGTTAGGTGACATGTCACATGTATCAGATGACACTGACACTACAGTGCTTATAGAGGTTGTGGAGTTAGTATATTAATATATTGAGTGAATTGATTGCACCCTCCATTGCTATTTCTTCTTTCCCTCCATTGAACTGCACATTAAAAGACAATGTATCCTGTT
Organism: Trochalopteron elliotii; assembly: GCA_024734555.1. Classification (NCBI taxonomy): domain Eukaryota; kingdom Metazoa; phylum Chordata; class Aves; order Passeriformes; family Leiothrichidae; genus Trochalopteron; species Trochalopteron elliotii. The sequence continues at coordinate 973,178 of JANPWX010000160.1, read as the reverse complement.
GTCCAGGCCCCGTGTATCCTTGTATCAGGAGACTCCTTGTCCACTGGCTAGAAACAGTGAGGATGTTAATGAATCCACTTTTTTGAAGAGTTATTCCATCCTCCCACACATCTTTCTTCTTTGGTAACTACAGTCAGCCATCCCCTGGGACCTACACTCACTCTGATCCCAGCTCACTGATGAACATACATAAACCCAGTCCATGCTGAAGAGATTGCTGCTGCTGTTCCAGAGTGTGTTTATAAGTGTGTTTGGATACTGTATCTGATCCCTAAATGTGAGCCCAGTTCCTGGGTAAGAGCTCTGGGGTTTAGCATTGCCTCTGTGGAACAGGTCACTCAGCACAGCTCCCAGCACCAAAGCTCTGAACCTCAGAACCAGGGCAAGGGGAGGCCACCACAGTCCTGATGGAGTGTTTGGGAACATCCCCCTGTGGAGAGGGGCTCCACAGAACCTGAGCCCACCCAGAAGGGCTCCCATGGCCGTGCTGCAGACTGGTTTTGGTGGAGCACCCAGCTGGGTGTCTGGAGGTGCACCAGGGCCCCTTGCCTTGCTCCCCCTGCCCTCCCTCCCCGGGCAGAGCCCTGCACTGGGGCTGGGGCCCTCCCTGCATGCTTGGCCTTGTGCCTGGCAAACATTTTCCACTGCACACTAACAGCCCCCTGTGATGGTGGAAGATGCTGAGCAACCACAGAGCTTGGTGTGGGACACTGGTGACAAAGAGGTTTCCAAAGGTGAAGGGAGGAAAAGTTGCCCACTCCTGGTGCTGGAATGGCTCAGCACTGATGCCATAAATAAAGGAAGTGTGTTGGATGTTTTGTTTTGCTTGTGTGTAAACTGTACAGTTAGAATCTGAATAAACATATTTTGTCAATTTTATTCTCTTTTTAATATAAAAATAAATAACCTTAAATAAAGAAGGAATGAAGACCCACCAAGCCAGACAGGTTCAATAGGAACTGCACTGACAAGGGAATATTTTTTTCCCAAAGATAAGGGGATGAAATGATGAGCTTTCAGGATGGCACAGCCCCTACAGTAGGAGCTGTGTTTTACACAGGAGGCTCTAGAATTTAAAAGGGGACTCTTCCCCTTTTAAAATGAAGGAAAACCCAAAAATGCTATAAATTTTTTTGTTACCAGAGCTGCTTTCTAGCTTAATGGGAAGACTGCATGCAAACAGCTGCTGAGAAATAGGAGTGTGACAGGGTAACAGCAATTAGGACCATTTTAATGATCATTAAAAAAAGCACAAGGAAATGATACCAAGTATTAAGTAACTGAATATAAAACAGACATCAAGAAATTATACTTTTACATTGCAATTAATCTTAGCAGTGATTTCTAGGCTTATCACCTTGATGCCAACCTGGGAAATTCCAGTAGGCAGCAACACATAATTGCTGCTGGGTGGGGGTGAATCAACCCATTTCAGTCAAGAAGCAAAGGACAGACCCTCAGACCATCTGCCAAAGGTGGGTGGGTGAATAAGAGTGTTACTTTCTTGCTAGACTCCAATCAGGGCACCACACCTTTTGATAGTATCTCTGTAATAAGCAAACAACTTTAAATGATGTTGTGTCACTCCAGGAGGGTGACCCAGCAAATCAGGTTTCCCTAATGCAGGACTGCAGTGTGCAGGTGCTCACACTTCCCTTGGGACCCTGGAATCCTCAGGCTGCCATGCAGAGGAATCTGTGTCTCCTCCATGATCAATGCACATGGCTCCCAGCAGCACTGTCACTGCACCAACATCCTTTTTGCTTTTCTGTGCATCACTCTTAAAAGTCCTCTAATGTGCTAGTAAGGAGGTTACTGTAAGTAATATAGTATATTACTTACACTGTGGTATAAGTCCATCACAGAATCACCATCACACTAGCATGGATGTGACAAATGATGACAGAATTATGTATGTTTCTCACAGTCAGTGAGACATGCCCAACTCTGCCTGCCTGAGAGCTCCCACAGAGTCCTCACCAGCCCTGCTGTGCTGCCTCTTTCCTCAAGTGCAATTCTATGGGCCAGTTTCAGTCACCAAGAATGTGTCTGCTCTGCTGAGTTTTTCTGGTTTGAATCCCACAGGACCACCCGTGAGGCCAGCCCATGGCTGTGCTGAGCAGTGTTTTCAGGGGTTTTGTTTTCCACAGCCAAGGGGTGACCCAGGGGATGTCACAGATGCTGCCCTGGCTGGGAGCAGGTGCTGTGGCTGCAGCCAGGCCCCTGTGGCAGGAATAAGTCTCAAGCCACCCAGATGCCAGCCAGCTTGGCACAGTAGTATTTGTCCTGCTTGGCCTCCACAGTCAGACCTGGTGGCTTCTCAACCCTTCTCTTTCTTACCTTCTACAGCAGAGCCACTGACCTCAGTCCTGTATTCACCCTGTGAACCAAAGTTATAACTAGTGAAACTCAACTGCTGTCTCTGAACTCAAACCACTACAGGCCATTGTGCAAAAGTGGGTTTTGCCAAATGCCTGGCCCCTCCTGCTGACTGAACTACTCATGCTCTCTAGAAAGGACCATGCCTATCTCTAACACTCCATGCAGCAGACCTTACCTTTTCTTCCTGCTTATTTCTTCCTTTTACTCCAACTATTTGAACCTTTGCCAGGGCCAGGACCTGGCACCATCATACTGTGCTGTACAGTGGCCTGGTAGCCTCATTCCCCTGCTCTTCCCATTTCTTCCTTGTAGGGCTCCTGCTCTGAAGTGGCACAAAGACCATGGCAACAATGGCAGGAAGATTGTCCTTTTGTGGTGGGGCTGGGAAGGAAGGGAGTCCCCAAGGAGGAGAAATAGGAGTGTCCTGGTTAGGTTACTTCTGGGTTTGGCCTGCCCAGCCACTCCCTAACAAACATTTCCTCAACCAACAGCACAGGCTCATGCTGAAGGTCTCACGAATTCAACACATGTAATCAACCCACTTGTTCTGAAAGGGATTAGCCAAAGCAAAGATAAAGTCTTACATAAGATATCCATACATTTTTCCCGGGAATGTGATGGAGCAAATCCACAAAGGAGCCATGCCCAGATAAAAGAAGGTAGCTAGTAACAGCCAGCATGTGTCTAATAGAGACAAACTGTCCCTGACCAGTGTGGTTGTCCCCTGTACTGGAATGATGTGTGCTCAATGGATAAGCTGGGGGAAGCAGATTCTTCTTCTCTTATTTTGTTTTACCATGGTCTTTGGCACTGTCTCCCATATGGGCCAATCTAGGATGGCATTGCCTCAATGGATGCACCACAACCTGGCTGAAAAAAGCTCACAGCTGTCCTGTAAGGCTTGAAGGATAATCATGGTCAAGAACTAGACATTTAATTAGTATTAACAGATGGCATTCTTCAAGTGACAACACCAGGGCCAGTCTTCACCAGCAATGTGGGTGACAGAAAATAATGGTTCCTCAGCAAGTCTGTGCAGGACACTGAATTGAGGTTCTGTGTCTTTATGCTGGAGGACAAGGCAGGTGGTTTTCAGCAACCTGGAAGACAAGCCTGAAAGAAATCTGTTGAAATTCATCAAAGACAAATGTAAAGTCTGCACGTGACACAGAATAAAGCTGTGTGACAGTCACACAGCACATGCCTTTGCAGTGCTGATGGGCAGTGGCACCCTGGCCTGTGTGAGACAGGCTCTCTGCAGGGGTCACCAGCACAAGAACACAAGAAATTGCAATGAACATCATAGAAGAAATTTTTCAAAATAAGAGCAGTTAAACTTGAGCAGGTGCCCAGAGAGGTTTGTGAAATCCCCATCCTTGGAGATTTCAAAAAGGCAATGGACAAAGCCCTGAGCAGCCCCACTAATGTTGAGGTTAGCCCTGCTTTGAGGAGGTTGGTGTACAGCCTCCAGATGTCCCTTCCAACCAATATTATTTTGTGTCTGTTTTGGTGGGCCCTTTTGTTTGTTTTTATAGCTGTTAACCAAGGAGATTCATCTGGAGTTAATAATTCCCCAGAAAGAATGGAAGCTGTTACCACTATTGTGGTTACCTGCCAATTATTTATTTCTAATAATATGAATGAATTCTGACTATGCATCACAAGTTCAGTCCAGAGACTTCACTACAGAGATTTTGTGTTTAAGGATCACATATACTAACTTTCTCTCTCAGATCTTAAAACTAAGCAGAAAAGAGGTCCTGGAGGAGTCAAATTTGCAAAAACCTCCTCAGCTGAGAGCTAGCAGTACAAAGACTATTTCTCAGCTTTGCTTTGGATATATGCAGCTCTCACATGTTCTTGTGGTGGCAACTCAACATGCTGAGAGGTGTTCTAATGAAAACATTGTTTTCTCCTGAAAGCAACACCTGAGATCTCACCTCCAAAGCCAGAGTGTGCATCAGGATTTCCCTGACACCATCATTTGCTTGCACAGACACCACAGCCCATCCCTCCTGCCAGACTGCACCTGGTACACAGGGGTGAGGGAACAACCTTCCAGGGCTGACACTCTGCACACAGCAGGACACAGCAGGACACAGCAGGACACACAGGGAGCACATGTGGCACTGAGCAACTCTGCATACACACAGACACAGACACAGACACAGACACTCACACAGGCACACTCACACACACACAGGCACACACACACACACACACACACACACACACACTCATTCAAACTCTCTCACTCACACCCCCCCCCAGTTGGTACCTGCATTCAGCTGCATCCCAGCCAACCTGCTGGGCTGTGCATTAATTGTCCAGCAGCCCAAGCTGCCAGAAGTTCAGGAAAATAGCTGCTGCCATGACAAAACCAAAGCAAAGTTGGTTGCTGAGTGTGAACAGAGCCATGCTGCAAACACTGAGGCATGGGAGACAATGTCTCCAAACAGCACTGCCTGCAATGCCAGCTGTGTCACCTGAAAGTGGGTCAGGATATTGAGATATATAAGATATACTGATAGACCTGCTGCTCTCTGGAGAGACACAGGTCACCCAAATTCCCCCCAGCCCCAAAGGCCCAGCCCTCAGCCCTTCTGTAAGCTTATTTGTTGTGAGAACAACAACAAATCTCAGAATAGGCACCAGATTTGTGCATTAAAAATAATAAAGGCAGATCTCTGCATTAGTTGGGTTTTGTGACACCAACACAAAACCTGGGCCAAAAAGGAAAAAAATAAATAAATAGAAGTAAAACCCCAAACTTGTTTGAAAGCATGTTCTGAAACTAACAAGCAAAACCTCTTATCCAAACAAATCCTAGTTAGATCTTGGGTGACACCATGCTTATCAAAGTTTAGCCAAGGAGCTTGCTTGGAGATACTTCTCCAGCCTTAACATAACACTACCAGCCTGGACAAGTGCTACTAGAAATCAGCTCATTAAAATGCTGTTGTGGTATCTCTGTATGGAGAGTCATTCATACCATATCCATCATGCACACTGATCTGGCAACAATGATCAGCAAATTGGACTGCTTTTCCCATGGCCCTTTTGGGTCAAATCCACTCTCCCACATCCCCCACTCCCTCACCAACACAACTGCTCCCCACGGGGTATCTGCATGTGTTCAGCCTGGCAGAAGTGTCACTCTGAGTAATTCTTTCTGTCCATGTGTATCCAGCCCTGCAGCACTCCAAACATGCAGGTGGGGTGTCAGAGAGGCAACAGCCACATCAGGAGCCAGACACACATCTGTGGTGCTCTGCAGGTAAGTGTGCTTGGGTGCAGTCATCAGAGGCACTACAGACCTTACCCCTGCAGTGGGCAGGCAGCTGGAATCTATATGTGCTGGAGGGCCCAAGTGGCTTTGGAATGCATGAAGGATAATACCAGAGAAGCACATCTGCAGGTCACAGACACTCGTGCAACAGCCAGTGTGATAAAACACCCTTACAAGAAAACACAGGGTGTGTCTTCAATGAAGAAAAAAAAAAGAAGAAAAAAAAAAAAAAAAAAAAAGAGAGAGAGAGAAAAAGACTGGCCAAAAAAAAAAAGATGTTAGGTGAGGTAGCTGGGACTGCCAGGAGCAATGTGAAATCAGTTTACATTAGAGCAGGTTGCTCTTGATTTCACTACAGCAGTCGTCATGCTTGGTAAGAATAACAAGCTATTCACATGGCAGCCATCACTGTGCAGCTCAGCACATGCAGCCCTGTGTAAAAATATCTGAGCAAATGCAGTGGCTGGGATGGGACTTTTTTAAAAAAGCACATAAGATGGTTATGGAAATGAGTTTCCACTTCAGGAATCTGAGAACAATCATTTCCCTGTAAGAGGAATTTGTCACTGGAGCACCTGATGTTTTACCTGAAATCTGCACTTTGGATTGAAACACTGTCATACACATCCCCCTGCAGCTCCTCAGTCCTTCCCACTATCTGGGGGACTATCCCCTTCAGTCTCCAACTTACTTTAATACTTTTAAGCTCAGAAGATCCAGATTTGCACCTCCATGCATGCCCAGAACTGCCCCAGTCCTGACAAGGCCAAGCAGCTCAGCCCAATTCACACCTATGTCTGATCAGGATCAAGAAACTGGGCGTTGCTTTGCCTAAATCCCCCGAGGGCTCTGATCAGGGATTAAATGTTACCTGGTGACTGTTTCATGTAAAATGCACAAACAGTCCTGGGAGCAGAGTCCAGGATCTCAAACTCCCTTACAAGGGCTGGAAGCAGGAGGTAGGAGAGCCATGCTCACCTGAGCCCTGTGCAATGAGGTGTCAGTGCAGCAGCAGCTCCTCAGCAGAGCCCTGGCCCTCAGGGTTCAGCTCCAGCCTTGTGGCTTTGCTGCTCTGCTAGAGGTGGCAGCTGGGGACAAACAGCCCCCAGAGAACCCTGACCCTGTTTGTCACTTCTGGCTGCTGGGAATCCACAGTTCAGATTAGATATTTTTGCTGCGACAGAAGGCTGGATCGCTGCAGCAGCAGCATTTAAGTCTTAAAATTTCCCTATTAATCTCTCTGGTCACCACCCTGAATGTTTTGATCTTTGTGTGGAAGTGCCAGGCTTGCCTCAGGCGTGCTGCAGAGATTGCTGTCTCTAAAATCAGGAGCTGGGCACTGAAAATAAGAAACACAGAGTTTAATACTGAGACAGCAAAGTATGATATAGCTTAAAAAACTTGCAATTGCATCTGCAAATGGATATACCACATCCTCAGCCTAGGCACTCAGGTCTTGGTGTTTGACATGAATTAACATGTGCTAAGGGAGAAAGCCATTGGGAAAATCTGTACTGCTGCTATTGCTACAGGGAAACAAAGTCCTCCCCTACCCAAACAGTCCATCAGCTTCCTCCCTAATAATGCTCTGCACCTAACAACTAGTGGTGCATTTGTCTCATTCAGGACCATTTTAGGGGGAGAGAAAACAGCTTTGTTTCTTCTAAAAATGGGGGGGAAATTGCATTTATATCTTTAAATAGCAAAATTGTTTCTGTGTCTGTTTACATTGCTCATAGAGGAATTTTTTTACCATAAGAATGCACAAACTATTGCATTTCTCTGAGGAAACATCCAGCTGAACATGCTTCCATGTGGACCAAATTCATGACAGTGTGCAGCTTGCTCTGGTTGGTTCCCATTTTTACTACAAAAAATATACTTGTGATGGCAGAATTTGGTAATCCTGCCCTGGACCAAATACACAAAAATGCTTTGAAAATTGCTGTATCTTGCTTATAAATGCAAAGCAGATGTCGTTTCTAAGTTTCACTTATTCAAGAACACTTCCAGAGAGAATTTCCCTGTTTGCTGCAGTGGAAACCACTCAGCACACCCAGTACACACACCAAAAATACCAGGAGAGAGCCACAGGCCAAGCTGTCTCTCATAAATGCTCTCAGGCTTCCATCTGAGATGACATGATAAAGAGCAAAGTTATTCACATTGCTTTCATGCCATGATCTGGAGACAAAACCTCTTTCTGATACCTCAGAAGAATGGAAAAAGGAAAGAGAAAGCTGGCAATATGCTTCTGAACTGTGCACTTCAGCCAAAGCCAGCTCCACCATGACTTTATGACTAATGCCATAACTCATCTCTGGACTTCCACTGCCTTTGCCATCACAGGCAATATTAGCAACTCCCCAGCTAAGAGGTGGAGCAGCTACTGACTGAGCTCTGCATCACCAGCATCACTCAGATCTGCTGCTCTCAGAAATTTGGCTCCTCCAGCACAAGGCAGAAGCAGAACACAGTCACTGGTGGGTCCAACCCCAAGGCCACCATTAGCTACAGAGGGCTATGGATACTGCAGGGCTGGAAAAGGAGAAGAACTTTCTCTGAGGCTGATGAGTGCCAGGGTGCACGAAGCTCCAACATCCACCCTGAGGAAGGAGGTGACTGTGCTGTCCCCAGCAGTGCAGCTCACCTGGTGCAGCACTGGCAGTGCAGGGCTCTGATTCACAGCCCTGTTTGCAGGGCCACCCTGTGCAAATCAGTCACGGCTTCAGGGGAAAATTAACACATGGTCATGGGCAAAATTCCCAGGGTTTCTTCCTCCTCTCCCCTGTGATAATGGGCTGCTTATGATTGTCTCAAACCACCTGCATTTTTTCCCAGGCATCCTGGCTACCAGTTAGAACAAAGTGTATGTCTCTGCAGAGGTGTTGGCAGCACTGGGCTCACTTTTCATTAGAAGCCTCACATTTGTGTGCAGGAGACTTGTACAGTCCAGAAGCTCATTGCCATGATGCCCCTGAGGGGGGACATGGCAGTGATGACTAATACTCAGGCTTACATTCAGGGAATGCTTAACATTTTCTAGCTAATCCCACTGCTTCAGGTAGAACATCCCTGCTACCCCAGGTTTTCCACAGCTGTAAGGGGAAGAATTAAACCATCACCCATTTTTTTAGAGAAAGAGTGCAGTGAATCAGTGTTGTTAAAGACTCCTGCAGCTTGCTAGGCAACTTAGAAACAACAGATGTTACCCAGAACAAAGCACAACGTGAGGAAACAACACACAGTCCAGGGAAAGGAGCAGAAAAGGCTACCACCCTGGCTGTATGCTGCTGCAGCAAATGTGTATCTCATGGGTAAGGTGAATTTTCATGTGCCACCCCAAGGCTGCAGTCTGCCCTCTAGTAACACTTACTGCTCTCCCTACCATGACATGATGTACAGCATGGCCATGTGCTCCTCCAGAGCAGCATGGAGACACAGGATCTGGACTTTTTGTTGCCATCCTTCTAGCCTTGCTTAAGCTACAAGATATTTGCCAAAATATTTGCTCAGGCAGATTTTATAAAAGTGAGGATCAATTTCATTTAACTCCCTGTTTCTGACACCAGGTTTTCTGGGGTGAGCATCCTGCACACAGGATCTGTGAGCTGTACCTGCCAGCCACCCACCTGACACCCACCTGACACCCACCATGCAGGCACAGACACACAGGGCAGCATAAATGATGGCTGTTTCCTCCAGACATTGTGTGTCCTCCACTCCCCTCCTTCCCATCCTAGTGTCCAGAACACAGAACACAGTAAGGCAAACATGAGGGCTCTGGGGCACCCAAAATATCCCTTTCCCAGCAGCAAAGAGCCAGGGGTGCCTCCTGATGTGTGTGAGCACTCAGTTGCATGAATCCTCTTTTCCTCATGATACAAAGATCTCACAACACATCCCACATATGTTCTTTCCAGTATACTCTATTGTTCCTTCACATCAGAATCTGCTGCTCAGCCTCACTGCTCTCTCCTTGGTGCAGAGGGGCAGCTTGGTACAAAGCCATTCCTTCCCTCTCCTGCTTGTGTGGCCAAGCCTTGTGTGGAGGCAGGCCCTGCTTCCTCTCTGTCCACAGAGCTCAAGAAGATTCTGTTAAAGGTCTGGCTCCTGAAAGACACTCTGACTTCACACGACCTGCTCTGCAGAGACAACCTTTCCTCACCTCCCTCCCTCCCACCCCTAGGGTTAACAGGCAGCTGGGACTGCTGGAGCAGGGGTTGTTGATTTGTTAAGGGATCATTGCCTTTCCAAACTGCTTTTCAGGAAGCTAGGAACTGTAACCTGCAGTTTGCATGATTTCTGTTTCCAAAGGTGATCTTGTGTGTGTGTGTGTGTGTGTGCCTGTGTATGTGCCCCCCTCCCTGGGAAATGGCCATGCCTGGGGCAGCCCAGCCCCAGACCCTCAGGCAGCAGCACTGGGGGGCTGTGCTGTGCTGGCTGTGCTTTGGCCATGGCTGCTCCAGTCCTGTGCCCACCACATTCCCTATTTTGAGGATTAGATATGTGCCTCAGGCCAGGCCAGCTGAAGGATAGGAGCACTGAGCATGACAGCTGAGAAGCTGTAGCTAGCTGGCAGGTGTCACAAGTGTTACTTTCATGATCAGTGCCTCTAATAGCAAAACCTTTTCTAGGGAATCCTACCTGCAGCCAGTGGATGAACCACAAAGGACAGACTCCATCTCTTTTCCAGTGTACTCTTTGGTATCTAAAGACAAGTGTTTCTTAGAAAATGACTGTTTGGGGGTTTTTTGTGCAAAAGACAATGACAGGACACAGGTCACAATGCATAAAGGGCCCATATGCTTGGTCACTTGGAAAAAGGATGTGCTGTAGCACCCATGTTTGAATTTTAACTGTTGACTGTGAGCCAGATACAGAGATGACGTAGGTGTTTTCTTAAATTACATTACTAACTTAGTGGGGTGTCTGTAAGCAGGCCAGCTGCACCACAGCTCTTGACTAGAACAATTCCATAGCAAAGATGCACAGGTCTGAGCCTAAAGGAGAACTTCCCAGGAGATTAATAATGCCCTGTCTGATATTTCAACCTTGATTGCCTACAGTGTCCTGAGACAAACACTGGGGGATCTATGGAAAAGATTTCATTGTTGTTATTGTTGCTGTCCCCAGTTACAAACTCTCTCAATAGATTTGGAGATGTTGAAAATAACCTGTGTGAATGTGGATTATTTTTAACTGGTATTTTAGTCCAGAACTGGAAATAATGGTGATGGAAGAAAAGCTAAGCCAGGCTGATTTGTTACAGTAAAGCTGTGCTGTACTTTAGATTACTTATTAACAAACAGCAAATGGGCCTCTGCCTTGACCTTTTTCATTTGAGCAAATATACTCTTCCTGCCCCTTGTAAACAGAAGTTACTGGTAACTGAGTCACGTACCCCCTCACATCCCTGGAGTTAGTTTTTTTCATCTGTGGCAAGGATTTTAGTCAAATTGAATCTTGCCAGGCTCACCAAGGTTATTAGCAGTATTATTAGTCCTAATAATGCAACAGTAATAATACTTCTTGGGATCACCATAAACCTGAAAACATCTAAGTACTTCACAAATATTAATTAAAAAAACTCCACAAGAGGTCTGAAATTGTCAGCTTTGCTTCAGAGCTGAAGAGCTGAAAACAGCCACAGCAAGCAGAAGTGGCACTTTGCTTGATGAATTTCAATTAATGGCTGTTCCCTTGGTGTCATGAAATGTCAGGTGCACAGTGCCTCTGGCTACACTGCCAGGTTAAAAGCAGCAGCCCAGAGCAGAAATGTGGAGCAGGAGGAGTCAATAGTAGGTTTGGGAACTGGAATCAAAAGGGTAGGATCTTCCACTGAGAGCTGGGCTTTCAGTAGCTGCCGTGCTGTTAATGGACTGCTGGATGTGCCCCAGGTACCTTGTGCCTCAGGATCCCTGGGGAATGGCTCCTTTGGAACATCCCACCTCTGCAGATCTTCAGGGAGCCTGAAGAGCAAGAATACACCTACAAATCTGCAAATGTCCCAAAAAGCTATGGCTATCCACTCCTTTGCCAGCTTTTGTTAAACCTTTTTGAATGAAGGAGGCAAATTCTGACAACCACAAGGAGCTCCTCTGCAAAGCTGATGATTACTTTTCCTACCTAATTATTTCCCTGACTTGTCTCCACTGGTATTAAACCTACAGCAGTGACCAAAACATGACAATAGCACCAAGGGGTTTGTAGAATTCATCTTGATTTTAAGTTAATTTATCCTGCAGATACCACCCAAATCCATTCTGTAAAGGAAAACATCGAGGTACTTGGTAAACAAGGTGAAAGTTTCATCTAGATTCTTAACCAGTGATGTCTAACAGTTTTTGCAGCATGGGGTAATTACTTGTATTAATTGCAGACTCCTCTAAGGTACATTATGCCACAGCATTTGGATGATTGGATTTACAATTTGGAGAAGTGACTTTTTTGTTTTGTTGATTTGTTCAAAAAACATACCATTTGTAGGCATAGAAAGGACACAGACAAGGTCAATCTCCACTTGGAGTCAGAAGAACAAAGTCCTAAGAACAACAGGCTCACAGGTGAGAGATCCAGGTGCAGTTTCTCACTCTGATACAAACTGCTCATGTTTGTGATCTTGAGCATGTCACATAAGCTGTCTGTCCCCAGTCATAAAATCAGGATAGTAGTAGTTCATGTCAAAACAGTACAAAAACTCAGTGTCTACACCAAGTCTTCACCCATCAGTGTCTTCTAAGACAAAAAGCTCTGTGACTAGACTGATTCAATTTTCTTCTCTGTGATACAATCACTCATCTTTGACAGGTGGGCAATTTCTTACTCCGTGACTGTGCTCACCCCCTGTGCTCCATGCCTGGTGAAGACATTCTCTGAGAACCTCTTCTCTTCTCTGGAAAGGTGAATGCTCTGACTTCACCATCAAATTAATCCAATTACTCAATTTAATTCCCCCAAGTTCTTTAGAAAGCTCTCCACCTTTGCAATGCATTTGAAGCATCTCATTTGTTGACAATAAATCCTTATGTTTCACATGTTCCTTTACATCTCCTGTGATACCTACTCCAATTGCTCCTTACAAAAAAGACACTGGTCCTCTGGCTGAAATTCTGTGAGGTCTTGCTTTTGCAGGCATGGCAGAGCTCATTTTCCTCCACTTCCCTGTGTCTCAGCTACCCCAGCCCCAGCAATTCTTCTGCACAAACACACTGGTGCCACAGAAGTTTTGCCATGTGATGCCTAGTGACCTTAATGAGAACTCCATAGCTGCCATCCCACACAGTGCTTTGAAGATCTGGGCTCTGTGTTTCATCCCAGATAGACAGTCCATAAAACTATGGCAAACAATTCAGGCACAGTCTCTGGCTTGGCCAGCTTTCTCCACTTACATGTTATTCTAGAGCAGAAGCAGCTTCTGGGTTTACATTCAGGCAGGAATGGAGGAGATGCTGCATCTCTCTGGGAGCCCTGCTAGCCAGCAGATCCTAAAACACACAACCCAGGCAAAGGTGGGGGGACTCTGCCCTGCTGGTCTTACACTCTCCAGGCATAACTTTTGGCAAACATCAAAGAGGGGCAGGTAGAATCCTGCCCCCACTCCTCACCCCCACCCCCCCAAGCTTGGCAGGACTTTGGGGAGTTTGTGCAGGGTAAGGCACACTGCCCTTGGCTGCAGTCATTCACAGAACCATGGAATTACACAGAGCTTTCTGAAGAGCTCTTGTGACTGTGATAGAAAAAAATAAAATGAGCAAAGGCAGGATGAAGGGCAGGATGCTGCTGCCAGCCTGAGAGGATGCCTTTGCATGGGAGAATTTCCTGTTCACAGCCTGGGTAGCTGTCCCCAGGCTATGTATAACCTCCAATTGCTAAGGGCTGAGGCTCTCTGGATTTGTGTAGACCCCACTTTCTCCTAGCTCTGTCTCACCCAGCCGTGGGCTCTGTGCTCTACAGACACAGAGGCCCTATTTCCCTCCCACTGCAGGGAAGGACAGACAACAGGACCATAATGTGGGACTACAGTAAGGAAATGGGTTGCTGAGGTCCCAGACACATGGGCACACGAGTCCAATGCAGGTATCAAAGAGAAGGATCATGTTGTCACAGCTTTCTGCATCATTCTTCTCACTTCCATGAATCCATCAGCTGTCAAGAGCAGCTCCCTGGTGGGGCAGGCCTGCTGCACACCACCCAAATACCCAGGGGCTGTTCTGCACCTGCAGCAGGGCAATGGTGTAACAGATCATGCCCTTCCCTTCCCTTCCCTTCCCTTCCCTTCCCTTCCCTTCCCAGTGTCTCACCATCACCCTGTTCCTTGGCTCTCACACAACTGCAGCAGAGGGTGTGGGATGACCATCCCTAGGCTGAGCTCCGTGGCCAGAACCTTAATCCTCTCCTCTGTGGAGGTGCCCCTGAGCAGTAAAAAAGAAACAGAAAGGATGTGGAAAGCTCTGTGACCTAGTGCTGGTTTTGCATCTCTTTACACAGATTACTCTCTGAATGGACAGAGAACTGTGAAATTGCTGATTCATTAACATCTCTGACATCTGGGCTGCTTCAAATGAGAGTGCACTCTGACCCAAGAATGAGTTACTTCTCTTGGCTGTTCATCACAAACTGATACTGTCTCCAGTCCCTCAGACTGTGAGGGACTGGTATAAAAATAAATTTTGTTGTGAAGTTGTTACTTGTGAGCAGTGAAACACTCAAGTCTCTGACAGAGAAAGGAATGATATCTAGAGTTAGTGTTGGGAGAAGACTACTCACCAATATCATACCCAGCCAACTCCCCCAAACCTATCAGCATCAGTCTATTTGCCAAGTCACAGCTTGGGGACCATGGAAGAATGGATGAGAACCTCTGACACTCACGGGCCCCAGACTGGGTCTGTGCATGGATTGGAAATAGGTTTCCAAGCTGCCAAATACTGCACCTGTCCATCCCATACAGGCCACAGCCACCTTCTGTCTCATCACCAGGAAAGCTCCATTTCCTTCTTTCTCACCTCAGCTGTCAGCAGCTGTTTTTGCAGATGATTTCAGCTTTAGTCCTCTTGCCTTTGCCTCCTTTCTTTTCTCATTGTGCTCTAAGAATCTGCTGCTGCCCATCTACTTTCCCATGAATGATCACAGCCTCACTAAGCAGGGCAAAGCTGTGGTCAGTAAGATATCTTGCCAGTGCATGTTATATGACACTCCTGTGGCCAAGAAACTGCCCCCTTCCTCCCCCCAGCTACATCTTCCATGTATTAAACCATCCCCTCAGAACCAGAAGAACCCACACCAGGGTAAGATGCCTGAATAGGGCCAGCAGGATTTGGCCTTGAAACTGCTATTAGAGCTGATACCAGAATCCAAAGAGGTGCTGCTCAGGTGCACCTCCCATGAAGATCACCAGCATGGAAGGTGGTTTGCATGCCTTGGTATTAGTCCCAGTGTTATCACAGGACAAATCAAAACCATCATCATAAAATTTTGCAATAACCTCAGTTTAATTAATAGTAAGGAGAAAAAAAGTCTTGCCATGCCAGATGGCAAACTCTTGGTTTCTTCACATGATCACTGTCAAATTAGCATCTCCACAAAAGAACATCACACAATATATTTAATAAACCTTGGAAATGTTTATCAAAGTGGCAGTAAAGATCCTGACTGATCCACCTGGATCTGTCCACATGAAACAGCCAAATGTAGACTAGGTTTAAGGAGCTACCACCAATAAAGGACTCAAGTGCATAAAGCTAGACTTTAACAGTACTCAGGCACTGAAGTCCAGAGTCACAGGGGTCCTACTCTCATTTGCCTGTACTCTGTGGTCTCTCCTTGGCTCACATTCAAGTTTTATGCTTCCACCCCTGGCCAGAACAGCATCTCCAAGGAGATTCACTTTACACTATCCTCCATTGGCACCCAGAGATGAGATGCCTCTTCTCTGATTGCCCTAAGGGATGGGGTCTTGTAAACCAGCTCTGAGAACACCAAATGCAGCCTGAGGCTCCTCCAATCCCTTCACTCTCAAACAGAAGCTGCCCACCAACCATGGGACAGGGAGAGCAGCCATGCCATTAGTGGAGGGCATGGTTTCACTCTGAAGACCTTCACCCAGAATAGCTGACCAGCTGCCAGTTAGACAGGCTCATGGGAAGTGAGAGACAAACACTCTCAGATTGAGGAAGGCATTGAACTCAGGTCTCCCACTTCCTCAGTGAAAGGACAGTGACTTAGACATCAGCCAGAAGGAAGGAACACTACTCTCTTATCTCCAAGAGCACTGTCCTTGTGGAGATGCATGCCATCAGAGCATTTGCAGGACTCAAGCACTAAGTCCTGAGTGAGGTTTCTGTGCTCTGATGGAATGGCAGGGATGGGAGAGTAGAAGATTTCAGAAACACCTGTATTTTCAGTCTGCCCTCAGACACCAAACATGATCTCTGTTAGGGAGCAAGGTGTATCAAATGTCTAGGTTAGGTCTGAAAGTAGCCCTTACCTCAACAGAGACAAGGAGAGGGAGAAAGAGCCATGTCATTGTACAGCATTGCTGCTCCATTTCTGGGGAGCACACACTCACTGGACTATGATCCCCTCAGCCCATCCCAGCAGCCTGGCCTGCTGACCCCTCCCTGTCCATGGGCTGGGAAGCCTTGGCACCACAGTGCCTCTCTTGGCACCAGGGGCTGGTTCTTGAGACCAGGGACAGGGGCACCTCCTCTTTGGGCACCGAGCCTTCCACGCCCTGACTCACAGTAACTCAGCACCACTCTCACAGCCCAGGGCACTGGGGTGCCAGGGTGGCACTATTACCACCAGGGGCTTGTCCTTCATCTGTGCTCTTGGGGTGAAAGGATGTGGTTCACTGAAGCTTTATAGGTTTTTGGCTAGTGAATGGACATGTTCTATGGGGATTTGTTTTGGTTCTTCTATATTTTTGTCTTTTGGTGGGACAGTGCACTTTGAAAATTTCCTTCCTTTCCCCTTACAGAAAATAGGAGAAAAAATGACTTGACACTTTCATACTGCAGCAGAACAATCTTTACACTGTATCAAGTTCTGCCTCATCTGTGTGAAAGCACAGAGTACTTTCATGGCCTTATCTGTTACCTTGCAATAATAATAACAACAATAAGAAAACAATTTTTCCATATAAAACAAAGCAATAAAAGTGCATCAGCAGCAAGTGCTGGTTGGTAATCCCACGAAAAAAGGCAACATGACACAATTTTTGCAAGCTGTTTCTCTTGGCAGATGTTATTTCCATTTCCAGTGTAAGGGCTGAAGTGACTGACACCACTCTTAACTTTAGTTAAACCCTGCTGTAACTGCTGAAGCCACGGCAGAGTTCTGCTTTCATGTTGCTGCTAGCACAGGGAGTTTCAGAATAATTTTGGATTGGCTTGGATACAAGTCTAGCAGGATGCTACAAATAGAAATAGCAGAAGAAGGTAGTAGAGTAAAAATATGCAGTGTTAGATCACGGGTGGAGAAGTAGCACAGACAGGAAGTCAATGAAAGCAACAGGCAAGCTGCTGCTCTCTGCCACTTACTGGAGTTCAAATGCACTCTATTTCCAAATTTCTGTAAAAACCACCACTTGCATTAACCTTGCCTCCTGCCTACATATCAGCACTGGTAGTCACTCTGGACAAAAAAGCAGCCATGACAGGAAGGTGAACATCTGCTTTAAAAGCTGCCCTTTCAAAGCCACCCTGTGCATTGCATCACAGTTCACACAGTCACCCTGCTTTGAAGTCTCATCTCACAAACAGGTACACTGGGGCACAACCCTGCACTTGAACCTCTGTGACCTCTGGGGATGCCTGGCTGCAGTCTGGGCTCAATCCATTCCCAGGATAGCCCACATCTGACAATCTGTGTGCCTGCAGCCAGGCTGGGTTGATGCACCTAATGGCCTGGCTTGTTGTCCAAGACCAAGGCCAATTCCACTGTCTCATGTGGGATTTGTCAGTCACATTAGGAAATCTGAATCTGGATTTAGGAACCTAACTTAGGCCACCTGGAGTGGAAAAATTTAGCCAAGAAGACTGCACAATGCTATTACCATGACAGCTCAGGAATGTCAGAACACAGCAGTCTGCAATCAGGTGCCACTTTAAATGTAGATTAAACTGAAAACAGTCCTTATGGCCTAGAGCACCTGGGACAAGTGTCTGCCAGCTGAAATGCCTTGAAGGTGGCTATTGCTAGTGAATCAGGTGCTGGCTTAAGGTGCCTACAGTTGCCTCAAGACACAGACAGATTTTTTTTTTTCCAGAGACACTGGTTTTTTTGGTTTTCTTTAGTACCACATGAAACTTGGCAGCTCCAACTCTACGGAGATCCATGCAAACCTCCTGCAAACCTCCTGCTTGCTTTGGTTCCCATGGCACATCCACGGAGCTTCACTTTGAATTTCAGCCTCACAAATCTCCAAACTCAGCCTAGAGAGATAAATTATGCCGAGCCCAGGCTCCAGTTCTGGAGCAGGACCGTTCCCCTTCTTCTGAACACTGCTGTATGAAACCAAGTTGCCCTACTGTGACACAGGAAAAATATGACCAGCATCCAGTGCAAGGTATTGGGAGGATGCATTTTCTTGTCTGTTTGCAACCTCAGAGCGAAACAAAGGGTGATTTTTTTCCCTGGCTGGTGTCTTCCTGCTAGCCAGGGACAAAGTCACTTGTCCTTTTGGTTCTCTTAGATCAGTCCAGCAATGATCTCAGAGATTTGTTGACATGCCAGTGGGCACTTCTGACAGTGGATGGGGTGCCAGTGGTTCTGGGTTTTCTTTTCTGACAACCCCCAAAGGACTGTGATGCTTTTATGCTTAATATATGCTGTCATTTTGTATTATAGCTTTTTTTTGGAAATAACTTCATAAAGGACCAAAAGAAAACACAATCCCAAACCCCAAAATCCAAACATCATAGAAAACTGAGGAGTTCTGCAGACATCACACATGAATTACTGCTCCTTCAACTGACACAGAGCCAAAAGAAGCCATAGCCCTGCCTGCTTTACAACATGATCTGCCACGGACTGGTGGTTACTGGTCACCAGCATGACTTCCTGGGATTTCTGCTCCTTTTCTTCTCCAGTCCCATGATGTGGTGAGACCCTTGATAGAGGCTTTTGCTGCTGTATCAGCATTTCTGGCACGAAAAAAAAAAAAATTGTGACAATAGAGCAAAACTTTGGATTCCACAGCTATGTTGCCTGAAGACCTAAATGACCAAGCACAACCCCAGTGTCTAACTGTCCTCCTCCTCAGTCTGTCCTCCCATGCCTGACTCATGCAGCAGTCACAGAGTGACAGCAAGGGTTACAGTCTTGCATAAAGAACTGACAAATGACTTGCTCAAAGCAGACTGGATGGATTTGCACGTAATGGTTCAGTGTGCTGGAACAATATTACAAGCACACTCCATCCAATTTCATCTTCAGCTGAGTACAGTAATTCATTCAATATTGCAATACACTTGACAGATTAAGAAACCTTTTTTATTTTATTAGGCTTAATTCCCTTTGTATGTCTCTTATTTTCCCTGCAGGACTGTTTGGGAATGCCATACAGTTGCAGGACCAAAAATAGCCCAGCATATACCAAGTATGTGAATGACTATGCCCCATGATAAAAATCAATGCCATAACTTCAGGGTGATTTTTCAGTAATTCTATTTCTGTTGATACAGGTTGTCTGAAATCATAATTGCCTAGGTTCTGGTGAATAAATAAAACCAGATAAATGATAGATGGGAATATACCTCCCACACATCCTGGGTTTGTCAAAGGCATGCCTACTCCCTACACTCTGCACACAATTTAAGATCCAGAAGGCACCTTTTTTTCACACCTAACTTTGTAATTTTACACTAGGCTTCATAATCCTAAAATACCTCTGTGGCACCAAGCCACATATACAATACGTGGGTGGAAAAGCTGTTAGCATAGTGGGAAAATGTTCTGCTGAAACTCAAAACTTTGAAGAAACAGCTGAGTCACTGTTTCACAGTTAAGGTAGCCTGGCCTGGTTACTGTCTCCCATGCCCCTGATGGTGTCTGGCACACTCTCCCTGTGACTCCCAGTGACTCCTGGACTCTGCTAAACAACAACTGCCTTGGAAATATTGGCCTTTCCTCACACAGGTGAGTATTTCCACCCAGGCACAGGGACTGAGTGAACACTGATTCTCCTGGGGACTCCTTGGGCACATGCAGCAATGCAGCTACACCTGCACTGGCCGACTCACAGACACCAGCTCTACCTTGCTATGCAAGGTGATATTCAGCAACATCACCAGCTTGCAATGTGATCAGTTCTCAAGGCAAACCATGTTTTCTGGGCCTGAGGAAAAAATCCTTTTTTATTAAAAATCATGATCATAGGCAAAATTTCAAAACCTAGCTCAAGTGCACTAAGCTAAAGGAATGAGACAAAAACTTCGAAAAAAAAAATCTCATCATCCT